>JABBWF010000021.1:0-460124 GCA_016647645.1 Suillus variegatus | reverse complement strand
GTCATGAAGCGACTTGCACCTGGTCGCTAATGAAAGCACCAAGGTCAAGGTGACCTGATGGGAGATGTAGCGAAGGTTGGATTCGTGTAGAAGACAATCGGAAGTAAGGAAGAGATGTGAGGTTTTGGTCAGACCCGGGGTGTGCAGCTAGCTTGAGAGCACCCTTGAGTTCAATGATGGGGGAGATGCCAGCAGAAGCTGGATTCGGGTATAAGCCTACAGTGGAGTGTGGACTCATGTGTTCACTGATGTCTAGGGCCAAGGAAAAGAGTCAATCGTATCTCGAACTTTCTCTGGACCATCCCTACCGTGCAGACTCGGATAAGACATGAAAACTCCGTGACAGTACTACTGCGGCAATGCAGCATCAATTTTGATTACCCGTGATGAAGAGCTCGGCTCCATCGACTCCGGGCCCTCCATGCTCTATGGTTACAGTCCGAACCGCTGTCGGAGGGACATCCGAGTCATGGTACACTAGATCACAGTGAGTCATTAGTATGATTACATCTTGTTAAATCCTCAAGCTCTAGCACCTAAATTGTCTCAGTCTTACCCTTAGTACCCTTACCCTTATTCTTCCTGGCAGCATTGTCGCTGAGAGCCGAGGCAGCCAACACTGCAAGGAACCCATCAGCGGTGCCATAGTAATTTCGATGTTCAATACATGACATCACATGACTGGCGTGACATCTGCTCATGCAGCAGGCACACCACCCCAAGGCCCCGCCACACGCAACGACACCAGAAACCGCATAAGAAATGATAATGTTTGAAACCACGGAATATCATGAGATTTTGGTCACAGTGCAAAGTAAGATAATAACTACTAGCCTACTACTGACATTTGGATCAGAAGCTGGGACGAATGTTTTCTTCATCTTCATCATCAGGCTGGTCTCGTGCTTTCTTCTTCCCTTTAGCTTTCCTTCTCCCTTTCGCAAGTTCCGCTCTAGTATGATCTTAGAAACACAACTCTGAAAGGTACATGCAGCGCCTTCTGGCATCCCAACTTTCTCCTCATAGAATCTAATGCCAAAATGAGCTGCAGGTCTGCAGATACAAGATGCCACGATGTAGGTAAAACAACTTTTGCTGAACACTACACGAAGTGAGTGTCTAGCAAAATATAATAGTTGTGGTCTAGCACAGCCTAGTTGCTTATACTTGCAAGACAAGTGCATTCGACCTGAGGGGTTTGCTGTAAGGTATTAGAATAATTAGCTATACGAAGTCCGAAGCGCGGGAAACAAGTCCGAAGGTATAATTACGAGTCCGATGTCAAAAACGTCAGGTCCGATGTTTTCGGGTTTCAGATTAGTGGGTTTTGTCGGGTTTTGTCGGATTAGCGTTGGGTTTGTAGCGAATGTCGGGATAGTGAACGGCGGGTTACTGTCGGTGTTTTTGGAGTGTTTCAGATACAGAATGGATGATATTGCGGAATTCAACTAAGAACTACTGATATCCAATGACCTCCTCCTACTCGGAGGTAGAAAGGTAGATAAGTAAGTAGGAGGTATGTGAAGATATATAGTGTCTATGTAGAATTTCGGAGTGCTATAGGCGAAAGTAGTAGCACTAATTTTCGGGTCCGATGTCCTATGTAATAAGACATGTGGTACTGCAGACATGTAATAAGGCTGTCTACAATGTTAGCGACGTAAAAACTGATAACTGCGCACCTAGTGGGATAGATACCACAGGACAGGACATAGGGAGGACAAATGCGCAGGAAAATATCGGATCCGAAGCGGCCGATGCGCGGGAACATCGGGTTTGCATCAGGTTTTGCGTCGGGTTTAGCAGATAAACGTCAGATTGAGTGGGTGAGTGTCGGATATCATTGGGAAGTGATTCTTGTGCAATGTGCATTTGACCTGATGTGTGAAACAGCTGAATACAAGCTCAGCGCAAGCTCGAGTGCTACAACACCGCTCGACAGTTCACTGAGTACCCAATTGAACAATACGCCAACAAAGTTCAAGAGATGCTGAATGTTCCGGTCTTGCCCAATATAATTTATGTACTTCTTGTCATGAAAGAGAAGCTGTCGAACAAAGTATCGGATTGCGACATTCCCAAAGACGACTTCCACTTGGGTGCCTTGAACCTGAAGAAATAACATGAGCATTCACGCACAAGACAGGGGAAAGCAACGACTCACATCGATAAAGCCAAATAGGAATCTGTTATCTTTGGTGAGCCCATGAATAAACTCTTTTATGTCCTTCTTTTGTTTCATCATCAAGAAGTAGTGCAGATCATATCCCCAAAGGACCGCAGTACGGCTAAGTGACTGGATAGTCTTCTTGATTGTTCCCAAGGTATTGCAGAGTTTGGACATCTCTACTTCACCTCTCTCAGACTTGGACCAGGCGACAAGATTGTCTACACTCCAAGTCAATCAGTGACCATTCTGAACAGTGAATTTCAAAAGCTTACTATTATGTAATACCTCAGTGTCAATGCACTGATTTGCCATCGTCTCAATAGCGGCCGCATCTATGAAGAAAGAGCTGGCGAAGACAGAGCATTTCATTCAGATATGTATCGCAGACTTGACGTTCGATATGTTTGCAAGGCCGAAGATAATTGGGATAGATGGAGTACTAGACACCAACTGCAGGGTAGCTGGTGCGGGAGACACTGTTATCAGTGAGAGGGGTGGCACAGTCACAGGAGCCAGCACACTCTGTGTCGCACAGTGAGATGTCCCCTCACCGTGTTCTACATCACGAGGGGTGAGATTTTCGTTGCATCTGCTAGATACGGCATATGGAGTATGTCAATTTGAAGTTCGGTGGTAGCGCAAGCCGTTAAAATTATGTTGATTTTTGGCAGGCTTTAGATCCACTGAAGGTTCCCCCTCAACTCCGTCACTGACATTATGCACATCAAATGAACTGTGCATCCAGTCAGATGACTGAGCCAATGGGTCAGGTCGTTCATAGGACATTTCGGATTGGGGAGTGTGATAGTAGGCTTTACCGGCACGGTGATGGTAATGTAATCCATCGGCAGGTCGGTGGTGAGTTGTCAGCGGGACCAATATAAGTTGTTCAGGGCCTGGATGGTCATTGGAGAAGTGAGAATGATTGGCAGACTGATTGCGGGGATTTGTGTGGGGCCTCGAGTCAATATAAGTCGAAACATATGTGCTCTTGGCATACACCAAGTCATCCATGCTCTCAGGATCTGATGT
Organism: Suillus variegatus; assembly: GCA_016647645.1. Taxonomy (NCBI): domain Eukaryota; kingdom Fungi; phylum Basidiomycota; class Agaricomycetes; order Boletales; family Suillaceae; genus Suillus; species Suillus variegatus. The sequence goes on along the minus strand of JABBWF010000021.1, from coordinate 456,922 downwards.
ACCAGGGATTGGGTGATGCATGCTCTGCGAAGTACTGGAGTCAACGTAAGACGATTGGCTGGCGTACTGATTCTGGGGGTTCGGATGAAGCCCTGAGTCAACCGTAATGTAGGACGAGTGGTGCGTGCTCCGAGAATACGAAGTACTAGGTTCAACGTCACAAGACGGCTGATTGGCGTATGGATCCTGGGGACTGACATGGGACCCAGAGTCAACATAGGTTGGGTAATGCACACTTTGGGGATTTGAAGTACCAGTGGGGTCGACGTAAGACGACTGATTGGTGTACAGATCCTCAGGCTGGGGGTTCGGATGAAGCCCCGAGTCAACCGTGATGTAGGTCGGGTGGTGCGTGCTCTGAGAATACGAAGTACTAGGGTCAACGTCACAAGATGGCTGATTGATGTATTGATTCTGGGGATTGACATGGGACCCCGAGTCAAGGTAGGTCGGGTGATGCATACTTTGAGGACGTGAAGTACCAGTGTGGTCAACGTAAGACGACTGATTGGCATACAGATATTCAGGCTGGAAGTTCGGATGATGCCCCAAGTCAACCGTGACATGGGTCAGGTGATGGCTTTGAGGATGCGAAGTACTGGGGTCAATGGAAGACGACTGATTGGCGTACTGATCCTGAGGGTTCAGATGGGGCCCCGAATCCACATAGGTCGAGTGATGAGTGTCTTGAGGATAGGTTGTCACTTGGGACACTTGGTTGTGATCTAAAATGAACCGTTGAATCAGAGAAGGCTGACACTGTCGGGTGTCACCACCTGGGCTCACCTGCTAAGATGTCATGGTGTGGATCATTAAACCATCCACCAGAATGAGAGGTATTTTGATATCAGTCATCGTAACCTGCGATGACCTGTTGAGAGGTGTGATTAGCATCATAGGCCCCAGAGCTCAAGTTGTCTGTCATGATGGTGTTGAAATGCATGTTGAAGTCTGCACTGAGTGCGGCAGTAGTTCAGTGACCAACTTGCCGGTGACTCCTCGAGATTCAATTTAGAGGTCAGACAACTGAAATATCATAGCTATACGTTACTGGTGGATAAGATTAGTTGAACAAACAGATCCCATGGCTCTGGAGCACCTTCTTGGTAGTACACGGCCCGTGACCGCTAGGAAGTTCCGTTTAGAGAGTCGGCAGCCTATGCACACAAGGTTCCAATCAGAACTTCTTCAAGTGACAGAAGCCCGAGCAACTTACTCCCTACTGTAGATCTCCGTAGATTCGGAAGTTCCGCATGATCCAATTGCCAATCATTCAATCGATGATTTCCTTCCAAATTTTCCGATCAATATCTCCGATTTGGAAGGTGGTTGGCCAGGGGCCAACTTGAGTTGCAGTGACCGCTATCCGAGCCTTGACTGTTTGAATCCGCTTAAAGAGAAATTATTTCTAAAATTTCAGTAGATGCAAATGTTTGAACTCGACTCGGATGCTGCAACTACTACTCAGGCTGAGTTCAACTTCCGAGTCTGGGCCCATTGAACAAGTGGCCGTCATGGTGACTGACTCGACTGGCCACCCAACTAGCTGTCTGCCCTTCAAAAAGTTCAAGTTGAAGTAGTAGCCTAGTCTGACACAATGGTAGGCTGCCAGCAACTGTCCGAGTCTATGATCCAAATAACATTGAATCACAGTCATGACTCAGATAATATTGAACATACTGGTAGTTAGTAGTACCACGCCATATTTTTTCGTGAACTTGATAATCTTGACTCCATCAGAGTCCCAAAATTTCGAGTCAGCGACTAGTAGCTGCTCATTTTTCGAGGCTCGCCAGTTTGGCAAGGCGGGATGCTAGAACTTCGGTGGGTGTCAACCACCGTGACGGTAGGCAGTCAGTCATGGACTCAACTTCAAATTTGCGGTATCCGAAAGTCACACATGTCGTTGACTTCAACATGAATCCAGATTGATTGCTCCAAATCCGATATGAGGTTCGAGTCATGGTACACCGCCTGAACCATACCCGAGTCAGTGGTCGAATGAGTTCGAACTTCTACTAGTAAATTTGAGACCAGATGTGGTGCGTATACAAAGCTCAAAACAGAAGAGGACGTCAAATTCTCACATGTGGCTTCTTCCAGCTGACATTCCTAATACAGATCTGACAACTCAATATGCTATGATTTTGGGCCAAAAGTCTACTCATAAGTAATTGGACTTAGTAAGGGTGTTCTTCTCTCCGTTCTTCAAACTCCGCCGACTAATTTATGAACCAACCAGGTCCTTCGACTTCAAAGGGACTCCAAGCAATCATGTGTAGTATACACGGAGCTTATCATCTTTCTACTCCTCCAAGCTTTGTTGGAAAGTCCAGTCATGACTATGATAGCAGTGATGAACTTGGTTCCACTCGATTGCTTGTTCAGAGTCCACCCAGCTCTCCGCCTGAACCACCACAGAGTCACTGTGACCGTAATGACAGGACTCAGAGACGCAGCAACCATCCTGCAACAGGACATCCCTGGCTCAAAGTATGCTCCAAGTGTTGACGATCACCGTCATCCGACAATACCTCCCCTGATTCGGAAAATGAACTTTTTGCATTCCCGCGCATACCTCCCATATTGGACCGCCTGCCTAGCATTGTGGGGCGTGCACAGAAGAGATTCAAACCTTTTGAGCAGCCCCATGGTTCACTGCCTAACACATTGGAACTCCGGTTTTCTCGAAGATGTCTTGAATCTGGCGAGACTGATATGAGTCTAATGGATATCCAAGAGGTATGTTGGTCTAATGCACATTATTTTACAAATGTTGACAGGCAGTCAACTTATCAGGGCAAAGACATCCTCACGCATTGCCTGAAACTTATGCCCAAGAAAATTGTTGGACAAGCTCTCGTTGCGAAAGAAGCTGATTGTGAATACAAACATTTGTCTGCTCTGGCAATGGCTTGGGTGGCGGAGGCAAGGGCTCAAGACAAGCAACTCCGTGAAATGCTTGTTGAAGATAAACTTGCAAGATATGCTGTTAGCGCTGCGGAAGCTTCCATTCTCCGGAGGGTCTTGATTGGACGTAGTGTGGAAGAGCTCAATGCTAATTTGGATTTCTGTATTGGCACATACAGTCATGATTTTTGATCATTTTCTGTTGCTGACTCCACCCTCAATCAGATTGAGGGTGCTGCCTCGTGTCTTTCTGAGGCCGAAGAGGAACTTCATGCTGACTCTGCCAGTCACTTGGAACATGACTCTTCCTCTGACTTTGATATCAATGATTGAGGTGAGGCGATTTATAACATTCTGGTCCTTTAAGCTCATCACTGATTCCTCATGATAATGTAGAGGTTGTTTGTTGACTTTCTTGTGTGACGATGATCCTGTTGACTGTTGTAAATGCACACCGTCATCTGGCAGATGATCTCCACCCAGTCGCAGATTCTTAGTTCTTGTACCACGCCAGAAGTATAGCCTTAGATGATCAACATGTATCTTTTATTTTCGGACTGTGAGTTGGAAAGTGGTAATTCAAATGTAGAGGTGTAGTACTAGTGACCAGCCGCTAGCTTGAAAATTTGGATAACTTTTAAGCAGTTAGGAAGCTTGTACAACATCATGACTTGAACTTCCTTCATTACTACTAGGCCGTCCGGTGTCATGCATGGTATGTGATTCATACCATGTCAGATATATATAGAGAGTAATAAGGAAGATATGAGAGACTGTCTAGCCCTCTGTCACTAAGTTACCTCTCTATTTTTCCTTTGATTCATTGTCTTGTATTTTATTTCTCACTTTTCAGGCTTATTTTACCTTGTATTTGTATCAAGCATGTGACCTTCTGTTTATTTCTCATTGTTTATTTTTATTTGGCTTCTTTCAGCCACCAAGTTTTGTATCTCTATTTGTTTCTGACTGTTTATTTTTATTTGGCTTCTTTCAGCCACCAGATTTTATTTGTCATCACATCATGTGACTGGGAAATATTCTGGTTTGTAACATTATTTAAGCTGACTCAACATGTTTAGTCATGATTGGTCATGCTTTGTAACAACATTTAACATGACTCAACATGCTCAGTCATGGTTTGTCATGGTTTGTAATTTCTTTGTAAAATTACACTGTATTTGTAATGTACTTAGTAATAAGCTGATTCATCACCTGGTTTGTAAGCCACATTCTTACCAATCCATCTGATAAATCATGCTTAGTAAGGGGGTTCCCAAAAGGTATAAAAGGACCCCATTTTCACTCATGAAATACAATCCTCCCACTTGAACTCTTGTCTCAAACTGTGTGAGATCACTAAGACTTAAAGTGCAGGCCAATATAAGTGCCTTGAGGTAACATCTAAGATATCATTATCTACTCTAAAGTTATATACTACCTTACAGGGGTTGACTATATAACTTTCGTTATTGTTATTCTACTCTAGGTTATATACTACCTTACAGGGGTTGACTATATAACCATTGAACAGCTCTCATTCTAAGCTTTACGTGTATACATAAGACTCTCTCTTTCAACAGAAAGTGAGACACATATCTAAGGACAACAAAGTTGAAACAGACTTTCATAGGTTGAAACACGACCTACTAGGCTGAAACAAACCTAATGAATTATCCAGAACACAGAACATTCCACAGCACTTCGTATAAGACTACACAAGAAGAGGACAACAAACTAAATCCTCCCAAGAACTCACCACATTACCTCCCAAGAAGTAGAAAAGTCGGAGACCATGGACTTAAGGACTGGCAAGAAGTCTTCACTGTGTATAATTGTGTTGTCATTATACACAACTTTTATATAAGACCCTTAAGTGACAAGACATCAGTACTTGTGAATACTACTACATAGTGGCCCATTAGCATGGGACGTTCTACTACCCTCGGAACTTTTTAAAACTGTCGCATTCGGATTTTGAAACCTGGTGAACTTCATTGCAGCCTGACTCAGACTAGTCACTAGTACTAGTACACTAGAGCCTTTTCACGACACAGCAGTGAAGTCGAATATGCAACAAGCTTCTATGGCTTGCTCTCAGTCTATCATTCATCATCTACTTGATGGTATCATGTAATGCTCCAGGCTGCTCCTGGGAAAGAGCAACCGACAGTCGGGGACTTACTAGGCATTGTACAGCATGCAAATTCTACCAGCGGTCGAGTGTCATCAACAACAAGAAAAGACATGAGAGGGCAAAAGATGCAGCTAGAAATATGACACGACACCTGGCCACACAATCAGGTCTAGCCACTGGTTCAGGTTTGGTGAGTCTCCAAGTCCGCATTCTATGATCTGATATCATTGAAATTACCGTTACTAATGAGAATTCCGAAATTCTAGAAAATCCTGTCCCTTGCCAGTGGAAAACGTGCCACCGTTGATGGTGGCCACTTAAAACCTATCATTCCGTGTATACCTTCATCAAGCAGGTGCCAGAGTCAGATTAATGAGGCTGGCATATCTATCAGCATCGAAGCACTGAGTGACTTAGAGCACTTCCAGCAACGACCCCCTGTGTCAGAGCAGCTGCTGTCCCAGTTTGATACTGGTGATAGTTTTGATAATGCAGTTGATCCCAATGCTCGTGCCAGTATGTCTGATGAGTTACCCCACTGGTCAACTGATAACTTAATTGTCTCTGCTTTTTGCTCATCAGAAGCACCTTTGTACCCTCCAAGACTAAGACGGATACCTAGACACTTTCAGGATGTTCCTCCTTCCAACAAGGACATTGATAACTTGGATAATGTCTATGCCTCCGACCATTCTCGAAATACGGCCCCCCCTCAATCTAGGATTCAGAGAGTTCTATTGACACTACGAGATACACTTCAGACAAACTTTAATTCTCTAGGACTTTGTCGACTATACCCTCATTGTCCGTCCTTTGAACCCGATCAATTCGTCCTGTCCTCGCTACTTTCAACCACGTGTCCGATAGCCCAACCACTGGAGAGTAATGCACGCATCCTCCCACCTCCATATCCATTTCCCAACATGACCATCCATCGACTCATGTCTTGGATGATCTCTGGCAGCAATAAAAAATCCGAGGTTGAAGTTTCCCACCTCGTCAAAGAAGTAATATTAGCAGAAGATTTTGATTTAAAGCACTTCGAGGACTTCTCAGTGCGGAAGAGTTTGTGAGAATCAGATAACGATCCCAGCGGGGGTAAGATCGAGTTTCTGGATGACTGGAAACAGGCCAGTATCACAATTAAGATTCCCACAAAATCGAAGGACGATGATGCAAGACCTTTTTCCGTCCCCGGATTCCATTTCCGCCCCCTTGTCGAAGTAATTTGGGCAGCTTTTGCAGATATTCAAGCGAGTGCATTCCACCTTTCGCCTTTCAAGCATATCTGGAAGGATCCATTGGATAACCATGAAGAGCGAGTGTTTGACGAATTGTATACTTCTGACTCTTGGTTGGATGCCCAAGACCAGGTGCAGAGGCTCCCAAGGGAGCCTGGATGTACACTGGAACAGGTGGTTGCTGGTCTTATGCTTTTTTCGGATGCCACGCATCTCGCAAACTTCGGGACGGCAAAGGCCTGGCCCCTCTACATGTACTTTGGAAATCTGACAAAGTATGCTCGCTCTGCACCTAAGTCCGGTGCATGTCATCTTGTGGGTTTCTTACTGTCGGTAAGTTCTTCTGTCGTACTATTAAGAATCACTATTAACACTGCCCGTCAGCTTCCTGATAAAGTCAAAGATATTCTGAGCAGCTTGCCTCATGTATCTAAAAGTGGCATGGCTGGCCTTCACACTCACTGTCGACGTGAATTGTTTCATGCTTGCTGGGATACTTTACTCGATCAAGACTTTCTGCATGCATACCATCATGGCATCATCCTCAAATGTGCTGACGGTGTGTTGCGCAGAATATTTCCTCGTATATTAACATACTCAGCCGATTATCCTGAAAAGTGGGTTCTTTCTGTGAATATGGGCAAGGTACTCAACAAGTTTCAGGGCTTTGATCGCCACCATCAAAGACATGGGCTCATGCCCATGTCCATGTTGTCTCACGCCAAAAAGTATGTTCCCTTCTCTAGGCCTCCTTCAAGATATGAAAAACTGTATCAATAATATTCGAGTCTACGTCTCAACCAATATTATCAAGGCACAGGAATATATCTATAAGTCGGGAAATACCATAGACGGCATGAAAGTTGAGGAAATGCTGGGAGAGGGCTTGTGGGTGCCTATTCTAGTAAGTGTGAATTCTCCGCTGTTCTCCTGTACTGGCTCAGATGAGTGACTTGTAGAACATTTTTGCTGCAAAGTTGGGAGCACTAGGCCTTAATCCATTTCGGATGCTTGTTGTAGATTTTATGCATGAGTGTGAGTTGGGCACCTGGAAGGTGCTGTTCACTCACCTCGTCAGGATCCTCTATTCACTTCCGGGAGGGAATAAGCTGGTGGCAATCCTAGACGCAAGGTATGTAACATTGGGACAGTCTCTCCGCATAATAAACTCCATCTGATTATAGATTTCGTCAGGTTCCTACCTTCGGGACAATTCAAATGTTTGCAAACAATACATCCGAGATGAAGAGATTGGCAGCACAGGACTTTGAAGACATATTACAAGTTTGTTTTTGCTTGACTCGACTATTTTCCACTTAGCTTACCAACTTTTTTCCAGTGTGCAATACCTGTGTTCGAAGGCTTGTTTCCTGATGGTCATGATATGATTGTGCAGTCTCTTTTATACAGGTTTGCTCAGTGGCACGCACTTGCAAAGCTACGAATTCATACCGAGTTGAGTTTGAGTTTCCTCGAGGAGACATTCATGATTCTTTCTAGGCAGTTGCGGAAATTCCGTGACTTTACTTGTGCTGCCTTCGAGACTGTGGAATTACCAAAAGAAAAAGCAGCTCGCCAACAAAGGTTTACCCAGCGTGCGACTGGACCTAATGATGGTCCTTCAGGATCTGGGGGACTGAGGGTGAAAAAGTTTAATTTGAGCACGTACAAGTTTCATTCAATGGGCGACTATGTATGAACCATCAAGCTCTTTGGTATGACGGATTCTTTTACCACTCAGATTGTAAGCATTGTCTCTCTCCTCAAGGATGGTTCTGAAGTTATGTTGTTGTCTAGGGGGAGCTGGCGCACAGAGCCTTGAAAGTGTTCTATCCCTTAACTAACAAGCTAGATACTCCCGCACAACTAGCGAAACACGAACACAGGCGCTGTGTGCTACGGCGAGTTGCGGAATCAGCAGGTATCCCTTCCTCAATCAATCAATCACCGGCCGACTCTCCTGCTTCAACATTGTTCAAAGACCATCATTTTATCGCAGCCAATCGAAACGATCTGGTCTCTTTGTTCAAATTCCTCAGAGAACACAATGGCGATCCAGCTACTAAGGTAAATTTTTGGCCCAGTCTGCCCATCAGCTCTCTTATGATAGCTTTCAGAACTTCATTTCGAAATTGAAAGATCACATTTTATATAGGCTGAAAAAGTTGAGTGTCAGTCATTGTGACCACACATTTTCGGACGAGGAATGCAATTCAGTCATCATTCCTAACCACATGGTCTACTCGGTCAAAACCATGCAGGTACACTACACAACTTACGACATGAGGCGTGAACACAATACCATCAACCCCAGAATGAGTGCAGATATCATGGTGTTCTCAGGAGAAACCTCACCCAGTCACCCATATTGGTACACTCGTGTACTGGGTATTTACCACATGGACACGTGGTTCGCAGATAGTCGAACTGAGAAACAACATCTCGAGGTTCTCTATGTCATGTTACGACACTAGGTCGTATGCGGACTTGGATGGGTCGAACAGCGACAGCCAAGACAATGGCGATCAATGGTGCTGAGGTTCGGTCGGCTTCCACAAACAAGCAGAAGTTGTGTACGCCTTGTGGGGCGATGATAGCGGTTACAGACAGAAGGTTCGGTGTCGAGGACAAGCTTCTGAAGGTACGAATCAGATGTCAAGCAAGGTAGCCTTATGCAGGACAAGAGGTTTCAAGGATAACCAAGTAAGATTAAAGTAAGGAGCATCTACTTTAATCGTCGACCTTATATAAGGCTACTCTATCGTATCTAAGCTCAGCTTGAAGCTGGGTTCTAATCTGCTTATCTATCGAGTCAGAGATACCGTCCATGAGGCAGGCTTCTATCTAGGATAAGGAGCACGAGGCGTCCTTCTATCAGTACATGAGGCAACACGAGGCTTGCCTTCTATCTTGATAACATATATAGGTCTTCTAGACCTATGTCGTCATATGCGGTCCAGACCGCTTATCTAATCCGGCATCTTCCGGACTTCTCTCTATAATCGGTCCTATGTTCTTATTCTGTGTTCTTCTATCAAGGGCAGGCGAGGCCCGGGTATCGTCTATAGCCGTGCAGGTGGCAGAGGGCATGGGTGGCAAGGGGACTCATGTAACGTGTTGTAACATGTCAGGTGGCTCGCACCATTGATATTATTGGGCTGTCGGTCAGGCATGCAGCATGCTCGCTTGCCCAAAGTGGCCTTCGTGGAAGAGTTGGACTACGATGCATTTGGATTCCTCGATCCAGGCCAAGTGATTCAAGGGGCTCACTTGATTCCTGCATTTGTTTCAGGGCGCGGCGTAACTTCACTTCGCCACACGAAATCATTGGCACAAGCTGAGGAGGAACTAGACGACTGGGAAGAGTTTTATGTTGGGATGTGAGTGCATTATGTCTCCTCGTGACTTGACGACTCTCACCTGTTGGATCTAGTTTTGTCGATCGTGATATGTTCATACATCACACTGACTTAGGCGTAGGGCACCCAGTAGCCTTAAGGAGGATAGTCAGAGACTGTTCTACCCTCAAGTCAGCGACAACACCAGTGGAAGAAGATAGTATGGACATCGACTGGGATGACACCAGAAGCCATGGCGAAGGCAGCAGAGAAGATGACGACGAACAACAGATGAATGATAATTTTCAATTTGACGAGGAAGACGAGGAAGACATGTAGTCCGAATCAGAAGACGAATATAGCCATGGCTGCGACAGTATTGAGGGAGGGGAGTGGGACAAACCGGTACCTACAGTTGAGTCGGATGATGATGACTTGGACTCCTCGGATGATGACCTCTCTTTTTGCGATGATCATTACTACTAGTACCACCATGTCGAACTATACTATCAATACCGTGACTTAGATTATCCGACTTAAAACTATGACTTTACCTAAATTAGGCCAGCCTGTCATTCAATTGTGCAACTTCGAAAAATAACGGGTCCAGGGGTGCCCGGAGGGTTGTTTTGTATATTGCATTGTGACTTCGAGGCATAGTAGGGCGGTGGCTCTCTGCTGGGTTCTGGTTAAAGCCATTGTCCCTGTGGGAAAGTCTTAGATAACATTAAAATCGAGCCAATATTCGATGGAAACTAAGAACAATCAGCGACATCAATGCTAGTGAGCTTCCGTCCCTTACTGAGTGCAAAGGAAGCGTGTCACGATTTTGTTCCTAACTGTCAGGCCAATCTCTATCTGCTGTCAAGGGCTAAAGCCGTTGTCCTGCAGAAGGTCTTGGATCACATTGAAATCAAGCCAATATTTGATGGGAACTGAGAACAATCAGTGACATCAACACTAGTGAGCTTCCATCCCTCACTGGCTGAGAAGGCAGTGTCTCACGATTTTGTTCCGAATAGTCAGGCCAATCTCTACCTGCTGTCAAGGGTCGAAGCCTTTGTCCTGTGGAAAGTCTTAAATAAACTTTTAATATGAGACATAAATGCTTGCAAGTGGGAATGCTCAATAAAATGGACACCATTACGCTTACGTCCATTGCTGTCTGTGAAGGCAGCTTGTTACGACTTTGTCGCAGACTCCTCTAGCGAGTCTATATTGGTGATCATCCATGGCTAAGTACGATCAAGTCAAATTTGTTGTGGCATACGTAGGCATACATAGTCATATTTGGTGACAGCAGAATTACATCATCCTACAGTTGCAACAGCTATAATTTCAAGGACTCATGTGTTTGCTGATGCATCTATTGGAGTTGGTGAGAATGGCTGCGACTCTGATGACAACGACAATATGCCAAAAGTAGCACCATATTTTACATGCAGGCAGCGTACATTCGACCTTCACCCTCACACCTCAATCAACCATCTTGTTTTTTAACCTCGGAAAGAAGGCACTTACAGGCGACTGTGGCAGAGCATGCAAGTTGTCTCTCAATGCAGAGACTCTGGAGAGGCATTGGAATACACTTATTTCTGTTGCAGTTCAGTAGAAGTTGCCAAAGTTAAATATTCCCGGCGGGCGCATGTTGAGAACTTTTAGCACTTCCGCCAAACGCCCTTGTCACACTTCCGCTGTGGCATTTATGTGGCACGTGACTACCCTTGTCCGGTTTTGCGTATTCAACGCTCGGAATCGTGCCTATTTGAGGGCCATTTTGGAGGGTCTTGATGGCAGAACATCATAGGGAGCTTCTGGGGGCCTCATAAAGTGGTTGCAATGATGTGATATTGACACGCTGTTTGCATGCCATTGAAATCAATTGAAATGCCTCCTGAAATGATAAGGTAATCTAATGGCTGAGTTTCAATATGTTGTAAGTCCTTTGTAACGTGCTTGGGCACATAGATCATCACTTGTTATCAGTGCCTGCAGCACACTCTTCGCATTCTCGCGCATTCCTTGCTCTATACCCCCACCTCAACTATCTTTGTATACAGCTGTACAATACTGTCAACTACATGGGTCCAGAGCGCTCAAAGCACTGTAACTTATGTGACCAGGATATCTGTTAAGACCATGCACAAAGGGTAGGACTGATTCTGAGGGGCTTGGCTTCAGCTCGTGCGCTGCGCCCCTTACCTGAGTATGTGCCCTTAATTTCAGATTGATGTCCAGAGAAGATCCGAAGGTGTCCGAAGGATGTCCGAAGGCGCGGGAAACTTCGGAAGGACTTTCCGGACGAGTGCAAGTAACTTCCGGATGAGTGCGGGAAAGTTCCGGAGGAACTTCCGGAAATTACAATGAGGTTGCGTCCTGATATGGATATGTGTAATGGCTACTCAGGACTTGTCCTGAGTAGAAGCAAACAGAGGTATGGCTGCAAGGACAATGTCCGAAGCAGAATAGGTCCGGAGGACCACGGGAAAGATCCGGACGAACTTCCGGAAACTTGGAGGAAGGTAGGATCGTAGGATCAGATGATCGGATGAGTTTCGGATCGGATGAATAGAGGATCAGAGGAGCGGAGGAGCGGAGCTCCGGCCTAGGGAATTCCTCCCTAGGCCTAAGTGGATATTCACAAGGAAGTAACTAGTATGAGGACTTAGTGTGAAGACTAGTGCGAGGACTAATATGATATTCAGACTGAGGAACTACAGGACATATACAAGAGTTTATATACTAAGGAAATAATGGAAAGATCAGTAAGCAAGAGTCCGAGGCTATGTATGAAGCATAAGCAAAGTTACCAAGCACGAGTCGGAAATGAAGCATAGGTTAACGGATCAGTAAGCATACCAGTAGTAAGTATAACCGAGATACCGAGGACAAGGAATACCGAATAGAGGAATAGGCTGTGTTAACGTTATATGCACAGGAGATGAACTAAGAAGCTTATCGTATATCGGATCGGATCGGATCGGATCGGACCGGATCGGATGTCCGGACGAGAAGCGTGGATATACAGGATATGACATTAGGGCGATAGGACAAAGGATGAATGATGCAGGCTAGCTGCAGAGGTATGGAGGTCTGATGTACGGAGGTAAAGGGATCTGGATGTGGATGTGCAGAGGTGCAGGGATCCGGATGGGTACTGGAGACATGGATAGGGCATCCGAAGGTCCGGATGAGGCGTGGGAATATTGTCGGATGTAGGTCCGGAATACGGGATATGACAATATCAAGCCATGAGGATGGACCACCCACCAAAAATCTTGCGAGACAAAGGCAGCCAAAAGACAATGGAATCAGGTGATTGTAGATGTGATTCGGAAGGAGAAAGGTGCGTCTGTTATATCTTTGCCTTGATGTATTGTCGAAGCTGATGTTTAATTGTATCAAAATACAGCATCAGATTCATCATCGAGACTCAACAAACCTCAATCAGCCATTCGTATCCCTGTACCAGGTATGTAGTAGCATTTTATTTTTGTTTTGCTATCTACAGCACTCACAAACTCACAGTTGAAACACAAAATCACGCAGAATTCCTCGATGTGGACTTCGATTATGATGATCCAGTGATTGGTCCAGGTGAGTTGTCGACACTTAATTGTTTTTGTTGATCTCACTAGCACTTGGGCCGTGTACCCTATTCAATACAGGCCCTTCTACATTCAATGAACCAGAAGTCAAGGCTGCAGTCCCCACCTTCAATCAAGATGACATCAAGATTGAGTATCATCCAAGTAGTGGCATTGAGGCCAAGGTATACAGCTTCGATAACTTTGAGCATCGTGCCGCAGACTTCCTGGTCCCTCCACCTGACGGCCAACCTTGGAGTCCATTTAAATCTCGGCTCGAGTTTGAAATTGCTGAGATTATGCTCGAGGTCGGGTTCAACAATCAACAAACCGATCATCTTATCAAGCTATGTCACCACTGTGCTGTGGGGAAGGAGAAACTTACATTCAAAAACCACAAGGATATCCACAACATGTGGGAGGCTGCCTCGCATCGCATTACAAAGGTGGTAGTATATCCTTTCTCTAGTTCAAATGAGTCTGACATAGCATGAAGTATAGTTTACGAAGGAAGTGATCTTGGTCCCGTTCACTGGAGATGAGGGACTGTGGGAGTATGATGTGCATTACCGAGACCTTTGGGAGCTGGCTGCCGATATGCTTTGCAATCCCCGGCTCTTTCCTCACTTCACGTTTGATGCACACCGCCTCTCGAAGTTTGATGGTAACACATTTGTTTCTTTTGTTGATGAGCCTTTCACTGCGCGAGATATTTGGGATGTCCAAGTATGTGATGATACTTCGTAGTTTCTATTGTGCCCTTATTTTTTTGTATTACTTGTAGTCGCAACTCCCACCAGGTGGGAAGCCTTTGGCATATATACTCTATGCAGATAAGACAAAACTCTCCTCCTTCGGTACCGCAAAAGGTTACCCTGTGTATGCTCGTTTAGCAAATTTGCCGACTGCAATTTGAAACGGGCGAGGTGAAGGCGGTGGGTATGTGGTAGGATGGCTGCCAATTGTATGATTGTCTTTAGTGACTCGCTGTTAGTGCTGATGCAGTTGAAATAGGTTAAGGATGAAAAATTGCACTCCGGAAAGCCCAGCTGGGTAGACTTCAAAAACACCATCTGGCACACATCATTTGCCAGGATTATTTCCTTGTTAGCGTCAAAATCGCAAACGGGCCAGTGGCTCGAATGTCTAGATGGTGTCACACACTGGTTCTTTCTCTGCATCCTCATTCTATCAATGGATTTCAAAGAACAGTGAGTATTTATTTAGTCATTACAGTTGAATTGTTTTTTCTAATTGCTTAATGGTACCATTACAAGATCTGTCATGTCGCTTACTCGAGGGATAATGAGTCTTTGGCCATGCCCCATTTGTCTAGTTCCTCGCGATGACCTGTGGGATACTTCAAAATCATATCGTCAGCGAACATCGAAAGAGTCGCAAGCAGTCATAAATGCTGTGCGTGCGAAAGAAACCTTCGAAGAAAGAGAGGAACTCCTGAAAGAACAAGCGCTTCATTTAATTGAGGTGAGCAAATATTTCCGCATGTCAATATCAAAGATGTCAATGATTCATTGTCTTATTAGAATGCATTCTGGGCAGTAGCATTCACCTGCGTGCATCGAGCATTGTCACATGACCATTGTCATGTCAATCACGGTGGACTCTGGTCATGCCATCTCTGGGTTGAACTGCAGAAATATGTTGTAACTCTCGGAAGGGCACAAGTATCGCAAGTTGACAATTGGTTCATTCTTTTTGACTTGTCCTTTATCTGATGCTCAATATTGATGTGTTAGATTCGAAGATTTTCCATGCTGGCGAAATCTCAGGCACCCAAACCAGGTTATTGGTGTCACATTTACAGACAGCTCCGTCCACGAGGATATTTCTAAGGTTCGTAAACTCATGTGGTTGCCCTGGCTACTAACTTTTTCTCTTTCAGATGATAATTTATGCCACGCATGGTGTCTTGACTGAGACTGATTCTCCACTCAGTTATTTTCTCTTACGGTGTGTACGCCTTTACCTCGAGATGGATATGTATGCTGCTCTGGAGGTTCACACGGCCAATACAATTGAGGAGGGGAGACATATGGTTCAAGTGTTTACAGCACTCATGAAAGTATGTACATTGTAGTTAGTTGATAACCCTACCTTGACACATCAGCAGCAATACATGACACAAACCGCCGATGACAATGTGAAGAATTGGAACTTTCCCAAACTGCACATGACGACACATATATTCGACGACATCGAGGCTAAAGGTGCCACGCGCAACTACAACACCAAACCGAACGAGCAAATGCACGGGCCCTTGAAGGATTGGTACCTGAACCGGACTAACTTTAAAAATGTTGCGGAGCAGGTAAGCATCAATGGCATTTAAATTTGTGATTCCCTACTAAAATCTTGTGCTATTTTATCTACATAATAATCAGATCCTTCACATTGACCATTGGTTACTTGTAGTTGATGACATTGGTCGACGTATTTCAGACTTTGACAAATATTTGCAGCAGAAATCAGACTCAGATGGCGAGGAAGATGATGCATTGGATGATGAAAACACCAACATTGGTCCAGGCACAGATAGTATCAGTACTTTAGATCCGTCACAACACGTGAGAATGGGATCTCAACAAGCACCACAGACCTTTGGTTCCATTGAGAATGCACACAAGACCCAAGTTGAATGCATTCTTAAATACTTTTCTACCCGCCTGCAATATTCTGCTGCCAAATGGAAGAAGAATCCACTTACAATCAGATGATACTGTAGGTGAATTCAATCCAGCCTTGTGTTATTACTATACTGATTTGAAACAGGTTACTGAATATTGATTCTTACGTGTCAACTATGAATCCCTGGTAGACTGGAAACTATATACTGACTATCTTCAGTGTAACCCTCAGTTCTTCAACACACCGCGTTTTGACTGGGTCTTCATCCGGACACAGAACAGTGTCATCCTTGGACACTTAGTATTCCTTTTTCAATGTGCCATTGGGAATGACATACTTTCCCTTGCTCTCATCCATCCCTTTGACGCTCCGACAGGGCCACGACCTCAACAGGACAAGCAACTTAACCTTTTGAGAGTTCGTGCACAACCATGCGCAAAGGCCGAGTTCTTCTCAGTACAATCGATCATTTGTGGGGCCCTCCTAGTACAGGATTCAGGCAGCAACCCCCTTGATTACTTTGTTGTCGACACCATTGACACAGACATGTTTCTTTGTGTAAGGGAGATGCATCAGCAGGCGGGTCATCCAGTGCGCATCTGACCAATTCCACTTTCAGGTAAGTCTTTCGTCTCTTTGACCTTGAGGCGCTCTGCTAATACATTCCTCAGTAATAGACTAGTCAAACTATGTTTCTATGTAGTATGCCATGATTTGAACATTCATTTGCATTCATTTTTGCCAAGCTGTTCAGTCTATCTTCACGTCTTTGCTTCTACCACCCATCTCTGAATCACCCACCTCTCAAGTGCTTCAATGCTGACATTTGAAAACTAACCATGCATGCTTCTCACACCAGATCGAGGCACAAGCGTGGCAATATTGACAACATCGAGGACAACAGACCACCTCTGCATGTCTCACGGGCTGAAGACACCCAGTCTGAACATGGCCATGTGCCAAGTTGACAAGTGTCTGGCTCGACAGACAGCTTGGCCCGGTTACCCGAGATGGTGCAAGGAGGTTGAAAATCCTATGTGCGCTATCGACTTTGTGTAGTGATCCAAGTTTGATCTTGTTCTGTGAGTCGCAAATCCAAATTATTGCCAGTGGTTGCCTACCTCGCTCTCATCCGCATTCTCAACAACCCAGCTCCTACATCCCTTTCACATCACCACCACCAACAATAACCACAACTGCTGTCATAATAACTGAAAGGTTCAGCAGCAAGACAATGGTTAGGACCCTCATAGAGGCAACCTCAGATGCAGGATTCTCAAGAGGAGCCACCCAAGGATGAACGGTCTTGGTAACATGGGCCTGGATGGCAAGCATGTGGTGATTGGGATGGAGAAGGAGAGAGATAAGGAGCGGGAGAGAGAGCAGCGCTGAAATGACGATGACGATGACCTGAATAAGTGCGTTGTGTTTGATATTGTGCTATCTCTTTCATTCTCATATTGTTTTGTTCACAACTGGCAGAGATGGGAGTTCCATCCCTTACCTGCCAACCCTGCCCACACCTCCCTTGTTGAACCGAAAATGGTACCACCCTCCAGATCACCATCACCTGTGGGAACGCGATCACACTCTTGCTCTCCTGAATCTTACTACTCTCATATGTCTTCATGAGGTCGTTCACACTTGTCCTTATTCCCAAGATCGCAACAACATAGTTATAGTCCTGACAGTTCACCAACCGCAACTTCAATCAATGATATATCACTATCTATATCATGAACCACCATCCAAGAATGACACCATGTCCGATTCTTCCCGAAGAGCAGGTATGTCGCTTGGCTATTGAGTCACTCTATTAAACTCAACTTAAACTCGAATCTGATCATGTGCAGCAGTTACACATGTTCTATTACTCAAGTCTAAGTGTCTGTTACGAGTTTTGTACCACATTGGTGCGCAATTGACTAATCTCTTGCACTGATGTGTAAAACAGCATGTAGCAATTTTACATCTGACACCACCAAGGTACTGGGCAGTGCAGGCACTTTATAATGTGTGGTACTAGGTGAGTAATTTCTGTCGTCTCCTGCCCTTCGAACAAAATCTCAATTGGTATCCCCAAAACAGCTTCGTCAAACTGTCATGTCACATGTTTCATGGCCCAGCACAGCAGATTCTTCTGAATCTGATAGCGAGTGGGATGGTCAGAACACTGCTGATGCTGATCATATCTCTATCCCAGGTCCTGGTGCATCTAAAGGAGAACTCCTCGAGGTAAGATGTATGCGCAATTCTGAGCATTTCCTGACTCGCATATCCACTCAGATGCTCAAAATGCTGCAAGTTCAAATGCAAAAGCTTCAAGAAGAGAATAGGACAATAAAAGAGGAAAACAAGACTTTGCATGCGGAGAAACCCAAGTGAAAACGGCGTGCAAATGCTCATGACAAGCTCAGCATTCATGAGGAGACCATCTCTATCTATGCTTGCAAGTATGGCATGATGATTGAGATGTTTCCCAGTAGTGACCTCCTCAATAAGCGCCTTCCAGACTCGCCAACTCCATTTGACAGCACTGACCAATATGCGACTGCATCTACTCAAGAGTCAGCATTTCTGGATGAGCTCTATCGTCACTTCCCCGAGTCGTTACACAAAGTGATGGAAAGTTCATACTTTAGCGATCTTGTAAGTGAACTCTCATTCCTGAACTTCTGCGTGATATAATATGATTATTGTAGGTGATGAAATCCATCCCAGATGCTCGTGCTAACGAGATCAAGAAACTCCGGGGTGTTGCTGGCGACATTTTCAACCTCCCTTCAAAATACTTCACCAACACTAGCTACGACAGAGCTAATGTCCCTGAGATCCAACGACTCCTTGGGGTCACGTCTTCGACAAACCTGGTGTACAAAACATTCCCTCCGGTGCTATTCCCAGAGTTGAAAGA
The DNA here is from genome assembly GCA_016647645.1 of Suillus variegatus. Taxonomy (NCBI): domain Eukaryota; kingdom Fungi; phylum Basidiomycota; class Agaricomycetes; order Boletales; family Suillaceae; genus Suillus; species Suillus variegatus. The sequence continues at coordinate 438,152 of JABBWF010000021.1, read as the reverse complement.
GGACTGATCACTCAAGACTGTCTTCAGAAACTGGCTTCTGTTGGCACGAGTAAGTCTAGTGGTGCTCTCTGATTTGGCTGTCTGTCTCACCAGGAACATCCTCAGATTCTGAAAGCTTCGTTGCGTGGTATCACATCCCTCCATCACACTTCCAGTGGCAGAGGCGCACATACCAACTCCATGAAATGGAGCATTCGGCAAGTCACACCGGGTTGCATCGCTTGGGCCACAGTTCTTGTAAGCTACCCATATCATCTAAGTTCAATTGGCAGTCACCCTCACACACTGCTGCAGGCAATATTCTTACTGTCTCCTGACACTGAATTCTCGAGCATGGGCATTGGCAAGAGGTCAACAATTAGCTACAAGGATTTATTTTCACATATAAGAAAGTTCTAGTGACCAAGTGGAAGACGAAGCACATTGTACAGATTGTAACTAATATCAACCACTACATCTTCAAAGCTGCATGACCTTCGGCCTTGGATTCTGCTGTACATGAAGATTTCACGAATGCCATTGATCGCACACTTGCAGCGCTTGACATGGAAAGTTCGGATGATGGAACAGAAACTGCGGCAGACGTAACAGGTCCAGGAACTCCCACAGCCGCTGCCTTGGAGAGACATGTCAATGCTCTGGCATCTGAATCAATCTCGCAGCCTATCCTCTCCACACAGCGGCGGCACACTACAGAAGCTCCCATTGTCAACAATGTAGCCACCAACAATGGCACTGCCGCAGATTTGGAGGATGCGGCTGCTGCAACACCTCAGGCTGATGAGGTGGGAGCTGCAGTCATCAGCTCATCAGGTGAGGTACTCCAGGAGGTGGCAGATGATCTGAGCAGTACTAGAGGGAGGTCCAAGAAGTCAAAAAGAGGGAGGAAGGCAGCCATGCCGGCGATGGCTACTGATCGTACCACTCGGCAGGCTCACAAATAGTCTTATGAATGGATCCTGCACCTACTTGTTGTATTAGCCCATCGGTTTACTTTGCTGTACTTACTTGGACTCTGAATCATACTGTAACATTAGATTATGCAACTCCTTGGAATTGACAGAGTTATCGGTCCAGGATTCAGAATCTTACAGTGATATTAGGACATGCGCAGTGCTGCTGCAGAATCAGCGGGAGTGCAAAGTATTGCTATTACATAATGACTTGATGTAAACAAGGTCAAATATCATTTCAACATGTGGCTTAGCATTTACATTGACTTTCTTTCTTTTTGAACCTCGTCTTATGTGCTGTGTTATTATTAAGTCAGCCGCTTTGACATATCTCCCATCTCTCTTTCGTGAGCCCACAACCAGTCAAAATCCTCCTCCGTCCAAATGTATTCAGCCCAGTCGCTGTGCTATTAGTTCTGGTGTGTGCCTTCTCTTTTTTGTTTCCTTGAAGTCCTCCCTTTCCATCACACACACTTTTATTTCTGTTTTCATCATTCCATTTGTAGTTTTTTTCATTTCAAAGTGCTATGCTAATTGTTATCTTCCCAGCCATCTTCTGACACATCGTCTCCTTCCACCCAGCCCTCTAATCCACCCTCACATCACCCCAGCAACCCTCTGTCCCTCATGTCCCTCCTCCCCATCAACCTGGACCAGCAGGCAGTTTACTGTGATGGCAGGAACCCCACCTTTTGGTGTTCTATTGGGGTTCTTTACTTTCAAATCAACCAATTCCATGACGCCCTTGATGCATGCTCCCGTGCCATCCACATCAACTGTTATATTTCCAAGGTCTGGTTTGACTTGGGCAGCCTTTACGAGAGCTGCAACAACCAAATCTCAGATGCCATCGATGCTTATGCTCGTGCCAGTGAACTTAACCCTGGAAACCATGTCATTTCGCAGTGTCTCCAGCTGCTCAAGAATGCTCAAGCCACTGGTGGTCAGCTACCTGCTGCACCAGGTCCTCAGGATGTGCACCCAACTGCTTATGCCAGCGCTGTGGTTCCTCCTCCAGGACTCACTGGTCCTCCTCCTGCTACAATTGACGTCCACTCGTCTCCCAATCTTCTGGCCTCAGTCAAGCAGCTCAAATATGGCCATACCCTTTCCGACTACAACATTCAGACCGCCCTCATCTCCCCCCTTGCCAATGGCGTCTCTCATCTTCACTGGCAAGCAGCTCAAACACGGCCATACCCTTTCTGACTACAGCATTCAGACTGCCCTTGTAGTAATGCAGCTGATGCTGACCCCCATGACCTCCAAACCCCGATACCGGGTAACTGTTTCCTGGTCTCCCTCCCTGGTGGTAAGTCATTTTTTTTAGCTCCTCAATATCCTTCTGGTTCTGATTGTCGGTATAGCCAGGAACATATTGCTATCGATATTATTGCCATGGCCATATTTACAAGACCTAATTGTTATAGATAAAAATTTGTATCATAGGCTTGTAATCTAATAGAAAAATTTCAATGCTCTGATCATGATTGTTATGTGTTGCAATGGCTGACAATGAGCTTGAAAATGATGCTTGCAACAGCCATTTAAATGGGACAAAATTGGAGGTTTGAAAGATTAGGGGAGCTCACAGTAGGTCGCTTCTGCTTCTGCTTTTGCTTCTGCTTCTGCTGACACGTGAGGGACAAGGGTTAGCGGTGTGTTATGTAAGCAGTTAACTCCCAAACCCATACTACACATGCCTCGCAGCTCGCTACATCAGCAATACTTAGAATCCTATATCTTTTTCATGATCATTCAAGCACTCTTTCGACCTGCACAGACACTCGAAGACCTTTCACAACAGCTTACTACAGATATAAATTGCATATTGGCCATACAACAAGCTCGCTACCTGAATTCTCGCCCTCCGGTCCTTAAATCTGGCAGTCTACACCTCGCATGGGAATGGGCACAGAGTCCAGCTGACCACCACCGCTTCGTCAATATGTTACGAGTCTCTCTGGAGGTATTTCAAGCTATTCTAGGATTAATCGAGGACCACCCGGTTTTTCATAACAACTCAAACCAAGCCCAAGAGTCGGTGGAGGTTCAGTTAGGTGTGACACTGTACCGGATGGGGCAAAACGGAAATGGTGCTTCACTAGAAGACATAGCCCGGACTGCAGGGTGTTCTGAAGGTGCTGTCGAGAAGTACACTGAGCGCTGCTTCCGAGCTATCGAGTCGTTTCATGACACTTTTGTATGTCTCCCTACCGCCCAGGAGAAAGAGCGGGAGAAATGCTGGATTGAAGATCATCTTGGATTTTCAGGGACATGGCGGGAAGGATGGGTTATGTATGATGGTACCATCGTTGTACTCTATGCAAAGCCTGCACTCAATGGTGATGCATATTTTACCCGAAAGTCAAACTATGGTCTGAATGTCCAGGTAAGTGAAAGTTCATATCACATTAGTATATGTTCTACGACTGACAAGTTGTATAGATTGGTAATTTACCTTCCAATCTTCGCATTGTTGACTACTCCCATGGCATGACTGGATCTGCCCACGATGCTTGGGCATTCGAGCACACAGCTGCCGCAAAGCATCCCAATTGGTTTTTCACTGGTGATGAATTTGCATGGGCCGATTCTGCTTATGCTGTCAACTCACGCACCATCCCTGTCCACAAAAAACCAGCGGCACTCTTACCCGAAAACACCGCCTTTGATCATACGGTTGCCAATTTACGTGTCCGATCAGAACACTGTATGGGTGCACTCAAAGGGAGATTTCAGTGTCTCCGAGGGCTCCGTGTTCATATCAAATCCAAGCATCAGCATGTTTCTGCATGCCAATGGATTACAATTAGTATTATATTGCACAACCTTGTGATCGAGGTTGAAGGTGATCAACGAGGTGCATACTTTGCACCATCTCACAGTCGTCATCAAGAGGTGGAGGATCGAGGCCCACATGACGAGCCACTAGCAGGGGAGGACCATGTTGATGGAGAAACAAAGCGAAAAAAGTTGGTTGAAGAACTAGTTGCATTCAGGCAAATGTAAATAATAATGTGATTAGCAAACAATATGCAAAACGAGTGGCACTTAACAAATAACATATAAACAAGTGACATATAAACAAGTGACAGGTCAGAAAAATTATGATGGGCAGTGTGGCATGAAATCGAAGAAGAAAAATAATCTTCAGAAAGATCCACCGTCTAACTCGTCAGTGGAAAAGGCAGATAAATCCCAGTCGGGAGATTGGTAACGAGCCTGCTTGGCAGGACGCTTGGAAGAGCTGGAATCATCCTCGATCCGATCCAGTTGTTTTCTATACTCCGCCGCATCCCAGATCCCAGCTTTGAACTCCTCCAACAAACACTGCCTCTTCTTCAGCTTCATCTCGTCACGAGAACGGGCATTGACAGCATCAAGATTTGCCCTAAAACTGATGAGATAATGCAAGATCGAGCAAACCATCACTTACTTCTGAATGTCGAAGAGCATGTCATTGAGCGAACGCTTCGGTGTGAGCTTCTGAATGCGTCCCTTCGCCTTCGCAATGCTGTCCTGCGACAGCGAGGATGGCTTCGGAGGCTTCTTCCCAATGGGTGTCTGTAAAGAAATTGGGTCGCGAAACATAGGAGTGTTTTCTTTATCATCAGCAGTCTCGAAGGAAGGGGAAACTCTACGACGAGTAGTGCCAGCAAGGTTCAGAGCATCTTGGAGAGTCCGGATCTGGCTCACTTGCGAAGCCGTGAAAACAACGTCATCTTCGTCATCACTCGGAGGCTGCATGTGAAGGGTCTTCTTGCCATGAGGACCAACTCCAGTTGTAATTGCAATCGGGGTGACATTCGGACGAGCAGCGAAAATATGATGGAGGTCAGGAAAAAACGGAAAATCATTCTTGATTTGATCTTAAAATTAACAATGTGAGTGGCATTGAACTCATAGCTCAAAGAAACAAACCCCATAAATTCTTAGCTTCCTCGGAGCTATTGGTATCGGGGCCATCCGCGCCAATGTAGAACCTGCAAAATTCGTCGGGATCGTTGCTGTCGTGGTCCTGTTCTTGACGGACACCTTCACCTGTCATTCAGAGTTTAGCAGCATGTTTCTTGTAGGTTTTGGTGAGTCTAAAATAAGAATATGAAAATCAGTGAAGCAAAAATAGCAGTGTGCAACGCAACGATTCAAGTTTGCTCTTGACACGGTCACCGGTTGCCGTCGGATCAATCTCGTAGCACTCTGGTAGGACAATAGCACCAATCCGTTTATAAACGCTGGCCTTCGTCTCGCCAGATGTGTTCTGATGGCTCCGTGAATTAGTACTAGTGACTCAGATATCCGCGCTCACCTCATGTTGATCTTTTTTACCAAACAAGACCTTGTAATTTGCCTTTGCGCTGATTTCCGCGATAAGTTTCCATACACACGAGTGCTCGTTCTCGTTCCACTGGATGTCGGGCAGATTCTGAATCTTCTTCGATTTAGCCATGCGAGAGTATAAAGTAGAGTACAATGCGACTTAGCGCACTCCGAGCGGATGGCCAGAAATGGTATATTCAATTTAGTTTCTATTTATTTTGCTGTATATGTGAAAATATCGATTTATTATGGACGCAGAAGCAGAAGCAGAAGCAGAAGCGACCTACTGTGAGCCTACCTATTAATTCCATTTAAATAAAACTACAATTGCATTCCAATTGCATTCCAATTGCATTCCAATTCCGTCACAATTCCGTTGCAATTTGGTTGCAGTCACCCTGAAATCACGACTCTATCATAGCAACCTATTTAAAGACACTCGCCGCATTTGAAAGTTGAAATCGGTTGCAAGCCGTTGAAATACAAATAAGGAAGTTCTGACACAGGCCATTTTATGGAGCACGTCGGCTGGTTACACATGGTCCAATGCCAGCGTTTCATTTACGCAAGTGGGAAATTTTGCTGGAAGTTGCATGACTATAGAGTCGGACCCTCTACCATGAAGGAAATAAGTGCATTCAGCTTGAAGTCACTTGTCAGAAATCAGCGTTCAACGTTAACGTTCAACAGGCATATATGTGATGATAGTCGTAGCATTCAAAACCTATATATGGCAAGCGAAGGTCATTTCATGACATACCATTCCGGGTCAACAGCCCCCAGCAGGGTGACCTAGGCCTGCCCATCATGACGCGGACGGGTCATATATGCATGGATCAAGAATTGCTGTTGAAGATCAATCGTTCATCATATGTTGAATGTATGCTAGTTTCTCATCATGTGCTAGTCATTGCGAAGCCTTTAGAACTGCCGGGACGCTTGTATGCACTACCAGACTGATATTCCAAAGATAAACACATCATTTTAATACCACATGGCGTGCATTACAAAAATCTACAACATGCATGATTGAAACTCTAGGGCGCCGAGTGACGAGAAAGGCCCAAATGGTACAATGACACGACAGCAATACAAATGGAAAAGCAGCGAGTGATGGCGTGCGGACAGCAATACGAGAGCAAACGAGAGTCAGTGAATGCGGCGTTCCTGCGGGACATGCGAAATCGTGATACGGTGGAATCGAGTGGTGAATTAGTTTTCAAGCAGTCAGACTAGTATGCAAGAAACAAGAAATGTCGTACCAGAGAATGCCAAGTTACTTTCGGCCCTTGCGTTTCTTATCAGCGCTCTTGCTGCTCTCGCCTGCCTTGGCCCGCTTGCCCGGTTTTGGACGTTTTGCTGGAGAAGGAGCAACTGATTCCGCGTCAGTCGGTGGGCTGTCGCTATCAGCCAGAAACTCCGCAGATGGGCGCTTTTTGGAGACTACGGTATGGGACATAGTGGAAACTGATGCGGGCTTCAGCAAATAGTCAGTAGGAGTCAATGCTCGTGCAGGAGGCAGAGTGGGTGCAGAAGGAACATGAGCACTCGAACTTGAAGAAACATGTTGAGTGGTACGTTTGATGGGGCGAGGTCTAGGAATGGGACTTGCGGGTGGTGACACAATCAAGTCTTCTGGAGGACTCGGAGGAGTAGTTGGGAGAGAGGATGGTTCCCTTGTTGATGTAGACGCAGTAGTCGAAGCATCCATCATATAGGGACGCTCAAAGTGCGCACGTCGCACACCGAATTGTCATGCAATTTAGAGGTGAGTAGGCTAATCCCATTTGTGCCGGCGACCAAGCTCACAGCAACAAGAAGCGGTGAGGTCGACTCGTTCGAAACGACTAGCCACACTTATGCATAGTCACCTTGTCATACAAGGTCACTCTCAACTGACAATTGTGGCTGTGGTATTCCACAACAATTAAGTAATCATAACCACATGCATTCCCATTTGTTCCCTAGGCTAAAAAAATTCGATAAATACTACACAGAGTATGTAGCGACCTATTACCACTCCGCCACCGTTAGGCTGCCAAGCCGTGGCGGAAACAAGGTACCAGCAGTGTAACGTAAAAAGACCTCAGAAACCTTGTCGACTCTAATAATTAGTAAGTAGTACCTCTGGAAAATACTTAACTCAAATATCATTCAAGTACTTATGGCTCTGCATTCTTCGAATAAACGACAAATGGATTTAATTAGCTGAGACCTTGCGGAAAAAAATAAGGATCAAACTATGTACATGTTGATTTTATCACCAGAAAATTGCCCGAAGCGGTCACTACGGCTCAGAATATGTCCTAATTTGGTAATTTCAAAATATCAACATTTTCTGGTCAGCCCAAGCCTCACTCTGCGTACTGTAGGCTTGCACAATAAATAATAGCTAGGATACACTAAACAGGACATACTAAACTAATAAATATACTACCAATATCAGAGGGAGTGCAGTTACAATGCTTTGTACCTCATTCGCAAGAAAAAGAGCAATGGAGTCTCAGGTCTATGCGGTGAGCGAGGTCTTCACTGAGTTTTTGCTCGTACCTTGCTATGGGAGCCGAACAATTTCCGAGTGGTAACTAGACTCATCACCGTATTTAAAATGACATCGAAACAACGAAGTTTACGTAAAATACTCCTGCTGCGGTGTGCTACTGGCATGGGTTTGTTTGATTGTTGATCTGAGTTCCACAGCCTTGTCACTCGTATCACAATCTCCCTTGATCCCTCTACTGATAGACATGGGCGTTGATCCGTGTTGCAACACTTGGCGTATCTTAGTGTAAAACTGCCAATGTGTAAACATTGTAACACAGCTGTCAGTTGTGTGTGCTTAAATAGTAAACTTGCGCGTAACTTGAACGAACAACGAGAGCGTTGATTTTCTTTCCACAAACTTGACGCATGATGGATCACCCTACTGCTTTGTTCGTCGACGCTGGCATCCAGGCATCTAAGGTGCGCAACGAGTCGAGCTCTAAATAACTCTGATTAACCCTTACGCCCAGTACTTCAATGGTACGGATCATATCTGATGTTTTTACAGATATCGTGGCTGACTGAATACTCAGTTGGAATGTTTGCCATTTTAGTGAGCGCATTAGCTGACTTGAACTCGGAGATATGTGATGCTGATGTCCTTACTTAGATTTTTGATTATTTCATTACCCTGGAGACAGAGGTGCGTGTAGTGCGCTGATTATTGAATTATTTGATGACGGTCCCAAAGTCAGAGTGGGTCTGGCACCGCAGATGGAATTTCGTGCGATTCGTGTTCACTGTATCACGATACTTGCCATTTTTCGCCGTTGGGATGACATTCACGGGTGAGCTACACATGTTCTAACTCACTTTTTGTGACAAGCCTCACGGCTGATGGATAGGTGCGCTTCGAACACAGTACTATCCTGGTGAAAGTGTAAGTAATTACAGCCCTTCAATACCCTAATATTTATAACATTCGTGTAGTGTGTTAGATTTGGACAAGCGTCCACCGGTTAGCGTGCACAGTCTACGGTACATTGCTTTTCTCATTCAATCCTTGCACAGTGTTGCATATCATCTGCATTCTAGCCGCAGAAGGTATGTCATGTCCTATATGAACTCCCGATATTGACATTTTACCTCTAGGCTTGCTCATAACGAGGATTTACGCTTCCTGGAACAGTAAGCGTCTGCTCGCATTCCTTATTGTTTTTCCCGTCGTATGTTTTTCGTTCACCTTTCACTATAAAAGGCTTGGTGCTGAACCACTGCCAGATGTGTTCTGCGGTCTCTTATATCATATCGGACACTACCTTGATCCTCAATTCCACAAACACGACCACACTTGATATACGTTTGTGATGCAATCTTTGATTTTTGTGACAATCATACTCATGCAAGGTGGACAGCGAATCCGGGCAACTGTCTTTTCGTGGGCGGCAGAAATAACGTTTATGAGTACGCTGTTCTGTTAGTGTACGAACTGGGTCAGGCGTCTCGTCTTTCAAGAATGTTCTTAGGCTCATGCATAATTAGTCCTCTTTTGCTTGATGATGTACATCAGATTCAGCAAGTACGGCAATGTCATCGGACTACTTCAAAGAACGTTCTTCAACGACTCGGCGAGATATATGATCTGTTTGATGAGTAAGATGGTTCTGTTCGCCCAAACGTGTGCTGACATCCTGCTATCGAGTCGTATCATCGTTTAACATAATTTTGACCATGGCTCCTCCGGTGCGTTGCAGTATACCTGGACAGCCATCCATGTGCTTATTGTTGAATACAGGTCACATGGGTGTCTATCACAAACTCGTGAGTACATTAACTTGAACGACCGCATCACCAACTGATTGTGTATCACGTCACCAGTCCGCAAATTGTCATCCACAGTGTTCTAGCCTCTCGGATTCTTTTCAACCTACGAGCGAGTGAAGGACAATCGCATAGTATTCGCACACTGACGGATATATCTGAGTTGCAGTTTGGAGAAGGTCAAATTTCAACGGTGGCACATGGTGTTTAATCAACTTTATGTATGCAGTGCAGGCCTGGTCCTACTGCGTATGTATCCTATGTCACATACTAATTGTACCCACGAACTACGATGTCTGCTTGTCTACTCAGAATAGTGATGTTCCGGCCCGGCTTGGGCTTAAAGCCGCGGCTTAGGCTCGGCTTGGAGCGGCCCAGGCTTAGGAAATTCAGAGCCTGAGCCGTGAGCCCAAGCCAGGCCCAAGCCGGGGGCTTGAGCCCAACAGGCCGCGGCTCTGTAGGCTGGTGTCACGCGTTCGTGTGTAGACATTCGGCTGCCTCTGGTACTCGAACGGGAGGTTTCTGCAGTAGCTTCCGCAGTGAGGTCGACGAATCCAGAGTCTACGGACCGGTTGATATCAGTGTCGATGAGCATCGAGAGGTCCCCGTCATCCCTGGGCCATCCGAGTCCTTGAGACATCTTTCCCTTGAAAACAGAGCTTAGTAGGACCAGTACTATCTCAGAAGAAGCTAAAGTTTGAATTCAAATCATAAATAGGGCTGTCCGAGTGCAACGTGACGCTGCCCTGCAGCGGCCAGTGGAAGAGACCTGGTCGATGATCGCTGCCAGAGTCGATGGGAAACGTTAGAACACGATGTATGATCGAACAACTTAACAGACTTATCTAAGCAACGTCTAAGCCCCGAAAAGGGTTGTCGGTCATGTGACGACTCCAAAGCGCGCACTATCCGAATTCAAACCCAGATTTACCAGTCTAAAAGAGAATGACGATATTCCAGCAAATGCAACAAGAGGTTCCCATACTCAAATACCCAGAAGCTTACAAATTCAAATGTCTCCCTAGAAAATGCAGCCAACATCCTATTCCGCGCTATCCAAACCTCTCAAGACCAGCCCTACACACGGACTTTTATCGATAAGCCTCAAGGTATGAATATACCTCAGTCGGCAACTAATGTTTAATTACTTATACGACGTATGCAGAAGATCAAATATACCTCTTGTCCATGCCAAACCCCGCTTCACCTCTGAACAACGGTATCCGATAGCAGACCAAGAAAATAGACACACTATGCCTGTCCACCTGTCCAACCTGGTACACGGGTGCGTATTAGGCTTTTTACGCATTGTATAAATTAGTTCAGCCTTTCTTTAGGAACCTGAAGTCGCAGAAGTCAAATTCGACTTCATACCCAACTACTAAGACACAGCAGCATGACGTATGCGCCGATGCTCATGCCTTCACGAAGGTGGCCACCTCCAACTAGTGTTGTCCACTACTCTCGTGGACATCCCATTCGTAAGTCCCTACATCATATCATCATGTTTGCCTTCTCACCACTCATAGACATTATCTGATATCTCTGCAGCTTCACCGCATCTACACCCATATCTACATTCACCTCTACCTCTACATGTACGTATACATCTCCGGTACCCCAGAGATCGTCCCATCTCTTGAACAACCCCGTCAAGCACTACCCACTATGCCAAAGGCGAGTCTTTCCAACCCCGCAGGTCCGTATCAAAGCACTATGCCTCAAGTTGGAACGAACCCGCAGGTGATAGCAGAATAATAATATGCAGCCTTTATGGACGAGGGAGCGTGAACGGACGAGAGATTGGAGTGAGGAAGTAGTGGTGAGTATGAGTATATCCTATTATCGAAGTAACATTGATCTGATGTGTTGGTTATTGGTTCAGCAAAGGCCTGGTCCTCCTCCGCGGCTAGATGATCATGCATCTGCAGGTTCGACCTCTTCATTTGTTAGTCAAATGTTATTCGCGTTGATCATTTGTGCAGATGAATCAGCATCGCCTTCCAGCGATTCCTACACAATAAGTACATTGTCCCCGTCCCACTTGCACATCGTGTCGTCTAACAAACTGCTCATATTGTGGATGTTGTCGTGCAAGAAGACGAAATTCGAGTGCACTTCTCGTATTCGTCAAACTTGTGCTATGAAGTTGGCTGTGTAGCTTTGAAGGTTCACACATTGGAGGTGGTTCCTCGGCTTGCGCAGGGGCAGAAGCTCTATGGTGTGTTACTGTAGCCTGGTGCGTTACTTTGATTCCACTCAAGGTGGTGATCAATTATGGAGACAAAAGTTGACCACCACTCGCTTCATATATAGATATTGATGTGTGCTAACGGGATTTTTCTTCAGAATGTCTTGAATCTTCTTTCGGGAAAGCTCTCGCAGACTACTCAATCTCTACACATTTACCGCTCGTCAGCGCGCACGTTTCAGCGAGAGCAATGGGACTCCGAGTCTTGTTATGTGGAAGGCGGGCCTAGCGAGCGTGCTGGGGGTTGTTACTAGTGCACGAAAACGCGGTAACGGTTCGGCTGTGGGTGAAGTCGTGCAGCAGGTCACACAAACAGGTGAGAGCGTTTAGGTTGATACCACGTAGCCTATATCAAGGTTCCTCTGGTCAGCGAATCAAGGTCATGATTGTTGACTGCGATATGAGGGAAAGCTGAAGCTTAAGTTCCGAACATGGCTTTGGTTTTGATGTAAACTCTGCTTACTGAGATGAGAGAACTTTAGTTTGGACACTATCAACGCCCAGGGGTGTTGATTACGGCAATGTTGCGCAGCCAACATCAATTGGCGCTTCTGTATATACACGTTCCTGTCGGTCATGCAATCACTTGTCACTGGTAGTGCTTTGCTTGGGAGTGCTGCCACACGCGTACAAATTCGATATGTGTATGCACCCACTCCAACAAACACTACATGATTCCACTCGCTGATGAGGCGGTACATGACAGACTAATGTACATCGAACTGCCTCAAAATTTGAACCGGACCAAGGTAAGTACTTGATCCGGTGGTAACACAGCCATTGACATGCGGTAGCAGTGCCACTGCCAGCGAGGCGCCTGCAACTACAGCATGCAAAACTGACCCAAATAGCAGCTCCCTTCATCACTCCCCGTATCTGCCCTTCCTCTTGATTGTTGACTTTGTGCAGTGTTTCCCTGTCTGGTCTGTCTGTACAGCGCGACATCCTTGCCATGCCACACGAAGAAGCCGGGTCAAGTATGTCAACGAGACGAGGAGAAGCGCCATTGCACTCATTGATAGATCGGACGAGTGCGAAGGATCCACCACCATATGGTGCACAGCACCGCCAGGACGCACTTTGGGAAGGTGAGCAACTACCTTGTGATACCTACCAGCTTACTGAATTTGAATCAGGCGGGAATGAAGCTCTTCCTCCTATGTGGCAACAGTATAAGACCTCGTCGGATGGGGAAACACAATATCAAGACAACACGCTCACAATAGTTTCGTGGAACCGACCTTTACCCGGAGTGCGACTAGGTGAGGGATGAAATTGCGACAAGGAGCGGCGAACTCACCATTGAACATAGATGATCCTGGATACCTCGTTGTTCCTGGATGGGAATGGCACATCTCACCACTGGGTCGGTCCTACTTTGTCAACCACAATACTCGGACCACGTCGTGGAAGAAACCAAAGCCAGAACGACAGGCAGGAAGCTTGATGCCGGAGTGCGTCATCGAGAGTCACTCTCGATGCATATTGAGCCTTGCCTACTTGGGTACCAGTGGCAATATAATGAGCGCGTCTGACGATAGTTTTATTCGTCAGTGGAAAAGCGACGGAGAGCCAGTAGGAAAACCTTTGACAAGCGATGGGGGAGGGATAGGTTCAATGGTAGTATCCCCAGATGAAACAATGGTCGTTTGTGGAAGTATAGACGGCAGACTGCGGCTTTGGAATATAAAGGAGGGCACCATGATCGGCGACCCATGGGAGGGGCTTAAAGCTCCAGTGAGGTGCCTTGATTGGTCTCGCAATTCCCTGGAGATAGCAAGTGGATCTGAAGATGGCACCATACGACGCTGGAATCCGAATACTGGTCAACAAATAGCACCACCCATAGAGACCAGTCACGGATGGGTTATGGCCGTCAAATACTCTCCACAAGGCGACAAATTCATGAGCGGAGGGAACGGTCCGATTTGCATATGGTCAAAGGATGGCAAGCTGCTCATCGAAATCAAGGGACATGAGGACGATGTGATGTCATTGTGTTGGTCCAAGGACGGCACACATATCTTTTCTGCCTCAGTTGATACCACCATCCGAAAATGGCGGGCGATTGATGGACAGGAACTCGTCGTTTTTTGGGGTCACACCTACGCCGTCCAATCCCTCTGCCTTACTCCCAATGAAAGGTATATTGTTAGCGCATCAGCTGACTACTCCATTCGCATCTGGGATCTCGAGACCAATCAGGCAGTCGGAGATCCACTCTTGCATGATGACCAAGTCTTGGCTGTTGTCACCCCCGATGGAAAATATATTGCCAGCGCTGGACTAGACAAAAAAATCTATGTATGGGATCTGGAGGCTGCGCTCAAAAACGGTGTGGTATGTATGCGTTTTGTTGCCTTCCAATATCATAGCTCTACACGCTAATTTCTCACTCGCAGGTGGCAGCTGCAAACCCACCAAAGAACGTATGTGACGTATTTATTAATGTTGTCAACCATTTCAAGGTCGTCACTCTAGAGCAATACTACCCGACTCCCACCTATTCATGCCCGTCGAATACCTCCAACGTTTTTTGATGATTTTGACATTCATGTGGGTTCTCGGCGTTTTTGAATCAGTTCTCGTTCTCACCTCCGAGTCTTGCAATTAGTCCTCCACATCGCCTGGTGTTCATCACCCTTCTTCCCATCGCGTTCTCGCATCATCTATTGAGAGTGCACGTGCACTCTTTGCCTGCATTCCGTCGCTTTTTCACCACTCTCGCTCCGGCACCGGCGACGAACTCCAACAAACCCAAAGGCAAGGGATCTTCTCTCGTCGTGGTCCTCGTGCTATCCAAGTTGCTGCAGTACGGGACAAACAGGTATTCATTCCTCCCATTCGTTTTCATCCACCGTGGCTCAATAATTCCGCTGTAGACCTTGTTTGTTGCACCCCGGCCAAAACAGAAGCAGCAGCAGAGCAGCCAATTGCATGGTCAGGGATCGTCATCGCAATCTCAACCTACCGGTACTCCGACGCCTGTTCCAAATAGTAGCACTCAGGCTCCCACAGCAGCTGCAGTGACCATGAAGTCACGAGTCCTCACGTTGTTGGCCCGTCTGGTGCTTTTGATTTGTTGTGCACCTCTTCCAAGCACCAATGGCCGTTAATACTGTAGCACACGAACAACTATTCCATCTTCTTTGTATCTATATTTCTTTTGCTATACCGTCGATCGTATTTTCCCGTCGTGGTACTCACTTGCTAACAAGAGGAACGTTCCATGACTCCAAGATTATGAGCATCATGTTTCAATATTTACTATCCTGGACTACATGAAAACTGGACTGTCAGACGAGAGCAAAATCTTTCAACGTCCAGCTGAGCAAGTCTCAAACACGTCCTGCATGTAGGTTCCTGAAGATCAGCACATCTGTGTCTGTATTTTCGCAAAGTCAGGCAGCCGAGGATTCACCAAACGCTTCTGACAATTAGATATATCCACCGTAGGCGAAGCACTTTCCAGTTCTGTAATACTCCGCTAGAGATAAGACTAAGGTATGCCATGCCGGTGTTTACTATTCCCTTTAGGCGACTGAGCAGTTGGAAGCTACCGCACGATCTTGGCTGACTCTTGCGATGAGTGAAAAAAGCTTGCGTTGGATGAGAGATTCCAGGAGTATGAGAAGATCGCAGACTCAAAGGTGATGTTGACTAGCTGAGTCAGTCGAACGCCGTCCTTGAGCTTGACAAGTTGATGATGTGCAGGCTTGTTCATCCTGCTCGCGTGCGCCAGTCAATCTGGTTGGTACAGCATGACGATGGTCGTTACTCCGTACTTGATGCTCTACTATGGTGGACAGACTGTTTCACCAAGCTGCAAGTTAATGTCGTTGAAGACTCGAAGTGCACCTGACACAGGTGTTGAGCTTATGATCGAATGGCACCATCGTACAAGATTCGTGTATGCGCTGGTTAACTTAAGATCATATGGATATGCAGTGATGACATCGATCAATGTTTCACTTGCCTGATGTGTGCATTACTTGGACATTGTGCAGCGTGAGTCGTGCTGACGTCGAACGGAGATACTGGCAGAATGGTCAATTCCATCCCATCGTCATCTGATGATCAATATTCAATACCTGGGTCTAGACCAGTGCGAGAGTTCACAATTTAAGCCATATCAGAAGTCGACAACACAAACAGCGATCTAATAAGATATGTTAGCAGTCAGATGACTCTTGGCTACAGAATGAAGGTACGACATATGCCTAAATCATCCAGATGTGCTCCACTGAGATCGCATGTAGCACGAGACACTGGGACGAGATAGAAGCGCTCTCCCCAGGGAATCGGGCATCGCCAAAGGTGGAACAAGTCTTTGAAGAGCCTATTTGACTGGGAAGAAAAAAGTATGGTCCAAACAAACGAAATGAGCATTATATAGGACGACTGTTAAGCGACAAAAGGGTATGCTCATGCCTAGTAGGAATGTGCCATTTATATAACGATAACCTGTGAGACAGATAGTAAACTTCGA
This sequence comes from Suillus variegatus, assembly GCA_016647645.1. Lineage (NCBI taxonomy): Eukaryota > Fungi > Basidiomycota > Agaricomycetes > Boletales > Suillaceae > Suillus > Suillus variegatus. Next base: position 421,831 of record JABBWF010000021.1, on the reverse strand, counting down.
ATTTATAGAAAGAAAGAGGCAAAGATAAAATCAGTGGTGCAAATTTTTGGCTGTATGCTCTACCGTTCGTCAACGCTTATAGCTACGACTGGGGCGGCAAGCGAAATCATCACGAAAAAAAATAGGAACGTCACCCACCTTTTACATAGATTTCGGCCTGCGTCCTAATAGGCGAAAGCCACCCAATCGAATCAGCTCTACGACTGTCCGAGAGAACATTGGAGAAAGATATAACGAAATACCAATGCGGACAGGTAAAAGTGCCTGAACGAATTTCAGTCAGTATCCCAACCGTAGTAAAGAAAAATAACCTTGACTGCACCATAAGCCAGAACCGCATTAGCAACGTCCCCCGCTAGCTTACCAGACAACTCGCGCGCCTGGGTCTGGTCGACGACCTTGCCTTTCTCAAAGCCGAAGACGCCATATCGACGTCCAACGCGACCAGCCCATTTCTCGCCCCACGATCTCAGCCGGGTGTTTACCCAATACTGGCCATCGATAGAGCCATCTCTTTGGAGAGGAGAGCGACAGCGTTGACAACGTGCTCACCTGCGCCTAGACCGCGTGCTGTGTAAAAAATACCCACAATGGGAACGATGGCAGTTAATTCATGAAGGATGGCAAAAGAGACTACGAGAGAAGGTAGTGGTGTTCCCGCCCTCTTAGAAATCGCGGTGAGAGCATTTTTGCAAGGTGCAAATCGACCTCCAGAGTTCGACATGCAAAAATTTAGGCGGGCTTAGATAATAAGATCGGTTAGGCTTCGCGAAATTGAAGCCTAGGTTGGTCAGGCCGTGTCCCAAGGCCCGGCTTGGCCTGGCCCGGGGCTTGAAGCCGAGCTGGAACATCACTAAACTTGTTAAAAACGATGCAGAATCCGAACACTGCTACAGTACTGCCGCCTATAGTGTTATATTTAAAATGACATCGAAGCAATGAAATTTACGTAAAATACTCCCGTTGCGGTGTGCTACCATGCGTTCAATGTTTCAATTTGACGTCCTGGGTCCATGCTGCAATGTTACTACTTGTTGGCAGGAGGCCAGGTAAAAACCCTCTTGTATGAAGTAGTGGGCATGTATTCCCATTACCCCTCCCACAGAATACGGTGAAGACTAGGTCTACCTTGTTTTCTCACAAGTTGCAGGTAAGCTACTGAAGGCAGTACGGTGGCGGCGTTGGATATCACGATTCACAATCACCCCTTGATTCCTAGGCTACTGATCGACATGGGCGTTACGTTGATCCGTGTTGCAATACTTGGCGTATCTTAGCATGAAAGTGATGTGTAAACGTTGTAACACAGCTGCCAGTTGTGTGTGCTTAAATAGTAGTAAACTTGCGCGTAACGAACAACGAGAGCGTTGATTTGCTTTCCGCAAACTTGACGCATGATGGATCACCCTACTGCTTTGTTCGTCGACGCTGGCACCCAGGCATCTAAGGTGCGCAACGAGTCGAGCTCTAAATAACTCTGATTAACCCTTACGCCCAGTACTTCAATGGTACGGATCATATCTGATGTTTTTACAGATATCGTGACTGACTGAATACTCAGTTGGAACGTTTGCTGTTTTAGTGAGCGCATTAGCTGACTTGAGCTCGGAGATATGTGATGCTGATGTCCTTACTTAGATTTTTGATTATTTCATTACCCTGGAGACAGAGGTGCGTGTAGTGCGCTGATTATTGAATTATTTGATGACGGTCCCAAAGTCAGAGTGGGTCTGGCACCGCAGATGGACTTTTGTGCGATTTGTATTCACTGTATCACGATACTTGCCATTTTTCGCCATTGGGATGACATTCACGGGTGAGCTACACATGTTCTAACTCGCTTTTTGTGACAACCCTCACGGTTGATGGATAGGTGCGCTTCGAACACAGTACTATCCTGGTGAAAGTGTAAGTGATTACAACCCTTCAATACCCTAATGTTTATAACAATCCCGTAGTGTGTTAGATTTGGACAAGCGTCCAACGGTTAGCCTACACAGTCTACGGCACATCATGATTGCTTTTCTCATCCAACCCTTACGCAGTGTTGCATATCATCTGCATTCTAGCCGCGGAAGGTATGTCATATCCTAAATGAGCTCCCGATATTGACATTTTACCTCTAGGCTTGCTCATAACGAGGATTTACGCTTCCTGGAACAGTAAGCGTCTGCTCGCATTCCTTATTGTTTTTCCCGTCGTATGTTTTTCGTTCACCTTTCACCATAAAAGGCTTGACGCTGAACCACTACCAGGTTTGTTTCGCGGTCTCTTATATCATATCTGACACTCCCCTGATCTTCAATTCCAAAAACACGACCTCTATTAATATACGTTTGTGATGCAATCTTTGATTTTTGTGACAATCATACTCATGCAAAGTGGACAGCGAATCCGGGCGACTGTCTTTTCGTGGGTGGCAGAAATAACGTTTATGAGTACGCTGCTCTGTTACTGTACGAACTGGGTCAGGCGTCTCATCTTTCAAGAATATTCTTAAGACTCATGCATAATTAGTCCTCTTTTGCTTGATGTTGTACATCAGATTCAGCAAGTACGGCAATGCCGTCGGACTACTCCAAAGAACGTTCTTCAACGACTCGGCGAGATATATGATCTGCATCATGAGTAAGATGATTGATTCTGCTCGCCCAAACACGCCTGTGTGCTGACATCCTGCTATCAAGTCGTATCATCGTTTAACATAATTTTGACCATGGCTCCTCCGGTGCGTTGCAGTACACCTTGCCAGCCATCCATGTGCTTATTGTTGAATACAGGTCACATGGGTTTCCATCACAGACTCGTGAGTACATCAACTTGAACGACCGCATCACCAACTGATTGTGTATCACGTCACCAGTCCGCAGATCGTCATCCACAGTGTTCTAGCCTCTCGGATCCTTTTCAACCTACGAGCGAGTGAAGGACAATCCCATATTCATACACTGACGGAGGTATCTGAGATGCAGTTTGGAGACCAATTTTCGACGGTGATATATGGTGTTTAGTTACGTGTGCAGTGCAGGCCTGGTCCTACTGCATATGTATCCCATGTCACATACTAATCGTACCTACGAACTATGATGTCTGCTTACCTACTCGAGACAATTACTAACGGCGTTTCAAAAGCATTGATTAGAGTTTTCGGGAAACGTTGAGTCGCGCCCCGCGGTCGCAAGTCTAGTTGCGACTGCACAAGAACTTAACAGAAATACAAGTTCGACAGGGAATATATGCACCTTCGGTTGCCGCTACTAATTCATCAAATTCACTAGACCGACGCTGAACAGTGTATAAGAAAGCAGGTTCATAGTGAACTTTATGTTTGCTGGCCTGGAAGCGTACAAGTGGTAGTATACTCTGCTTTAAACCTCGAGAAAATCCGCGAGGTTTTCAATGAGTGCGGTCAGTCGAGCAGCCTCATGCTCGGCAAGTTCGCGATCCTCATCATAAACAATAGCTTCCGTCAGGCCTGGCAATGTAGTTGGCGCATACCCTGTTTGAAATCATTAGCTAGACTGCACAGCAGTACCGCAGAGGCTTACCAAGGTGTTTCCCGGGAGCAACGCCCAAATGTCTGTACCATTCCCTATCCTTAATGCCATCCTCAGAGATAAATCCACGCTCAAACGCCATGAGTTTCTGATTGGCGGCTCTGACTCTCTTTGCTGCCCGTATAAAATCAGATAGCGGGCCTTTGCCACGCGACTTGCAGATATGCGCTTCCGACAAACTCGACTCTGTCATAGATGACATCCATTTGAATGCGCCAAACCTCAAGTCCTGGACCTCCGGTGCACTAATGCCGAGATGCTCTTTTATCCATTGAATGATCCGCCGAATAGCACGGGGATTGCGAGCACGACTGATTTTCTTCAAAGCCTTATGGAAAGCCTTCTCGGCAGCAGCTTTCTCCTCATCAAGCTTAAAGCTTGCGTCCTGCAGCTTTGCAATGGCCCTTCTAAGAGGGAAAAGGTCTGGCAGAATCTCTTCACGGTAAGTAGACTTGACGACACTGGAAAGGATTAGCAAGATATATAATGTGACTTCATTTGCTAACACTCACGTGTCGACGTAGGAGTCAAGCTCAAGTGCATACTGAGTGGTGTTTAAAGGGAGAATTAAGGAATCCGTAAGACGCAATGTCAACAGACCCAGATTCTGCGCGACAGCAACCTAGTCACAGGTAAGATCGGGGAGCACGAGGATAAATGTGTCACAACAAACATGCTTGTAGAAACCAGGATCTGCGTACACCTCTTGCCACATCTGCGAGTCATAGATAGAGTGGTAGTGGTAAGGCGCGTCTGTCGGAGTATTACCGAAGCCCTGGTCGGAGCTGGCAACCTGCAATGGCACAATGAGTGGAGTGCCCGGAAGGGGTATAAGATAAGAGACGTACACCGAGTCTCTGCAGGAAGACTGTGTAATCACTTCCTGATCCCAGTGGGCCAATTCGTGGTTCATCGGAGGTCATTTTGTCCCACATGCGAGCAAACTCGGTATCTACAGGGCCTTCGTAAGGACCAATATCAAAATGAGCATCCCACAGGGTCTTTTGGGCATCAGTAGGGTGAGGGACGTCTCGGGCGGAACGCTGGATAAGGTGGGCGAGAGAAGGGGAGGCAGAAGTAGACCAGCGAGAACCAGAAACCGATACGTCTATCGTCAACTTTAAGCAGAGAGCACATACACAAAACAGACGAAGAACATACCGACATTGACGTAGGAGACTACATGCTCTTGGATCCAGTCGGCAAAATCCTCGCCCCACTCAGTACTTCCAATGAGACCGTACTGTGACATCTATGGATAAGGAGAGCTGCTGATGATAACTGATCACACTGACCTCCTCAGCATCCCAGCTGGCAATGACAATGGTACGCAGCGGTTTCCATCCACGTTTGTAAAGAGCCCCAAGTCCGCGAACAACTTCGTGAAGAGAGACAGTGCCAGATGTGGGATCCGCAGCGCCCATAACCCAAGCTACGTTGGAGTATGAGGTGCATACTACACAGGCAGATTGCACAACTGACCATCACGGTGGCACCCAAGGAGGACGACTTCATCTTTAATGTGACCAGGAATTGCAACCATGGTATTCCAGATAGGCGTGACCTTGGCATCCACTGCACGACTATGCTTAGTGACAATTCGACTGGTAATCGCAATCGCATACCATCGTTAACCATCCTAACTTTTCTGCTTCCAACTCTCCCGTTCAGCTTGGTACCCTCAGGGACACCGCCGAGTTCCTCTTCAAAAAGAAGTTTGGCGTTGGCCCAGGAAAGTGGCAAACTTGGAATATTCGGAATGTTAGTTGGCTCAACACGAGTTGCATTCTCATATGCAGGGTAGCCTGGCGTAGTGGGATCGCCAGCGTAGATAGAGAGGTACATAACTGAGCCACGTTGAATTGATGTGGGATTTCTAGCAGGACCAGCGGGATATGGCTCATATCCGTTCTCAACGGTGACACTCCCATCGTCTCGAGGGTCAGAGTAAATCAGGACACCGACTGCGCCATGCTCTGCCGCGCCTTGTACCTTGTCGTCTGAGATTAGCAATCTGTCGTGTCATTATTATATACCACACGACTCACCTTAAGACCACGGAAATTAGCACCGTAGCGAGCTAGAATGATCTTCCCTTTGAGGTCCACTCCAGCACCGATGAGCTTGTTATAGTCGTCATGGGTACCATAGTTCGCATACACCAGTTGGCCGATAGCCTCTCCAGCAGCGCTGAAACCGTGGAAGGGTGGAACGGAATGCTTGTACATGGCAGCAGTCTCGTCACGAGGGTCACCATCCTCGAGCAGGTCGGCTTTCCATATGGGCTGGTCACTCTCACTGAGCAGTTCCACAACCATGCCATCCGCATTCCCTGTGTTCATGACTGGGTAATAGATATCGACCCATGCGGCCGGTTTGCTAAGCTTAGAGGTTGTGCTAAGAGTTGCCTCGCGGGACTCAGGGGAGCCTGCCGGGTATATGGGCTCGGTAGTAGGCGTAGAGATACCAAACTCGGACTGGAAGAGCGCAAGAATGTCCTTTGCGTCCTGGAAGTCTTCCACCGCGCCAGCTAAATGTGGGTGTGTGGCGTAGTCACGCGAGGCTGCAAGCGCAGACTCCGCGGATGGAACGGCACTGCAGACCACAATGAATTAAGACCCGGATGCGCAGCATGAAGTTCGTACTCACAGATAGCCCTCCTCGATACGCTTTATGTAACTGTCATACGATTCAGAGTACTTCTTGTCTTTCTTCAAACCAAGGAAGGAGATAGAGTGAGTATTGTAGAGTAGGAAAAAAATAAGGGAAAAGCTTCCAAGAACCAGGAACTTGCGGAAGATGGGCCCCGTTGAATACCTCCGGGCTTGAACTAGACCTGGAGGGTGCGGAAGCAGCTCCTTACTAGTAGAAGGTTGATAGAAACCTCCCTTCTCACTCTTCTCTGTGTTCATCCTGGAGATGGATGAAAGGACGTGAGACTCGGACTCACAATCTGAGATTACTTATATGTTGATATATATATGCGGGCTGCGCCGATTCGCATACTAGCGTTTGATCATGAGGCCTTTGAGTTGAGCTAAGGCCTCCGAGCCTGACTAATACCGATTAGTAAAGGTTGTTTGTGCGGCTTATGTAATTAATACATCTCCATGCAGCACGATCATCGTCCACAAGTTTGATGCGCTTGTCGAGATTCCGCAGTCGCGCTGTTCCACTGACCGATGCGTCAGATTCCGGAAGGAGGCATTCTAACTTATGACCCTCATCTACTGGTACCAAGTACTAGCGGTGTCGAATATCTAAGCCATGCGACGTGGAGGCATCTGATTTGTTGCCGTGTTTGACTGTGAAGAGCAGTTTTTACCTGTCTTCGCATCCCAGATCTCGCTGTGTTCTCGTTGTATTCGTCTGTCGCAAACTCTTTTTTGAGCCGGGCGAGTATATCGTTGCGAACACAGACATGTTCTTTGCCAGTCTTGATTGGAGCAAGGACGCATTCACCGACCTGGACATCCACATTTTTACTGCTCGGTTCAAGGAATCAGGATACACTCAACACTCACTCATGAGTCATCATCAGCATTCCAGCACAGTGACTCCCCATACCGAGTGTGTTCTATCTATTCCATGATAACCTTGCCTGTCTCACGGCCCACAGCCTACTGTCCTATCATCACTTCCGCTCGCAAAGTGAATGGTTGCCCAATGTCATGGTCATCATTGGGCAGTCTTGTCCCTCTCATTCATTCAGTCGTCGCCTATCTGTGTGTTGCTCCCAAAGTACCATACTTGTAGTGAGCTGCCCCAAGAACATGAAATGGTGCGCCGTCCAACAAGCAGGTGTACTTACAGCACATCGTACCCGGTCAGTATGGCCATACATCGTCTGGTACTAGTAGGGCGTCACCGCTGTCTGTTGCATAGTCGAGGTCCAAACTCAGGAAGATGGTGAACCACGTATGATTTCCGGACCACTTAATCCACGTGAGCCGACGTGCTTATCTTCTTTCACTTTAGAGATCGTGACTCACAGGATGTTGTCACTCACGATTAGCATTGTTCAGACGAACTCAGCACTCTAATCACCAGTGAAAGCCACCGACCGCAAGTCATGCCAATGGATACTTGATCTTGAGAGTCGAGGAGGGCATAGTATGCGTCTATTTGTACAAGTTGTCGACTAAGGTGCGTCCCATACATTGTACAACACCTTATGTTCTTTCAGCAGACAACTTTTTGACACAAACAGCAACAAGTACATTGTTTCTGTCACTCCCTTCCTTTGATGTTCTAAATGCTTGCCACTCGCTTAACACTCCACGCTGTACCCTTTGACCGTAGTTCGACGGATATAAATCCATCTCTGGTCGATGCAGTCCAGTCATTCCCAAGCATTCTATCGCTTACACCGAGTTGAGAAGTTTCACCGTGCAGTCTAGTCGATCTCATTCCACTCATAGAGGAACAATCCAACCCCATTATTTGACCACTAACGATCTGCCATCGGCCAAACTTATTGCCTAGGTGCGAACTCACTACCATTATCGCTGTGCACTCTGTAGTTAACTTTATTACACAGCCATAATTACTCACTCCAACTCGACCTCAACTAAAGATGGTCTTGACTCCACAACCACAGCACTCGATGGGCAGTGAATCCTCCCGCACGGTTCAACCCTGCTCGTACTCCACCTTCGATGAGTTCTTGGAGGATGTGCAGACCGTGCCATCTAAGAGCGTTCCACGAGGGCACGTAGCATTGGCAACAGATCGTACTGTAGATCCAGGCCCTGTGATTCCAGAAACACAGAGCGTTGCTACACCTGACGGTTCCGAGGAGGACCATGACATTGACGGGGGCAAAAAGTCACCCCGACAATATCTGGAGACCATCTTGAGCACAAGGTACGGCATAAAGCCTTGTCCACAGTGGATTTTGGAGCTTCTCCCGAGCTATGAGGATATGTATGATGAAACAACACCCGCCATCTCTGAGGTGCGCAAGTATATGGCAGAGAAAGATGCCCAATTACAAGATGAAGACAATGTTGCATCCATTCGGCATATCTTCTTGCATGTGAAGGAGGGCACCCCCCTACCCCCTGCACTATGGGACCTGCATGACTCCAATTATTCTTTGAAGAAAGTCTCATATACTACCTTCAGATTTGTCTATGAAGCCAAATTCACTCCGCCTGTCTACTCCATCATCCCTTCAGACAAACGTTACATCCGGTCATGGACTCTCGTCGTCCCGCACGCTACGACAGTCGTTCAAGTTGTTAGGAACAACTGGGGACCTTCATTGGAAGACCTCATCGGAGAATTCGTCAGTTTAGGGATCCCATTCTTCACGCTAGCGCTATCCCCTAATCCTCCTCATAAACTGCCCCGTCCTGAGACTGTATTCGAAAATCTCAGTCGACCATCCTCATTTCAGCCCAACGCATACACCTACAAAACCTACGAACTACAACGCGATGATTTTTTGAAGCACCCCCACGCACGTGCTGCACTTCTCAGAGGAGGCATCCTGTGGCGGTTATGCAAAGCGTCTTTTGAGGAACGTCTAGGCCTCGTCAATGGGCCGTCCTCAGATGTAAGGCTTTTCGGAGAAGCTAAACGATTTCCCTCGTCCACCAGCGATGGAGTAACCTGGACAGCATGGGATGATATCCTTACCGATGATGAAGTGGACCTGATCTGTGGTGTATATTACGTTGCAGGTAAACCTCAAAATTTCATGTGAGAACTCGAAACTTATTCTGACTTCTCGACGACCTTTTAGTGGAAGACGGTAGACGAAAGCAGTGGACGACGATGTCCTGGTGGCCACGGCCCAATGTATTCGATAAATGCGGCCTGTGGACGGGCTACTGGAATACTTCGTGCGAGTCCTGGTTTCAGCGACGTCTCGATTCAATTCGCTGTGGGGAAGCCAGACCTTCTAAAACGGCAGAGTGGAAGGCCGCTTTCAAGAGGCGCTCTCAAAACAAGACGAGACTTCTCTGTAACCTCACGGAAGAGGCAAGTGCTCTATTCATTGGCAAGGTGCTTGGTTAAGCCCACTCGGTGATTATTAAGTACGCGCTTCCAAATTGTGTCTGCAGTCGCTACTCGCAATGTACATTCGGTGACATAAATCAAAGGGGGTGAATTAAGGAATGAAAGTACCTTGCTGCCTACGATGACTGTCTGGTTGATAATATATAACTATGCCTGCCATTATTGCCGCTCTGTACCCGGCGTGAATCTCGAAAAATTCGTAGTGGTTGATTGATGTCTTGAGGTGGGACTAATATCAAGCACGCACACACGGTTAAATACTCCCTTTGAATGAACGCAGGGTAAGGAAGTCGTCCAAATACAAGAATAGAAAGTGAGGATGGGTATTGACATGCCAGCGATAAAAATTACAACATAGCAATAGAAAGAACGAGGTATGAACATAAACTACTCGTCCATGTACTGTGTCTTTACTGATGACCATCAATGAGTTCAGCAGATACACAGCAGACAGAGAACAAGAAACGAGTCCACCGTGTGGGCTTTCTGATGATAAGAGCGGTTTCTGAACGTGCACCTGTTGCACCTAACGTGAAAGTACTAGTAGCAGACGGAGGACGTATGGAGGTGGCGGCAGACTGAGAGCGTGATGGTAACGCCGGGGGTTGATTTTGAGATGAGCCTGGCTGCTGTGCTTGTTTCGTATTGTCCCAATGTAGCTTCGGCTGTGGAGCAACAAAAAATGCCTTCAGAGATGATTCGACTTCGGCGTTGGGAAACACAACTTAAGAAGTACACATACCTGTTTGGCTGTGACTACAGCAACCTCATTGACACTAGGATAATAGCGAGGAGTAGTATATGGTTTTTGGTGGTGCTGGGTTTCGATTTTGTTTGGCTGAGAGCCATTGAATGGCAACGAAATGCCATCAAGGAGTGCATGTGGACTCTCCGAAGGTGTGAGAGTGCGGTGACCAGGGAAACGAGTATAGGTGTCACGTATCACAGGCGACTGAGAAAACGGAGGTGAGAATAAGAACCAATCGATTGAAACGGTGATAGGCGCACATGAACACCGTCTCGAACGTCATCAATACAATCTCGTGGTATTTGAAGAGTATTTTTGAGCTGGTCTGGACGCCGCCGAGCATCGGACTAGATTTTGGACTTGCATTAATATCTACCGGGAAAGTTGAAAACGTGTTACATACATCTATCAACGACTTCCCAACTACGACCTGCGAGCAGGATATTAGCGCGGTCTTTACCAAAGAATGATGGAACGCTATGAACCTTTTTTTCGTGTCCGCCCTGCAATTCCTAAGAGCAGATATCAACAGGAAGATAAGGTGGATGATTATTTTCACTCACATCGGAATGAGACACAAGGTCTTGAAGGCCCGCTTCTTCGAGAATTGCGTAGGTGTCCCATACATACGCACTTTGGTCCCAGCAACCAGTGACTAGCAGCTTCCCATTAGCGGAAAAGGCCGCACATTCTACACGATTATTGTGAGGGAGGGGTTGACCAACTGGTAAGTTGGTGTCGAGATTCCACAGACGCGCCGTTTCATCACATGATACACTCGCAAGTATGCAGTTGTTCTGAGACACGGACATGGCATAGACAACGCCGTTGTGCCCTTGGAGGACTGCGATTTGCTGCCATGTGGCGGTTTCGAAGATCCTAATTGAACCATCGAATGACCCGGAGATAAGTTTCTTTTCATCTGATGTCCAGGCAAAACTGTGGACTGCCAATGGGTCGTGATCGAGTATGGTGAGCAGCTCGCCTGTCTTGGCCTCCCAGATTTTGATTGTACTCTCGTTGAATCCGCCTGTCGACGTCGCAATTTTGGTTGAGTCCGGTGAGTATATTATAGCCCACACCCACTGATGCCCAGTCTTGATTGGGCCAAGGATAGTTTCTGAGTCGCCGGTCTCAAGGGCCCACATCCTTGCCGTCCCATCTTGATATCCACTCGCCACTCGCGTACCATCTGGACTCCAGCACACTGCCAGCACGAATCGAGTATGTCCTGTCCACTTAGCAGTGACCTTCCCCGTTTCGACATCCCATAATCTCACTTTCCCATCAAGGTATCCGCTCCCAACAGTATCACCATTCGGAGACAATGCTATGGCAGTCACTCCGATCTCATCGTCCTCATCCTCGCCATCTCGCCAATCATGACCTATCTGTGTGCCACTCTCCAGGTCCCATAGTCGGAGTGAGCCATCACCAGAACATGTGATGATCCGTTGCCCACAACGCAGATACGCGACACCTCGTACGCCGTGGGTATGGCCTCGCATCTTATGGCGGGGAGCGACAACCGGCGTCTGTTGCTTCTTACTGATTGCGGAGGTCATTTTCAGCGTCCGGCGCCTACACTACAAACAGATCGTGGACAATGTATGTGAGAGCGCCTGCCGTGATTTTGGATTAGAATGGGCGATCTTGCACTGAAGGAAAAGCTTGCTGGCCCAGGGGAGGCCTGTCCTCAACTCTGTTCGATGCAGGACAGCTGAGTATGCGGAAGGTGGCGTCTTTCAAAGTTTTCTGATGATCTTTGCGATGAAATGAGCGGCCAAACTTTGCCTAACAGAAGAGCACTCACGAATTGAAACCAACTTACACGGAATGCACACTCCAAGCACCAATGTGAGTGGTTGACGCTGAGACGGTGGGAGCTGCTAAGACTCGGAAGTGTCAAATCAAATCAAAATTTGATTTGAAGGTGTACTTAACGTGTATACAAAGTTATCCTCGTGTTTGATGCACGGATCAAGTGCTGTGACACAATGATGTACGGGCGCTCGGCTAAGACCTATTTGCCAACTTACGAGATCCTCGCTTCCACATTTTCTTCATTCCAACCCAAGGTCTTCAACCCTTCGATATGTCTACGTTGCAACTTGAGCTTGAAGCTGAAGCTCCTTGCATGTACTCGACCGGTAGGCTCATCTTTTTCCCAATTTCAATGCTGTGTTTTGAATCCTCCCTAGTCCCATGACTTCCACATATCGAAGCGGTATGAACTTGAAGTTTCACGAGCGACAGCTGGCCCTGCGACTTTTCACCTTGGTGGTACCGGTGACTGGTAATTGGTTGGCGACGCAATCCTCGGTCGCCGTTTATCAAAACGATACCGTTCGGGACAAGCACGGTGAGTGTTGCAATTTGCATAATCGGTTCAACTTCCTGTGTCTATTACATCAGTATACTGGCGCACCGACACAAATGATCATGTTGCCGCATGGTTAACTTCGTCCCTCCACGCAGCAAGCATACGGCAAAATTCTCTCGTGCAGGACAGCATGAAAGACTCAGGTGTCTTGAATAGCTTCGACCCCATATACGTCATGCAAGTCGCCGGGAGAAATGTACAACCTGCACCTTGATGATGGTACTAGTCACATAGGACTACTTGCACATAAGTATGATACACTTGAAGCGCTGGTTAGTCTGTACACGTGAGTAAAAGTAAAACACTGTGAAACATACGAGTACTACAGAGGGTAAGTCAGAGTAAAATTTATCAAGTACTCCATCGACTCCTTTCTGTACGTGTCCTGAATAATAGTGGGTGCAGACCAAGGCCATTCACCCAACATCAGCATATCCTTCGATTCAACAGTGTATTCTGGCCAGAAAACACTATTAGGAATCCAATTAGGATCGAGGTGTGCTGCAAAATGGATCAAGAGATGCAACAAGCTCCCTTGTATACCCCACTTCTCGTAAATGAAGTCGGAGCTGTGATACTACGACGAATTGAGTAACACCTCCATCACGTCTTGACTGAATGTCCACGTACCGCGCCTAGAAACGGAACTACCTTGAGACCCTTGCTGACTGAAAAGGATAGTTATGCTTGTTTGAACGGGCAAAGAACTTCCACGCACGATAGGTCCATATCTTTTGTTTCCCCGACCGCTCATATATAAAGAACCGCCTCGGAGCTTGGAAGACAGCATCTCCCTGAAAAGCAGCTATGCGCTTGAACTGCGGGGTCAGCTGGTCACGAGTTCCAGTTCCAAACGGAGATCCTGCTGTTGGATCTTGAGGATACATGAGCAGGATTCTATCGATCTCCTCGTCTGTTGCATTGCGTGCCCAATACGCTTTCAAATATTCATGAAATTCCTCACTTGTCCTAAAATAAGTGAGGTGAATTAGGGCCCTCGACCAGGAAAAAGTAGGTTTCAGTACGTGATGTTAGTGGTACTGAATGCGAAAGCTGTCCCCTCGTCATCGCAGTCACCTATACCCCAAGTTAGCCGCATGTCACTCAAAGCGACAAAACACCCATACCTGTGATAAAAGGCACATTTGCAATTTTCCCCTGTTGGACGAGGCGCTGGAAGTTGTCCGTCAAAAATATTCCATCTGCCCTTGGCATCCAAACCAAATCAAGTGACTGCCATGATGATGTTTGTCAATGTCAAAATATTGTTGCTGAAACCTAGTTAAGAACCTGGTAAGAAAACATAGACGGTGTTTTATCCACAGCGGCTTGCAGAATTTCCTGAGGTACTGCTCGCAAGCATTCCAATGTATCGATTGCCCCATTGCAACCTGTTGCATCAACAAGAAAGTCATAGTATCGTTGGCCATTGGTTATATCGCCCATAGGTGTCGGGGACCCTGACTGCATAAATGCCGCACGGAAGAGACCGTCATTGTTACCATCATAAGCGAGCATCTGGAGAGCAACAGATATCGCTCCGGCACTTTCGCCCCATCTTTGTGGTGTCGAGGTTCATTAAAGTCATAGATACACCATTGAAAGGACGCTCACATAGTCACCTTTGCTGGATCTCCACCAAACGAGCTAATGTATTTTTGGACCCAGTAAAGTGCAAGTCGCTCTGGTGGAATTATTAGTTCAAAGAAAGTCAAAGGAAATCGGACCTCACGATCTCGGAGGCCTAAGTTTCCGGTCCCAGCCTGCTTAACTTCTTTGCTCGCTAGGAATCCCCAAGCTACACTGATGTAAGTAAAGTTCAATATCTATGAGGTAACCTACCGCTCAACCTGCGACACGTCGCTGTCAGAACAAGTATGTGAGATAACAGAACAGCCATCACCGATAGTTCATGCTAACGTAGATAACTGGTTCGTGCATTTTCAATGACTTGTGGACTGTGATATTACCGAACTCTCTGTATGCATGTATTGTAATTCATCATCTCGATGCACAAATATGTTTGATAACTCACGATTGACTACTCCCGGTTTCAAAACCGCCACCGAATATATACTGGAGTTGCGTCTCAGCCACATTGAAACAAGATGCTACTAAGACTGACCACGACTACCGGCAGTTTTGATCCAGGGAGTATGACAGCAGGCGTGAATACATTGAGCGTAAGACCTGAGAGCAAATAATTCACATAAATGGCATGAAGCTGGACTTTAAACACTCACAATCTTCGCTTGATTCAGTGATGACTTGGCCTATCCCTCTTCGTATTGGTAACTTCTGTTGGGGGCAGGCGGGACCATAGGCTACTGCAGTGTGTGAACCCTCATAAGAAGGCACTGGTTGAGGGACCTGGAAGCGAAGGCTCCCGATACTGCCACAGACATTGAGTTAATAAATATTTGATCATGATGGTCATACTGACGGGGGTTTAGCGAAGGGAATGCCTAAGAATTGCGCTGCATCGCCAATGAACGTGCCGGTGAATAACGCATCATCTAACTTCACGATTGGCACAGATGAAAGATGTTGAAAGGCCTGCTGTGTCATGCAACGAACTAAACTGGACACCACGAGAACGGCCAAAAACGTAGCCAACAAGAGACCCATGATGTGCAGAAGAAACGACCAAGAAAGAATGAAATAGATGAGTATTTATCTCATCACGGGTACATACCAAGCGCTCGTGGAGTCGGGCTGGAAGTAACTCGTTCCCGACAAAGTCTGAAGGATTTTAACACGCGGATAAGAAGGTTCTACGTACAATGACACCAGCGCCCATGGCTAGGTTAGGGACTAATCGTGTGATGTCCTGCATCAATATGACGAAGGCTAGGAGGGAGACTGAGAGTCAAACTTGTACTTACATAACTGGCCATGGGTTGACTGACAGGATTGGGCAAGACTCGGCGATGTTGTGATCCCTTATGCAAATGTTCCATATATTAGCATTGGCATCACGCTAGCCCCGTTCCGATTCTGCCGAAAAACTAGCTGTACCAGCAACGTTGGCAATTTGGCATCTTCGTGCTGGAAGGATTGTCCAAACGAAAGATTTGCGCCAAGATTCCGTGGTAACGATCAGCGCGGCTCAAACACGGCACCGCCACACCACCTGCTTGCAAACCTTGAGTTTTCCTCAAAAAGCAAGTGAAAACAAATTGCGATAAAAAAAAATACACGTGTTCTGGAACTTCTGGAGCTATTATTAGAACTCGCACCACACAGTATTACAGTGCTGCTCACCGCATTCTGAACTTCACACCGCGGCACCAGGGACTCAAAAGGATTTCGTCACGACCAGTGCACAAAGACGCCATATTCCCTTTCGGTTCGGAAAATAAAAGGATCCCGGTGAGGTTTTAGGGTTTCGATGTGCTAAAGTCATGGCGCTTCATTACATAACATTGCCATCCAGCTGTGCTTCTGGCTCCAGCACGTTTGAATCCTAAATTCTGATTGTTATCTGCTCGCAGTACCCATGGATGATAAATAGACCAGTCCATCCAAATGTATCTCCCACCTGTGTACAACAAAATGCAGTCCTATAACTTGAGCGCATCTCGACCTGACCAAACCCACCCCACGATCATCTCGTTCAGTCCAAGCCTCACTCCACGAACGACGCCAAATAAACCATGCGATGAAACATCACACTGTAGTAACCGTAGAGTCTGCAGGTAACACGTCGGACATGGGAATATGTACAAGGGTGTCAGAGCCGCGCGTCTGCCGGTCGCTCTGCCAGAGAAAGAGGTGCATGCGCGTGGCCAAGATCGCGAGGAAATAGAACTCGAAACTGTAGGCGTGGTTGGTGTTGTGATTAGGAATTCGCAAGCAGGTACATACACTTTGCAGACAAGGGGGTATGCAGTCTGGGTGTGCAGAAAATCATTAACTCGATCATATTGAAGGGTAATTGGGTTTCACGCACTTTCGGCAACAACATCTGCGTTAGAACGCTGATGGTTGAGAGGGCTATCGGAACAAGAACCATCATTCGGTGAGCATGGAAACATGCGTCCTAACTTACGCAGACCGCATGTATAGTAAAATATGTTATGCTTCACTAGGACATCGTACAGAGGGCAATTCACCGCCCGCCACCTCTGTACGGCACGTATGATTGTGAGGAAGGCGATTCCTGAGGAGAACATCAATCAGCGCTCATGCTTCCGGTTTCCGGTGACAAACCTAGTTGAAACCCAAACAAGAGAACAAACATTGTGCCAGCTTGAACACCGGACGGGGTCTGGTAGCAGCTTCGGGTGCCTTGCATCGTGTTGATCGCAACTGCGAAAGTGCAGTGAATATGCACAAATAGTGGCAAGAGGTAGGCGCAAACCATGTGAGACCTCGACAGTGACAACATCAACGATGATGGACGCAACTGCCACAACCTGTACTGCACCTAAAACGAGCCTGGAGTGGTGTGATACTGAAGGGACTCACAAAAAAGGCGGACAACATGGCTGCGAGTACAATTCCATTATTGTTCCAGAGCGCATATGTTCTGAGCAAAAACAAGACTGAATGGATCAGATAAGGAGCACGTGTATATCTCAGGGAAAGGAGACATGCATTCGGAACAAGCGACCGATATGACGCTTAAACCTGTGAGAGGACAGAGAAGCGTTCAGTAAGAATGTGCATGCAGCGTATACCCTGCACGTACAGAAGTAGATGATGTTATTCACCATCCTGCATTTCTGTAAAAGACAGTAAGCATTCACCACTGGGGCAAGTTCGCTTCACGTTCACATACATTAGGATCATTCGGGGTGAGGCCGACTCCTGAAGAGTAGTATGTCAACTCATAATCGGTGAGATGTGTACTAGAGTTGAACGTACGATACTGGTACGTGACGAGGATGAGAAAGGGAAGATATCGTGCAATAACATAAAGGCCCTTGACCTTGGTCCAACGCGATCGAAGCAGGAACGTTAACTTTGAATTCAAGCATATTATGATCAGTATAGAATTTGAAACGTGTGCGAACTAGTGCATTACCTCTTCGTGAAATGAACAAGCATAATCATAGATCTGGATAAGGAAGTATAGCAACGGATGGGAATAGTTCGTGAAACCCTACCCAGAGTGTAGTCATTGACGCTGAGCTGTCAAGTTAGAACAGCAATACGAGAAGAGTTCAGACGGTAGTACGCACCGGATGTGTACTAGCAGCATATCGTGATAATATCTGTTGTTGCATTACCTTCCTCATATCAGCAAGAAAGTGACGCACTGCTAATAATTGCAGACTCTTCGCCGCTGCGACATCGTCAGCTGAATAGTAAGAGTCCGTCTGCATTCGTTCGAGAGGCAAACAGGGCTTTCGTGCACACCTCAGGCTCATGAACCTTCTCATCTCTTATGAGCATGAAGGATGAATCCATCAAGATGGGGTTATAGATAGTCCCTTCGAATTGCGCGTATCTTACTCATTGACGTTGAATAACGATGATCAGATCCCTCTGGTCAACCTGATCTCGGCGTATCCCGGTTACCAAAAATAGATTGCTTTATGTCTCAGGATCTACGACCGGACAAGGACTTCGCTTAGTACTTGAGCTAAGCCTACCAAGGACTCAGTGCACTACATCTTATATAAATTTATGATCATCATATGCTTATAACTAGTAAAATCAATCAAACTACGCCCCCTGCGCACACGACTTGGAGATGGCCCGTTCAATCTGTACTACAACCTAGTTGGAATCTGTTTCATTATCCTGTGCCTTCTGACCTCTTCTGACTGACGCTGGAATATAATCAGATCCGGGAACACGGTAACTAAACTATAGCTATAACGACGGATGAATCAACTTCACGCCAAGATCTCACGGTGATAAGGCAAGCGGAGCCCCTCAGCTTCATGCTCGAACAGGTTTTATTGCATATCAAGAGACAGCAGTACACGACGCGGCAGCCCAGCGTCGCGAATCGATCCAACTTGGTCAAACAGGTTCAACCGGCTCACGAATGGGACAACATAGGGTCTTCAACCCCAACTTGAGGATAATGAACTCAATTAAGAAGAAAAAAAAACTCAGCTATTACGAATCACGCCGACCGTCTTCAGCTTGAGATGCGGGCTAGCCTAGCCGCGATATCATACGCCGTTTGGATGTGCAGTGTCTCCGAAGTACTTGTGCAGACATCAAATGAAGCCGTCACATGCACAGCCCGCTGCACAGCATGCTCACCTCGGCATTCGGAAAAGTCATCATTTTGACATTACATCTTTGAATTTGGAAGTTCGAAGGGGTGGGCTCAGTGCGGAGTGCTTATCATGATCATCAAGGAGCGAGTGTTACACCTTGTGTTGTTCTCGTGCGTTGACCTCGAAATCTCACGACGGACATTCTTCCCAAGTAATGATTCCGATTCATTTTATCACCACGATCCATCGCCTGCATCAGGAATCCCCAAAGGTGAGATGCAATACATCTTGCTGTGTGATAAATATTACACGGACACCCGGACGTAATTCATATACCTTAGGCGCCTCACTTGAACATTCAATATTCTATCTGGTCGTTAGAATATGCAACAGCAATGTATACACGTCAAAGAACTCACACTAACCATAAAATACGCCCTCAAGTCTTGCATGCAACTCGCTGCCCAACGCCTGCCGGGCAAATTCTGCTCGGTCTGCTATCCATTCCCCACTTGTTTCAAAACAAGCAGGGGGATAGACAACCGTTTCTTCACGAACCTGTCGATACCTCAGCACCTCACGCACAACGCGTCCATCTCCTTTCTCTACCACCATCTTCAACAGCATCTTGGCCGCATCCTCTTGCTCAGCCCCAACTTCCTCGGACCGAAGATCAGGCCAGATGTTGCACGCCACGTGGTGTACCGCAACAAGGCGCAGGAATCCATCCACTGATCCTTGGAGAAGCGCACCGGCGTATTTTCCGATCATTTCGCCTTTTTCGATCGGGTACAGGAAATCTCTGAGATCCCCTGCGATGACCTGATCCACAGGGGTACGTACAGTACGCAGCACATGCGCAAAGTCCGCCCATAGTATCCGACGATAGTCGATGGGATAGGTTAGCGCGAGAGGTGGAAGGAGAAGGGATGCGAAGGTTGGGTGTGAGAAAGAGATAGCGTCGTATAGTGCCAGGAAGTCTGTGTAAAATTGGTAAAAAGGTGTGCCCGATCCGAGGAATGGCAGAGAGGCCTGCTCTAGGTCAATATCAGGCAATTTGGATGAGGGCGACGAAGCAGAAGCAGCACTGAGGGTGAACGGTGCCAGGAGGTCAGACAGTAATTTCGAAACAATGAGGTCTCGGAACACTTCTTCTTCGTCTCCTGTTGCCGGTGAGGGATATTCCTGCTGTTGGCCGTGTTCGAGCATGAACACTTTCATGCAAGCAAAAACCATCTCTGAACGCTTCAGGGCGAACCGGTTTAAGCTATATCGTACCACAATTTCTTGCGTGGCTTTGATAAACAGCAGCGACGCGCGAACGACGTCAACTTCGGATGCATCCCACGACGAGGGAAGTGCCTTGAAAACGGGCGAAGATCCAGACCGAAGAAGATGGTCAATTGGTGAAGTAAGCCACAAATGAGGTAACGGAAGGCCAGTTGGGCGATGCTCATCAGGGACAGATGATAAGGAGCTGGACGACGGAAGGCGAAGAGTTGTACACCGCATGATCGACTCTGGTGTGACATCGCTGGGGGCAATGTATACTTCCCGGTTCGGGCGAATTGTGTAGTCCAGAAAAGGCTTGATGACGCTCCATCCGCCCTTCTCCCAAATGCTAGGGTGTGCCATTGCGCCGCGAAACTGTGGCGTGAGGGTTCCTAAAATAGCCCCAAGGATCTGAAAAGCGTGCTCTTCTTCTCCAGGGAGCTGCCTTTCAAGAATTGCCACACCCTGTGCAACCCAGAGGTCAGGTGAGGTCCCTGGGATATGTCGAGATAACCTATGGAAATAGGCCAAAAATGTTGCCAGGTGCTTGCAGGCAGCTCGCTCGATACCCGTAACAAGCGACCAAAGGGAATGCGAGACGACAGAGGCACAGAAGGACGATAGCTCGGTAAAAGGAAGGTTAAACGGCGGGGCACCAAGCAGAGAGGCAGCGTTTGTGTCGATGTTTGCGACAGGCATGCATGCAAGCCAGAGGCGGACTACAGAGGAAAGCACGCGCGCATGCATACCAATGCGCTGCAAACGTTGGTATCGCTCTGGTAGCGGCGTGTTGTGTATCTGTGCGAGTTCAGCGCGTAAAGCCTCCAGGGAAGCTGTTACTACGTTATGTTCAACTCCTTTGCTAAAGCCGTCCTGGATCGTGTTGAGAGTCTCTACACGTTCTCCCTCCCCTCCCCTGATGCCATTGACCCGAGTACCCTCGAGCCATGCAGAGGAAGCACTCCAGATGGCTGCCCATACCTCTCCTTCCTCTTCCGTTATTCCCTGGCGAAGCTGAAGCACCTCGGCACCCCACCCCCAGCTAGTCACCTGGCTCCACAAGATATCATGCGGTGGAGTCGTGTGATGCGGATCCGTTGCGCAAACTATCCATGCTTCCACAAGTCCTGCCCATGCCACTTTCAGCGGTTTCGACTTGGATGAGACGATATAGGTGAACAAGGAAGCAAAGTAGGAAGCGGCAGATGTCGCTATATGCGAATATAGACCGTAGGAGGCAAGAGTGGCATATAGGCGGAGGGTTTCTATGAGAAGATGTGCGGCAAGAGACTTGGGGAAGGGCGAAGTGGGAGGTAGCATGGTAATGAAACGGAGAAGGGCATCGGCTGGCTCACATAGTGCCATAGCGTTAGTCCGAGAGGATGACGCAAGGACAGTGAGGCACTGGAGAGCGACAGGGTTAGGCAGGGGTGTGTCTGATGGGGGCGGTATAGGCGTAAGAAGGAATGTCTGTATTAGGGCGGGGAGCAATCGAGGGGTCTTTAAGATTGAATCAGCAATAGTATTCGACTCCTGCGATAACCGAAAGACAATGGACAGAAGTTGAGCCAGGGATTCAGGGGGCAATGATGCTTGCGTGAAGATTTCTGTGGCTTGAGTGAGGAAGTCGGGCACTTGCAAAACGGACATGATGGCAGGAGCGAGATCTAACTCGACATGCTCAGCGTCAAACACTGCGTCCCAGTCGACGATACACTCCCGGACAACCTCAATGGCCCGGACACCGACGCCACCCTTCTCGTTCATTGCGGAGAGGCCGGCGGCGAGAATACGTTTTCGTAGTTCCTCCTCCTTCCCCTGAAGTTCCGAAATCCTGTCTGCGTAGTTGGGGTCCCTCGCTTGCATGCCCAACCGGCGCGCGATGCCAACTAAGATATTAAGCATCATGGTGCGTTGCGCAGGGACAGTGGAGCGAGACAGCAAAAATATATCATCAAGAGTGTACCCTGCGTGATCTCCATCTGCATGGTGATGCAAGCCAAGATGAGATGGCAGAGCAGCAGAGATTTCTGCAGGTATAGGAGCACCCGTCAGATCGAAGCGAAGCAAAACCGGCTCCGAAATGAACGACGAAGGTTTCATCCAAGACATGGATGGGTTGTCTGCAGGCATATTCGGGAAATATCGTCTCCGAATATATTCTGGAGTGCCTTCCTCGGGCTCTGATCTATCATCCGCAATCTTCTGCGCAGGCCTGTCGTCACCCTTGGGGCTTGCAGGAGAAAGTGGTCGCTTACGCGGCAAACCATTCTCTTTGAAGGTACCCAGAGAGACAATCGATGGGTCTGGAACATCTGGAGGCGGAGGGAGCGCAATGGCCTTTCGTTTGGGAGACACTGGTGCAGACTCATACACGTAGACATCACCAGGCGTCAATGCCGCAAAGCGAAGTTGACGACTAGCTTTATTGGGTGACGAAGGTCTAGTACTGCTTTTCACTAGGATTGGAGGAGCTAAGATACAGCCTTCGTGTTAAAATACCCGTTAAACCCGGGGAGTGACATGCCTCTTTTCCCGAAATCTTCCAGACTCTTGACCCTTGAAAGGTTGCGTCCAGTGGTAAAACCAGGTAGGGAAGAAACGATCGGAATTTCGCGGGAAGCTTCGGGAGCCTGCTCATTTGGTACAAGTATGCCCTCAGATCTAGCGGGAGCCTTCGTTGTATTTCTTGATCTTGCAGCGCGTACACGCTCCAGAAGGTCAGCTGCACCACTTCCCAGTTGCTCTAAAACCTCGCATCTCTCTTGTTCTCGCTCCTCTTCAGTCATATTAGCCACTCGGCGCTCGTTTTCGTCACTAATCTGTTGACGCATAGCATCATCGGCTGTGTGTGAATCCACCTCAAGGTCTCGAGATCGAGGTTGTTTGGCGGGACTCGTAGGGTTTACGAGAGGTACAGTTGTGTGCCTGGCATTGCTACTGCTCTTTTCCTCTTCTTTGGCGCGAGCAAATGCGCTCTTTGACCTGTGCTGGACAGCTGGAAAACCTGAGCCAGGAGTTTTTGCGAATCTTGGAGAGGGTAGGCTCTGGGCTGTAGATGTCTTGCGTTCAAATACAGAGCCAATCAGCGAGTTTTCAGTGGAAGACATTCGCAGTTGCAAAACGCCAGGAGATCATAAGTAGAAGGCCAGTTTATCAGGCTTGGTGGGCAAAGGGACAGAAATTTCTGAAATCTGCAGTTACGTAATAATAGCCGACATTACACAACAGTTGCCAACTCAATATATTACAATGCCGAGTTTTGAGTCAGTTACTCCGAGTCTGGCACTGGCAGTACTCAGTGCTACTACTGTGGCCAAGAACTCTAATCTTGGACCATGTCTTGCGAGCCTGTACGTGATGGAGCATTCGAAAGTATTCCAATCATGTACGGTGGCTTCCGTCGTATTTGTCTGAAAATCTGACGGCGTTTATACTTTCGAATCTCAGTGATCTTGAGGATGCGTTTAGCGAAGACGAAGCTCTACGACGTGCCCTGGCACAAAAAATTCGAATGGCGTGTATGGATGTTGGATTCTTTTATGGTACGCCCACCCTATTAGTATCTGTCTATCTATAATTCACATGTTATGACGTGAACTCCAGTCAAGAACCATGGCATAGCACAGCACTGTCTTGACGAAGTCTTGAGAGTGAACAAGGAGTACTACTCGCTTCCAACCGAGGAAAAGATGAAAGTGTGTATCCAAATGCTGCACTTGACCGACAGAATAAAGCATCATGATCCATGACCAGCTTCATCATAAGACTGTACCAAATTTTAAAGGCTATAGCCCTCCATTGGAAGCAAACATCCAGCCAGGCAACAAGGGTGACTTACATGAGGGTTTCCGCATCGGGTGGGAAGAGAAATATGAGGATCCGGTAGTGGAAAATGCTTCTCGCGATGGCGTGATGGCAGGTGCGAATGTCTGGCCGGATACACCTAAAGATTTTAGGACCGCTTGCATGGATTATTAGTCGAGTTGATGATCGCTTTTCGATTCATCGGAAACTCACGATGCAGTCTTACAGTCATGGTGCCCTTACTGTCGGAAAGAAGCTGTTTTGCCTCTTCGCGCTGGCGCTCGACCTGCCCGAAACGTACTTCAACGACAAGGTAGGTATCTACACGATCTAGTGTGTGAAGCACAGGTTCATAGTTTAACTAAATAGACCATGTATTCGGCCGCTACCATGCGTACCCTCCACTATCCGCCTCAGCCAGATGCTCCAGACGACAAAATACTGGGAATCGGAGCTCACACCGAGTAAGTTGTTTCGAAGTCATCCTGTCTATGCATGATCTCGACGCCATTCGGGTTTATCAGTTTTGTGGTGAGTCCAAATGTCTGAGCTCGTAATATACTGAACCATGGGCAGTGTTTCACGATTCTCTGGCAACAAATAGGCCTCGAGGCTCTCCAAGTTTTGAACTCTCGTGAACAATGGATCAACGTACCACCGCTAGCAGGAACCCTTGTTATCAAGTACGGATATTTCGCGTGGTTCCTATTCAGTTTTTCTTGATCTAATCACTAACACTGGACTATTAGTCTTGGAGATCAGTTTGCGCGTTGGACAAGTGCGTAGATGCACTGCCCTTGGTGATTTACACAGAGAGCCAACCACGTTGTACAGACGACATTTTCAAGTCTACCGTGCATCGAGCCATGAACAAGAACATTGTTGATCGGTATTCCATCGCACTATTCTTCGGCACTGACTACGAGGTTAACATTGAGGCTAGTCAACTGACATTGTTTATACTATCTGATGGGCCTCATTCGATACATCACAGCCAATCTACACCTGCGTGACAGCAGAAAAACCAGCGACATATCCGGCCATCACTGCTGGAGAATATGTGAAGCAAAGATTGAAAGCCATGTATAATAACAAGTAAATTGTAGTTGGTATTATTGGAGATGATTTCGGATGCAGATTTCGGATGCAACTTAAGTATTTATCTTATCTTGTTCGGAACATTGAGGGGAAACACTTGTATCTTCTTTCTTCCCGCCTTCTTCATCGACGATCATGTCTTTAGCAGAGTCGGCGTCCATTATCGATGGCGCTTTTCAAGACATACCCGTAATGTCTGTTCATTGGTCAAGTTCACAGCTTACCATGAACGACTTTGCTGACTTCATTGCAGCGATCTTTCCCGTGCAACGAGTCCGGATGAGAACGAGAGGAAAGCGCTTGCGTATCAGATACGCGATGCATGTATGAATGTAGGGTTTTTCTATGGTAAGTCATCTGTAGACACATCATGATAGAATCTCTCAATCCTTCTGTGACGTCACGGTGACTTTGCATTTATTGGCAGTCAAGAACCATGGGATACCACAGGAATGTATAGACAATGTCCTTGAAGCCAACAAAGAGTACTTCAAGCTTCCAACAGAGGAAAAGCTGAAGGTGTCGATTGTGCTTTCACCTCTGTTCGAATCACTAATCGACAGCGTTTTTGTATAGCTCAACCACAAGATCGTCGCCAACTTCAAAGGATACACACCACTACTCGATGCCAATATTGAACCCGGGAACAGCGGCGACCTGCACGAGGCGTTCCAAATCGGTTGGGAGGAGCTCGAGGCAAAGGCCCATGATGAGAAGCGCGCAAATGATGGTGCCATGGCGGGCGCTAATGTTTGGCCCGAACGTCCTGAAATGTATAGAGAAGGCATGTTGAAATACTAGTGAGTGCTTCTGCCTTGTTGGGTGATATCATGATATCAACTTATAGTTTCGTTAGCCATGCGGCAGTAGCTGTGGGAAGGATACTTTTCCCACTGTTTGCACTATCTTTGGATTTGCCAGAGAGATATTTTGATGACAAGGTGCAGTGTCGTTGCAATGAATGTTATGTGATCTTCGGACATTCATTGAATGTTTTGTAGACGAAGAACTCGGCTGCCATTATGAACGCATTGCACTACCCCCCACAGACAGGTCCTGCAGACGACCGTATCGTCGGCATCGGTGCCCACACGGAGTGTGTGATTCGTTGCTAACTTTTTTTCTTTAACCATGTTGATGTCTTGCACACATTTAGCTTTGAGGTGCGATTCACTTACTTCAGAACTTTACCATAATTCTCATCGATTGTGTTGCAGTGTTTCACTATACTTTGGCAACAGCCAGGAATTCAAGCGCTGCAGGTGCTGAATTCCCAGAAGCAGTGGATCAAAGCCCCACCCATTGACGGAACACTGGTTATTAAGTGATCTTATTTGCTTTTAATTCGGTTTCAATGGCTGATTGTCTTGTATAAGCCTGGGTGACCAATTCGCTAGGTGGACGAGTACGTTTGTCGCACCATGCCATGACTACATCTCAGCTTCCAATTTTCAGATGATATTTTTAAGTCTACGGTCCACAGAGCTGTCAATAGGAATGGCGTTGACCGTTATTCTATCCCCCTATTCTTTGGCACTGATTATGATGTTAACATCGAGGTTCGTGCTTATTTATCCGCCAAATACTCGGCAATTGAGATGGTTGAGCAGCCTATTGCAAGTTGTGTATCTGCTGAGCGACCCGCGAGGTATGGGCCCGTATCAGCCGGAGAATATGTCAATCAGCGCTTGAAGGAAATGTATTATTAAACGATCTGAACTTGTAACTATATCAATCTCTCAGTACTTGGTCTCATATGAGCACAGATAACGAGGGTTAAGCACAGAGAGATATCTCATGACAATGAGATTGTATATGGTGTGTCCTGTGATGGACTGCCAACACACTAAGACTCAAACACGAGCGCTATACAACAACACGCGCGAGTCGCGACAAAATTCATATAGCTCACGAGAGTAGTACAAGATGTAAAAAGTTATTTGGCCACAGCCATTCTTTCACAGTTTTTGCGAACAAGACCCAAAGCTGCCAACTATACTGCATCACGCCACAGCCGGGTGAGTCGCCTGCCATCCGCCCTGTAGAAAAAAGTCATCTTGAGAAAATTACCCAACCTAAGAAGGATACACTCAGGCTTACGCTGAAGATACCATCGTGGTGCTGCCAGTCGCACATGTAGATAGGACGATCCTTGTCCTCTCCGTGTTCAGCGACAGCAGTCGACACCAGAGAGATTTCTAGAGGAGTAACATTGCGAGAAGTGGTTTGGTGGCCTGGTACCTGGGGGGCCTCTAGGCCTCCCTCAGCCCTAGCAAGCTCTGAACCAGTAGCATCCACAATCTTTCCAACGAACTCCCCCTTGATGTGAGCGAGGGTCTGATCGAGTGTAGCCACCGTTTCACCGTCGGCGTTTGATTTCATGATACTCTCGATCAATGCGGGAGGAATGGGGATAACGCCGTGAATTACAGTTCCTGCCTCACGACGCAGAGTACACGCTTTACAGGGGGAATGGTCTGGCCGTGCAAAGACTGCGACAGTACCTATGAGCTGCGAAGCTGAATTATCATTTCCTTTATGGTAGAGCTGGAACGAGTAGGAGCCATTGAAAGCATGCTCCAGAAGTTTCACATGCACAGCAAATGTGCGATATTCAGGAATAACGGCGTGGTCGGCTGGCACGGCAGGATGGTCGTTGTCTGGAACAGGAAGTTGCGTCCAAGCGGGCGCCGCCACCTGTTGCGCCGTGGTCTGTGGATCAAACCCGTAGTAGGCCGCAATTTCTTACGCGCCAAAGCACGCTCGTCGGATGACATGGGAGCTTGATTAACTTTAACGCCTGCCAACTCGGGATACGAATAATCTGACTCAGGTAAGCTTGTATCATCCCATAGACAAGATCGCTACGTACACTTGCGGTAGGCGTCTGCATGCAAAAATCGAGCTTGAGAAGAGGTCCAGTAGTCTCCTTGTTCCGTTCGGAATGGTTGGAGTGGCCCGTCTGGAAGGAGCTGTGCGTTGTAAACTTGCGCATATGTACCAAGTTGCTAAAAGACAACGACTGAGTACTTGCGTCGGAACATCGTCCAACCCAATACCTGTGTCCAAGGGTATGATTTCCCTTTGATTTCATACCCGCTTTCCATCCAGTACTCGGTGTAGCACCACTCCCATAGAGCCACTTGGAGGATTCAGTCACGAGAAAATACTCTTAAACCAAATCGCACATACACAGTCTGTCCACATTCGAATGATGAACTGGAGAGGAATAAATCCATGTAAGTGATGCATGCAAGTGACTTGCACCTAATCACGTACGGAAGAACAAAGGATCGAAGGCGGCCTATTCGAAGAGAGGTTAGCATCATTGTGGTGAGTCAGAGGAGTTACTCACGTAGTCTGGGGCGCTCTGCAAATGTTTAATGAAGATCAACAGTATCGTTTGCACGCAGGTATTTACAACTAACCATGTGTCCGGTTCCACCCTAAGTCATTGCTGCAGTAAGCATATTTCAAAGATTGAAACAAATGGATGTCGCCTACACCCAATGTATGAACAGCATCGTGGACTCCTTCAAGTGACCCGGAATTGAAATTATCCATTTCTCTCTTCGATTGCATCGTATGATTGGAAAATTCATCCCAGCTACCAAGATGTCAGTCGGTGCAAAAGACTAGCAGGAGCTAAGACATACGCTAATGCAGAATCTTCGTTATCATTTACTACAAAGAGCTGAGCGACTTTGCTTCTGAGATCCTTTGCCCCAGCTTTGAACGCCCTTATAAAGTCTAAATCAGTTCCTGCCTCGCGTAACATGTCTCGATCAATACTTGCTTTTGCAACTGGTCTACGTTACTACCTTCTGGATTCGCAGTACTAACAGCATAGCGGTATGTCCTGTGCCACTTGGAGAAGTATGCCACTTGTCCCGTCTACCAACCACATTTGAGCAAGTTCTGCGTTATGAAAAGGTAAAAACAGCATACCCTGAGCGTCTCATCGCCGAAGTCCGATGGGATCCCATCGACGAACGAGAAAAACGAGAGGTTTGTCAATGATTTGTTTTTGACCTCCAGCGTCCATGATTTCCACTTTATCTTCATACAGAACAGGAGGAAGGTCATTCTCAGAAACGTCCTTCTCGGCCCAATCCCAGTATCTGCGCGAAATATGATCATCTAAATAAGTGTCGGAAATGACTTGATGCGTACGGAAAACGCAGTTCCTTGGCAGCCTTGACCCACACTCCACATTCATGCGGGTTTTTAGCTTCGATGTCGTGGGCCAATTGATCGGCGATGTTTCCGATGGATTGCTACAAAGCAATTGAGCAACATGCCAGTCACAGTCATTGGGTTCGTATACCTCAATAAGCATGACATATGGACGGTGCCAAGTAGGAAAGACAACGGCGCCATGGCTGAATAAAGGTCTCAAAATCGACAGAGCGAAAGAGTGCATACTAGCTTACTTGCAATAACCTGTCACAAGCAGCATTGTCAGGCTACGGAAAGCTGCGAGGGAAAGGACCAAATACCTCCGAATCTGGCAGGGACGGGATCGGTATCTTTCTTGTCAGTGGCGCTGTAGTCAGTTGAGGTGTCAT
Organism: Suillus variegatus; assembly: GCA_016647645.1. NCBI lineage: Eukaryota > Fungi > Basidiomycota > Agaricomycetes > Boletales > Suillaceae > Suillus > Suillus variegatus. The sequence goes on along the minus strand of JABBWF010000021.1, from coordinate 392,189 downwards.
TGTTGCGGTCACCTGCCCATTCAATGAAAGGCCTTCCGTGAATCGACGCAATTTCCATGAACGTGCCCGCAGGCTCTTCCATGACTTGAAAAGCGTCGGGACGCTGCTGAATTGCGGCAAAGGCAAGGATGAACAATGCAAATTGGTAAGGATGGTCCTTCTCCAGCGTCTCGGTAGGCAATCGATCAAATACGCCTCCAGTGCCCTTGCGGCCAATCACGGGATAGTGGTATTCGACAGGGTTCATTGTTGAAGTAGATCACAGAGGAACATCTCTTCCGTTAGCCAGTTACGGTATGACCGAGTCATCGAAATTTTTCCAGAATCATCTTTGGCGTGAGTCAATGAAGTTTGTCTCCAACTCTCGCAAACTACTAGCAGAATTTGGGGAAGGGTCGCCGAGATCTTTCCCATAGTCCTCTATCACTGTGGAGATAGAATCTGTCAGGGAGAAAAGGGGGAGTCGAGATGACCGTCAATGTTTCAGATTAGGCAGAATTATTGCCAGCAGTGACCACAGCGAAATGTGAATATTTGGACCTCAATGATTGAGTGGAACACTGTAGAAACGTGCTTGTGACTTCTCTAGGTCTACGTGTCAGGTATTCGGTCATGCCTAGTACTCTTGGTGTGCTAGGTGCGCGAGCATGGAGATCAAGGCGCCTGGCGGACTGTCGAGACGCACTATGGTGCAGTTCACTTATGCGCCACTACTTTGGGGCAACCGCCAAATTGAAGGTCGACCCAGCTCAACCCTAACCCTAGTCCAAATATAGAAAGTATACTTGAGTTACTGTTCAATTTGGTTGGATTCAAGATGCGAAAAATTTGCTCAGAAGCTCAGAAATGTAGTATTCAGTATTGCATTAGCATAAACATGAGGATTTTGGGAGTTTTTGACTTGTTTTACCCCAATTTTGTGGGTATCTTGCCCTCACCGCCAATTAGAACCATGACCAGAATTTTTTCTCACTCAGATTTCATCCAATGAACAATCGCTCTTGAGAATTTATTCCTACCATCAATCTAAGCATTTTTACAAGACAGAAATTTCCAGGGACTTTTTCTCACAGCACTAGAAATTTTGCACAAAAGTAGCGGCGCATAAGTGAACTGCACCATACTCGGATTCCAAACTATAACGGCCACGGTCACATTATCTCTTGCTTACTGCATCCTGGGCCTCGCATGACCATGTCTTTGCACGTGTTTTGTTTTCTATGTACAGGTCACATTCTACTCTCTATGTGTAGCTACCGGTTTTTGTTTTGAACAAAAGGAATATCAGATATATTAACCAGTAATGATATCTGATCGAAACAAATAGTGATGACTACGTTTGAGAAGCTATTTGGGCTTAAAACCCGCAGGGTTTTACGACCCGAAACACCATTTCGAAACCTGTGAAGGAAGTCCCGATGAGCTGTGATTCCCAAATATAAGGAGCCCTGCGACACGTCATGGCACAGCGTGGACTCCCCATTCTAAGGAGAAGGGCTAAGTATTGTAAACTCACCTTGTTAACGCATTATTGGCATTGTGTATCGAGTGAATGGTTCCAGCGCCTGCGATTCCTGCAGGTAAGGCGCCAAAATTAATGTGTGCTTGCGTAGATAGATGGTGAACGCTTCGCTCGACCATCTCCCCATTGATTTAACTACCTCGAAGGGGACTCCTCTAAGCAGATATTCCAAGGTGCCTCCGATGCGCAGTCCATGTCCTTTCAGATTCCCTAGCTCAGCGCTCTTGATTATCCCGCTAATCCGTTTCCAGAATTCTGATCTAGTCAACGGTCTCACACCCTTCTTGTGTCTCCAAGCAAACAAGTATCCGCCTTGTGACGGCTCATTGACCAAAAAATGATTGAGTATAGCCGCTTTGGGGTCTGAGCCATCCTGTTGTTGCGCCCAGTATACGCCTTCACCTGTCAAGGCTGCTTTGGTGCGCGGTAAGAATATCTTGGTGACCCTGAGCCCGTGTCTGTCCTCTACATCCATTTGTAAGTCTGAACGTTTCACGTGCTTTGTTGGATCGAAAGTCTTCATCATTCTGACTGTGAGCTCTCCAATACGACACAATGCGTAGAAGGCGCTTGTTAGACATGCGAATACTGCGGCGTCAAGTGGTGTTGATGGATTAAGGCAAGATCGAATGTCCAGGATGAATCTAATTGTGAAAGGATCACGCTTGGCGCGTTTAGAGGATTCTGGCGCTAGCTCTGAAGCTCCGTCTAACGACGCCTTCAGTTCGTCCTGTTGAACTTCCCAGAGTTGACCATGGAGAGTGTGCCAAGCTTTCACTGCGTAAACATAGTTTGTTAGAGTTTTTCCGGAATATGTCCCGGTGTTACGAACTAGGATAGTTCTAACAGCAAAGGCTCAACAGAGCGTTCGTGTTGCTGAGATTCGTAAAGCTCTTCGAAAGAAGAGGTTCGCAGACTTAGTCGAAGGAGTGCTTCGGCTAAGAGATCGATTCAGACAACTTAAGATTGGTGGTCTTAAGCGAAGGAAGTTCAGGATAAAACCTAGTAAGATTGAAGTGACGTTCTAAGTAAAAGTACACGTGCTTAAATAGGAAACTATACGCGCACGGACCAAGGCTATGGTGGGATAGTAGTACAAGAGTCGAATATGGAAGTAAGACCAAGAAAGGGAAGTCAAGACGAGAGATGAAAATATAGTACACAATAGCAGATACGTGAAGAGCAAAGTGATTGTAACATTACCCCCTCACTAGGGTTGAAGACACCGGATTCAATCATCCAAGTTAGCATAGTAGATGGGATCGTCAGAATACTCTAAGTCATCTGGCCCATCATCTGGGCCGGCCCTCATGCGCTCCTCCGCGTAGAGCATTTCCTCTTCCTTGCATAAGGCGGCATATGCTTCATCAGTGTCGTTTTCCCAGACTGCGAGCGCCTGGTAGAATCCTTCGTCTTTCCAAGTTAAAGAAGTAGGGGATTCCCCGGTGTAGTGCGGGCAATAAAATGAAAGATGGCCTGGGGATAATTCCCGACAGACGCAACAGTAGTATTCGGGACAATTAACTTGCCTGTGCCCGAGCGTCTTGCAGTATCTACATACGCGGTTCTCGTCAGGGTTGGAAGAGGTCGCTCGTAAAGGTGATGGGCCTGGTTTGGGACTAAGCGCTTCATCTGCACTAGTGGCGCGTTTCTTTCCTTTATCTTTACAAGAACGCCGAGCTCGTACTCTTTTTCTGGGTAGATCGGTTCGTTGCATAGGATGCATAATGGCGACACCTTGTCGCTCTGCCTCCGCGATTAGCTCAGCAGGAGTGGCAGGTTGAGTTCCTCCCAACGCTTGTATAGGCACGATCCCATCCATGAAGGTGTGCAAAGATAGCGAATTCGGAATGACGAGTGGGGGGTGAATATGGAGTGTGGCCAACGCGTTGGCTAGGTTCTGTACTTCGTAGTGGGATAGAAGCTGGTGATTAGGATCTGCAGCGATTTCTTCGCGGGTAGCAGAGAACGCAGTATAAAGATGGGGAGGGTGCTCAATGGTTTCTACAGCGGGAGCGGGTACGGGGATCTCCTGGAGGTTTTCCTCTCTAAGAGAAGTCATTATGGCTTCCGTTGTCTGCGCAAGGTTATTGACCGCAGCCAGTAGCTCATTAGGAATATTAGAAGGGAGAGTAGGAACAGTGTCTTGGTATGAGGGAGGAGGGGCTCCATCTGTGGCTGTGGGGTTCGTAGGAGAAGGCGGGCGAGCAACCCCTGCGGTTTGTTCTGCGACGATGTGGATGACTGTCCTAATATCATCTTTAACTTCCTCAGGAATAAGGCGCAAAGCAAAGTTGCGTATGCGCCTTTGCATATGCATGAGGCTGTGGCGGACCGTGTTGTCTTCAACGAGGTGACAGACTCGCTCGATGATTTCAGTGGCTCTGATAATGTTGATGAGGAGGTTGATGGAGTGGGCGTTTCTTCCAAAAAGGACTCTAGTGAGCTCGATGGCATGCTGGGGGCAGAGGAGTGCTGCCTCAATGAGGGTGAGGTCTTCAGCTTGGTTGATGAACGTTTTGTATCGTTCGTCATTGGAGTCAAGGGTGGTAGCTTCGAAGGTGGAGTGGTATGGCAGCGTGTAGGTGGATGGGGGGAAGGGCATGTTGGTTGCAAGTTTTGTATCTGAGTGAGAACGATGTCGTCGAGGTACTGAGTAATCTCAAAGCGCATTTCTGGTTTTATAGGCTCTAAGGGTCTCCTCGGCATTCTCCAGGTTCTTTTCGGGGATCCACTCGTTGCTGGCAGAAGAATATCCTTTCCAAGATACCAGATATCGCCGACAATTCCTAGTTCCTTTATGCGCGAGGATTGCTTCTATTTCATATTCTTCTTCTTCTTCTAGAATATCAGGTGGTGGTTCTAGAAAGTTTGGACCGTGTACGTCATTTTCACGGTAGGAAGATAGTTGAGAAGCATGGAACGTAGGGTGGATTTTCCATTGCGGCGGTAATTGGAGTGTGAAAGTGATGGGAGATAATACAGCTTTGATAGTGAACGGGCCGTATCTCTTGGGTGCCAACTTCCGGGACGGGAGTTTTAGTCTAAGGTTGGTAGCGGATAGCCACACCTTATCTCCAACTTTCCATGGTTGGTACTTCTGTCCGAAAGATCTTTCCGCCATTCGCTGCATAGCGATGTTGTGACAGGAGACGGCTTCTTCTCTTATCTTTTGTAGAATTCTGACTCGTTCCTCAGCAGCGGGGACATCTGATTCCAGAAGTAAGTGTGGGAGAGCTTTTGGTTCATATCCCATCATGATGAAGAAGGGGGACACGTCTTTTGCAGAGTGTCTTCTGTGATTGTGAACAAATTCTGCCATGGGGAGATGCTCTACCCATTCAGAAGGATTGTTCTGGCAATACATTCGAAGATATGTTTCGAGTTCCTGGTTTAATCGTTCGGTCTGTCCATCAGTCTGCGGATGATAGGCAGTGGAGGGGGCTAAGGAGTAATCCAAGAGTCGCGCGAGTTCAATAGAGAATCTAGATAAGAACTGGGGTCCACGATCGGAGATTACTTTGTCATGGAGACCAAATCTTTTGAAGACGTGTTTCAGAAAAAGCTTCGCCACTCCTTCTGAGGTAATTGTTTTATGGCAAGGAGTAATGATCACCCCCTTACTGAGCCCGTGGTCTACCACGACCATGACACTGTCAAAGCCCGATGAAACGGGGAGATCAGTGATCAGATCAACGGAGATTTGTGAAAAGGGGCGGGTAGCCATGGTGCTGATAGGATGTAGTGGGGGAGTTACAGGGTGCATGTCCACCTTCATCTGCTGGCATGTGGCGCAGCCATCAACATAATTCCTGATATAGGTGCCCATACTGGGCCACCAGGCTTCCCGTTTGACAAGTTCTTCGGTTTTAAAACGCCCGGGATGCCCCGCAGAAGGGTGATCGTGATGTTTTCGCAATAAATGTGGTCATTGAGCGGGGGGAATATAAGCTCTATTTTTGTAGAACAGGATATTATCGGTGATACGCCAGTCGCTTAGGGATGATTTCATGGGAGGCAAACATAAGCCGTTAAGAGCATCTTGCGCGGCAGAGAATAGGGGGTCGTCAAGGGGTGCGGAGGAGGCAATAGCTGTTCGCAATTCGTCGTCAATGAGGCGGATAAACATGGAGTCAGGGAGGAGGACGGCATCGGCATTATCTTCAGATCCGTGCCGTGGTCCTGGTCGACGAGAAAGGGCGTCTGGAACTACTAATTTGGTACCGGGAACATGATGTAGTTTTAAGTCAAAAGACGTGAGAAGTAGCTGCCATCTGGCCTGTCTTCTGGATAGGCATTCTGCTTTCGTGAAGTAGAGGAGGTTCATATGATCCGTAAATACGATGACTGGTTGTGGGTGTCCTTCTAGGTAGTGTCACCAGTGGGTAAGGGCACGGATGATAGCTAACAGCTCGCGATCATGAATGGGGTAATTTCTCTCGGCGGGGCAGAATGATTGCGATAAGTATGCACACAGGTGATAAACACCATTAGTGTCGGTTTGCAATAGTACTCCTCCTGATGCTACAAGGGAAGCATCCGTGGCGATAGCGAATTGGTGGCAGGGGTCAGGGTTCTGAAGAACGGGGTGCGAACTAAAGCATTCTTTTCAGTTTCTCGAACGTTTGTTGACACAAGGGCAGTCCAAGAGAATGGGACATCCTTTTTTGTTAAGTCGATAAGGGGTCGAGCTATATCCGAGTAATGGGAGACGAAGGTTCGGTAGAAGTTGCAAAAGCCTAAAAAGGAGCGGACATCTTTAACTGTTTTGGGGATGGGCCAGTCCTGATACCAGCCGTTTTCCCTTTATCCATCTCCACACTTCCTGGCTTGATGATCATTCCAAGGTATTCCACTTCGTCAGCATCGAACGTGCATTTTTCCGGTTTAACAAACAACTTTTCTTTTCGTAGTTTGTCTAGAACAGTGCGAGTTCGTTGTTGGTGCTCGGCAAGCCGTTACGGAGAAGATAAGCATATCGTCCATATAAATGACGAGCCATCCTTTGTTGAGTTCAGTCCTGAACGTATCGTTCATATAGTCTTGGAAAGTGGCGGGGGAATTACACAATCCAAAGAACATGACCTGTGGGTTCGAAGAGTCCTTCTTCTGTAATGAACGCGGCTTTCCACCTGTCATCCGGATGAATTCGAATATTATTGTATCCGGATCGGATATCGATTTTGGTGAATATTTTCGCGCCATGTAACCGTTCAACCAATGACGATGGGAGTGGCAGGGGATATGCGTTTTTGATAGTCTGATCGTTCAAGAAACGATAGTCCTGGCATGGTCTGAGTTCTCCGCTCTTCTTTCCTACAAAAAAGAACCCGCTTGCTTGGGGGGATTTAGATTTCATGATGAATCCTTTGGCAAGGTTTTCTTCAATAAATTTTTTCACTGCGATTCGTTCGTTGTAGGAAAGGGGGTAGATTTTAGACGTCTTGGGGATAAATCCGGGCTTTGTTTCGATCCGATGATCGATACCAGGTCTTTCGGGGGGTAATTCCTTTAAGCCGTCTTTTGCAAATACGTCTGAGAAGTCGTGGAGATATTCTGGTACCAGTTCTTCAAAGGTTTTCTTCTTCTTTTCTTTTTCTTCTGAGGCGAACTCCTGTGCTTTGTTACTAAACTTGGAAGTTTCCTCGACTCGTCAGAGGTATTCTCCTTCATCCGTAAGCTCGGTTAAAGATGATGGTGACGTACTCCAGGCATCTTCTTTTGTGTTAAATTTCTTTGTGAAGAAGGTTTTCTGTGGTCGAGAAGTTTGCTTGACGTATCTTTCTATCTCGATGGATTTTTCGGTTGCAGGGAGAGATATCGTTTGTTTGGTCCAGTCTATAGCGGGGTTCATAGCTCGGAGCCAGGGGATTCCTAATAGGATCTGGTCCTTTTTTCCTAATTTGGTGATGTTGAATTTTCCTATCATCATCCTTTGGTCGATTAGGATAATCAGCGTGCAATATCGTTCTACCGGTCCGCTACTGAAGTAGCTTCCATCGGCTGTTTTGATGTAAAAGGGGTTTTCAAGTTTCCTGGTTCCGATATTATGCTTCTTACGAAGTCCTCGGAGATATAAGTTCCGGCGGCTCCGGAGTCAATTACTGCGGTTGTTTCGACAGTTTTTCTGACATGTTCGTGATACGAGAGTTATGGGGACACGAAGTTCTTTTCTTTCACCAACTGCTCGTATTAGGCGTACAGGTTCTTCTGGAGGCACTATCGTCGATATAGGTCTCCTGTTTAAAAATCCTCGTCAATCCTCCTAGCTTCTTCTTCCTCTACTTTCCTAACCGTTGGGTAGGGGTCTTCTTCTTCTGTGGGCATTCCCGTGCCCGATGTCCGATTTGGTGACAGTTGAAACACTTTCCTGTCCTCATGTATTCCTGCTTGGCTTCGTCGGTGATCCGATCAATAACCATGGCATCCTTATCTCTGATAGGGGTAAATCTTTGATCTCCGCGACTGTTCTTCTTCATGGACTTGTGATGGGAGTCTGTTCCTTACGAGCTCGCAACCTGGCATAACAGTTGTCTAAGTCGATTACTGCTGTGATGTAGTCGTCGAGGTTCTTGGGTACTCCTCCTGCAGTTGAACATCTTGGTTAGGAGACCTCCGTTGAGGCCATTCTCAAAATGATAGATCTTCATATGTTCTTCTTTGATCTTTGCTTGAGTAAGCAGCCTTTAGAAGTCTGCAATGTACGTCTGAAGGCCTTCCGGGCCTTGCTTCAGCTCCAGAAGTCGTGCCAGCGCGGTGCCAGCTGGATCGATTGGTCCGAAGGCTTTTTCAAAGCTTTCGCAGAAATTTTTAGGGTTCCATAGCCCTTCTTCTGCCCGGTTGAATCAACAGTTTGAGCGTCGGCGAGAAAGTCTTCTTTCCAGGATAAGGCATTTCCTTTGTTCATAAACGAGGAGATGAAGATTACTTTCTGGGTGTCGGTTTTGTAGATTTCCGAGTTGATGTCAATATAGGCATTACATGAGAGCAAGAATGACTTGGATTTGTCTCTGTCGCCATCAAATGTAGGAGGATGGTTGATCTTGAATTCTGTTGCTTTTGATGAGGCTGACATGTTCAATGGTGGTACAGGGGTACCAAGGTTCAAGGCTTGGAAGGTAGGGGTGAGTGAAGTCAGATTGTCGTCCTTTCTTTGCCTGCACTAGCTGTCTTGCTCAGTCAGGATTTTCTGTTCTGGTTTCGAGTTTTCGTGACACGTATGGATATAGGTGTCTTTTGTCGAGACTTCAATCTTTTGTTACGAACTAGGATAGTTCTAACAGCAAAGGCTCAACAGAGCGTTCGTGTTGCTGAGATTCGTAAAGCTCTTCGAAAGAAGAGGTTCGCAGACTTAGTCGAAGGAGTGCTTCGGCTAAGAGATCGATTCAGACAACTTAAGATTGGTGGTCTTAAGCGAAGGAAGTTCAGGATAAAACCTAGTAAGATTGAAGTGACGTTCTAAGTAAAAGTACACGTGCTTAAATAGGAAACTATACGCGCACGGACCAAGGCTATGGTGGGATAGTAGTACAAGAGTCGAATATGGAAGTAAGACCAAGAAAGGGAAGTCAAGACGAGAGATGAAAATATAGTACACAATAGCAGATACGTGAAGAGCAAAGTGATTGTAACACCCGGCGCAGCTCGCTATGAAGTTCAGCATGGTGCGGGTGTCTACCGGACATCTTTGGCTCTCTGGTATGTTCCGTTCGTCGCAGAATACATGGAAAACCAAGAGACCTGCCCCATAACATTCTCTCGTCCTGGGCGCCCAAGACAGATTCATCACCATTAATACTCTCTCTGAGTCTTCATCCGATATGGTTAGGAACTGACCGTCTGCTCCTGTAGCTGTCCTGGTTTCGAACGGAAACCAGAGCTTCAATCTGTCGCGTGCTAAACAGTGCGGACGGAGTTGTGAGGGTATTGGTGTTAGTCCCATTCTGTATGGTAATGATTTCGCTATTGGATCAAGAGGAAGAGCTGCACTAAAGCGAGATATATTGGTCGGCGCGTTGTTGCCTCTGGTGGATGTGGTAGAGTGTGTCGTTGACGATTCCTGAGACTTTCTCGACGGTGCCGTAGGCACCATCAAGAGAAGATTCTTCAAGGGTATCTGGTGAAATTCCATCCATATTGTATTCTCCCGGGTCTGTGGAGGCAACGAAAGGGTTAATGATGAAGGGATTGAGTGCGCTGGGGATGGGAATGTCCGGCAGCAAGTGTTCTGTGCTGCCGTAAACGCCTCTGGATGGATCGTCCGCTGGATTGGCTTTGCTGGCGACGTAGGTAGGGTGGAATGAATACGATGCTGTGGAATCGTCGATAAAAGTGAAGATCCTGCGGAAGACTTCGTTGACTGCTGCGTTCCTGCTGCGCCCATTTCTCCAACCTTCAATGACTCCTTGATTGTCTCCGAATACCTTGAAGTTATGTTGCGTCCCTCCCATGCTGACAAGGTAGAGAATGAGTAACTTGAACCCGACTGCTTCTGCCCACCTGATGTCCCTTTTTCTGTTAAGGGTCTGCCATCCTTTGCGCAAATGCCATGCTCTCCACTTGATGCCAATGGTGATGGCAATTCCGAATCTGGAGCTTGCATCCGAGTACGCTTCTGGATTGTATAGCATGAGTGGTCTCGGTATCGAGCGACCGACGAAAGAGCTCTGCAACAAAAGCTTCCACCAGGTGAGGTCAGCTTCGAGCTTTTTGATGGGTCTCCTTGGGATAAAAGGTTTGATGAACGCAAGGCATAGCATTGCTTCGAGCGACGTAAGATAAGCACGCCCTTTCGACATGACAAGCGTGGTATGCAGCAACTTACCGTAGAGTTGCTGTGTGTCGTTGAGCACGTGTGTGTCGCGACTCTGCCACACTCTGATCGCTTCCAAGTACTTTCCTTTCTTCTCTTCGTCCAAATAAACCTTATCCTTCTCAATATCCCACATGAAACCAATGTACTGGTTAGCATAGGCAAAAGCTTTGTCCTTGAGACGTTCCCATGGTATGTCAAGTTCTTCTGAAAGGTCGTCGACGTCTGAAAGGTTGAATGAGAACCTTGCATCTTCAATTGATCTTGCCGATGCACCGGAAAGATCCACGATCGGGAATCGACAATCTTCGTCGAATTCCTCCAAGGTCCCATCTTCGAACATGAAGCCTCCAAACCAAGTCCTACCTCCATCCTGATGCTTCCCTCTGTCATTAATGTCCCTGTGCCATTCTCGTCTTTTCTCGTTGTAGGCTGCGATGTGCTCTTTGAGTATCCATATGAACAAGTGGTCATCGACCCATCTAGATGCGGGCCCGATTCCCTGTGAGTGAAAAAGATCCAGACCTGCGTTGGCAAGAGAACCGTATGCCCCTGCTGATGGCCGTAAGCCAAAACACATGCACGTGTCGATGCAAAAAAGGTTCTCTGACACGCGCACGATGGATCCAGGCCATTGTGAAGGGTGAATTGGAACCGTGCGATAAGCCTCTGATACATCTCTAATGGCAATTTGTGAACCTGGTGGTAAACGGCTGAGTGTGAGCGCTGTGACGTGGAAGGTGCCCCAGGTGGTAATATGTGGGAATGAATAATTTTGGATGATACGATAACGCCCGGGGCGTCCTGGTTTAGGAATGATGGAGAAAGGGGAAGATTGAAATGGACCGATGAGTTCTTCGACATCTTCGGCTCATAGCGGCCCAATGTACCTTCCTTTCTCAAGTTCAGTTCGCACGATTGCCTGAGATTCTCGTTGATATGTATTAATTGATTGTTTGTTTGGCGGTACCTGCATGACGCTAATGCTAGGAATATCGAGACGAAAACCTTTGCGCAATCCTTCGGGAATATGGGAGTATCTATCCATAAGTCCAGCTGCTGCGAGCCTGGACTCCCATGCTTCAGGATTGTACAGGGTAAGTGCTTCACACCCTCTGTGCTCGAGGACACGTTTGAGCACCATGAGTGGAGGCACCACATCCTGAACAGAAATGGCGTCGGTCATGAGTGATCTCTGAACAGCCATTGACTCTTTGCCAGTCGCTGCATATGGGTTTTCCGTCGCGCATGGTGAGGATTTTTCTGATCCGCGCGGAGAGAGTCTCATATGCACCATCCCAGGTTCTGGTCGCTTTGCATTCGATAATCCTGTGCGGATTTCGTCCGAGATATACGGCACAAGCAGAGAGGACTCCTCCGCTTGCACCTGCGCGAAAATCCTGGCGTGGCTTCTTTGACTTGCTTGAGTGATCTGGAGAGGGAGAACGCTTGCGCGACTCCTTCCAGTCACAATGCTTCGAGGCAGAACTGGTGTTGTGCTCCGACTGTGACACGAGGTCATATTGTAGTGAGTGGGATGTAGCATGCCGCGAGTGGGGTGTAGCGCGTAGCGTGTGGCAAATGATGTGTAGCGTGAAGCGTGAAGCGTGCAGTGTGTAGCGTGCGTAGCATTTTTTAGTTTGATGTTGATTAAAAGAAAAAACCACATTGTTTAGTTTAATTGTTGCTTATTATTAAAATAGATTCTGACCTTGTAATCGCGCTCATTGTCTCTCTTACTGCGCTCGTCCCAATATACCCTGTCCCTCATGTCTTTGAGAACCTTCTCGTTGACCTCGGAAAGATCATAAGGTCCGACGGAGGATTTTGCTGCGATGTGCCATCGTCTTCGTTGCTCCACTTGATATACTAAGAGCGTCTTTTGCGCTATGGGATCTCTGAGCGAACAAAACTTGTGAACTTGGATGTTCATCCAGAAGTGAGCCATCATCCGGACCCTATCCTCTGGCCATTCCGCCTCTTCAATCGCAGTCAGAAAACAAGGACAAGCTTGACAAAATTCTTCAAACGGTAAGTTTTTATCATTGACCACCAAGCGAGCGCTGCGTGTGGAGGCCGACGAGACCCAGGCCGTAGAGCCATCTGCCAGAGTTGAAAGGATCATGGCATCATCATCAATGGTCTTCTTTACGCTGGCTTCATCCAGACCATCATTAGTGAAGTACCATAGTTCAACATACTCGCCTTTGTCCAGCTTCTTTAGGGCATAAGAGCATGGTGTGATTGCTGGTTCATCTGGAATCCCAGTCTGAAGTATCAGAATGAATTTATGCTTGTTCTTTTTTCTCTCCTCCTTGCGCGCTGCTTCTTCCTCTTCGACCCTTGCTTGGTCGAGTCTCTCCCGTTCATCTTCGACTAGCCTTTGGTGCTGCTCTTGACATTCCCTGTCCTCATCTGCTTGTTGCTGCCAAAGTACCTTGACAGCATTATTATTTGCCTCCCAGATGTTCCGAAGCAATTGCATTGCTTGAGCCTCAGTGGTGTTTTCATTGACTAGCTGAGCGCGGATGTTGGCAAAGATGTCCGATGCATAGTCCGGACAAACGTTGAGATTCGGGTCGTTTCTAATCCTCGGCATGTTTTGTATAGCGCTAGTTCGAAAAGGCAGATATACGAAAAGGATGCGACGAACGGAGAGCGCAGTCTCGGAGTAGAGGAATTGCGAATACTAACGAGTTAGTAAGAAGCAAGAAAGGTGAGAAAACAAAAGAAGCGTGTCGCCACATAGACCTAATTCTATTTTCGTCCTCGTACCTCAGACTCAAATAGAATACAAACTTTGATTCTGCAATTGATCAATGAATAATTCCTTGATACAAGTTGTATCTCTGCAAAGTGGTTGGGCGAAACGTAAATTTGTGATTGCGTCATCTTTCACGAACATCTTCAGTGTACCATTGTCCTGTAGCTCCACCTTTACGCCCTCGTTGGCAATAATCCCATCCTTGACGAAATCTTGGAGAGCCAGACTCCCGGCAGCGGATGCCATAATGAGATGAAGGGTGTTTGACGCATCGAAGATGGTCTTATGAACATGCTCTGGTCGGAAAGGAGTGGCTGAATTGACCTCGGGAAGAAATTAGGTCATTGGCGCGGACTGTGGTCAACAGGATTACTTCGTATACACTTGCGTTACCTATACTTGTATATCCTTGTGAAAGAATTGCTAGAGGAATGAGAGCGGTCAATGACTACAATAATCACAGCGTTCAATGGCTCACTGAAGTTTGTATAAGTGTGATTCAAATTCGTAGGCCCCGGGCACACAACGGAAGGAAAAAAGCAATCTATTGCGACAGCAAGATCGACAGCAATATTCATAGACACAATACATACAACGCAATTTATACCAGACACTATTTTTTGCCCTTCTTACCTTTCTTTTTCAAGCCACTAGTAGTCTTCTGAGGCTCAATCGGCGCAATCGGCGCAATCGGCGCAATCGGCGCAATCGGCGCATTTGCAAGTGCAAGCGCCGTAGGATGGTGCTGCAGCAGAAATTTTTGGTACAAACTAATCATAATGTCTGCTCCATGGGGCAATTGTGAGTCGGTGATCCTCCTGAGCAGCGCAGGGATATTCTGGATGACAGGAACAGATGCGATATGCTGGAGTAGGACATCTACATTCATTTGCAGGATTGCGGGATACCTGACACCGCGAAGCTGGTTAACACTGTGCCATGCCATGATCAAAAAAAGACCGACCTGGATGTAAATGACGAAGAAAGCTCTTGAAGAATATTTTTGGCATCCAAACTACTGCGTATGGCATGGAAAGCTTGGTCGCGAAGGCTGTCGAGTCGAACCTGACAATTGTGTATTAGGATGTGTGGAGAGTATCAGGTAAATTGACTCGAACCTTGGAGGCTAAACAATACATCGACTTGGGTGAGCAAGGCCACGAAGTGCTACGGTTTGGGATCTCCACATCAGTTCTGGGCAGTCCCTGGGACTTGATTGGGAAAAAGGAGATTTTGTCCGTATACAGATACAGCAAGAGCGCTTTCAATCTGTATATACAAAATCAAATGCCCGCCATAATTGTGATAACATGTAACTTACGTCCTGAAGGCCGTGTCTCGCACGAGTATGTTCCGGTAGTTGACAGCTTGTGGTTTATGTTGAATTGGAGTAGGAGCGATAGGCGTTTCTGCTTGTAGTGGGCTGGTCAAGGCATCGCTTTCGGACCTAGTGTCTGCCACAATCAGTAAGTCGTCGTCGTCTTCATCGTCGTCGTCATCATCATCATCTGATTCACTGATGTTTCCTTGCAAAAGGTATGAAGATTTATGTTGCTAATATCAGTTTGAATCACTTACCCTTGAGGACGGAGCTCACATCGCTGGGAGGCGTCTGACTGGCTTTTTCCTCTTCTTCATCTTCAAGATCGCTGTCAGATGTGTATCCGTAGTCATCAAGTGCTATTCCATCTTCGAATTCTGAGCCACCATCGAAGTCGACAAATGTGGCGTCAGGTGATCCCGTCCTGGACAATACTTGTCAACTTTAATGAGCGAGCTCACCACCTCCATGAGAAGGAAAAAAACTTACGTTCGGCAAAAAACACGGAACGTGCTGTCAGGACAATGTCGTTGGCGGACAAGTCTTGGAGTCGGATGACTTTACGTAGATGTGCTGAGCGGCCTGAGAATACGTGGAATTTTGTATCCACGAGTTCTTGGCCAAGAATTGATTTCATCAAGAGCGCTTCGACAAGCGCTTGATGGTTCGACATCGTGAAGTGCTGGAGAGTTGGCTCGAGTCTTTATTCTTATATACTCGCTCTGGGCGCTAATCAAATTGTGCGTACGGCATGACCATTTGTTCTCGGAGTGAATCTAGTATGACACCTTCGAAGCGATGCCAACACAATCATTATGACACTTAAAGTTACAAGGGCGAACATCAGTCCATTGAAGTAGGTTCAAAGTTCAAACAACCGTAGATATCGGACAGTGATCATCGTTCCGACAAAGCATTCACACTGGAAGTATCGCTTGACGACCGAGTCTGGCGTTGGTGAGATATCAATTCAGAAAGTTGCTCATAGGAACACCACATACATATGCTTCCTCGAACCATAAGTAGATACTTGTGTGAATCTGGAGGCGTGTTTTGAGTGCGATAACGCTTCCTTTGACATCTCCACGCGTGAAGATCGAACGTCCAGACTCAGTCTGAAAATTGAAAGGGCACTTCATTCCTATTAGCAGGCACTACCTTCCTTCGTCTACAAAGGCTTGTCAGATCTCGAGTAGTGGTTTCCATGATCTGTGCGAAGTCCATATTCTCCGGTGTGCGGGCTGGCAAGTCGGAGTAGTCAAATCTAAGTGATAGATTTGAAGTCATATACGTAGCAAAGGACCAGAGTGTGAGGCCCTGCAGATCGGCAGTTTCAACATCGCATAGTGAGTGCTTCGTACTCAGTATTCGGTGAGTGTGGGGGCTATATGTAGGACGCGAGAATCTTAGCAGGCGCACTAGTACTGGTTGCTGGAGTCGACCCAGAACCCTGACTCGATATAGAGATTGGAGTTGGCACTGTATAACTCGTGCCTTGGCCGTCTGCGCTGATATGAGTCTGAATATGTTACCAACTCTGCGGAAGGCTTCGCTAAAGGGGAGTTTCATTGCACCAGAATCCAGATATGTTCGCTAACACTTTGTTGCAGCGGCTCGGGTGTTTGGCAAGTTTCAAGATTTCTTTTTGACCGAACTAAGTAGGTATTATAACCAATGATGTTACAACAAGGTGGTCCAGGAGCTAATGTTACTTACAGCAATCAAGCCACTTGGACATGCTCAGGATAATGCGAGACTCTTGCCTGCTACGCTTGCTCAGGCTCTCATGCCAGCTCTTGTGGCGCGTGAAAAACCCAGTGTGATGATAACCCCCAAGGAGCTGTCTGGCGTTGAGGCAGAAAAAGAAGTACAGCCACGGCTTTGTACCAAGCTAGGCCTTTCGACAAACCGCGACATCTAGCGAGCCTGGGAAAGTATTCGTGCGACTTCCCAAACGTCTGGTCGAGGACCGGGCCCGGGTCCCACCACTCTCACGGCCGAGTCCCTGTTTTAATTTGGGTTTATCCTCGCTGTCCTCGAGACTAAGCTCGCACAATTAGCCTAGAACGTTCCTTGTTAGATGCGTAAGGTCTTACATAATAATTCCTCGATGTAAGTTCCAATTCAAAGTCATTTATCACATATCTGTAGAGTCTGGTTGGGCGCAATGTCGAACTCGAAAGTGATATACTATCATGTGCTAGTCAGCAACGAACTTGGGGCTACAGATAGCAACATGTATACGATATTTTACAGCAAGCAACAAATATCATCGCACTTTATATATCTGAACGACAGTCTCTCCAACTGCCGTTGTCTCAGCATTCTGTCTCACAGAATAATGGATCTCCACATCAAGTTCGCGAGAGTTAGTAGTGCTTTTCTTGCAGTAGAACGACCCTGTCACAATGGTGCCTGTATTCCTTGAGCCTGAGCTATATAGATTCAAAATGGAGATGTGCAACATACCGTCTTCTGCATGGATCGGATCTCTTAATAGGAAGATTGTTTGCTTCCAGTGCGTTGGCTGGCTACAAGGCCCTGTGCTGAAGCTCGTCACTCTCTTATCCTCCTTTTGCTTGAGACCAGGACCCGTGCTTGCACGGCGTTGCGGGGGTGCTTTCCCGCCCACAGGCCACACCTCAGCAAGTGTCACATCACCCTCCTTTGTCACCTTGACGGGCACTTCAGGTGGGACAGGTTCGCCCGTCGTCGTGAAGAATGTGTCAAAGTACAATACAAACGCGTGAATTTTGGTGCGTTTTGGAGTAGTTGAGACGAGGGTGAATTGGGAAGTGAAGTCAAGTTGGCGGGTTGTGATGTCTTTTAGGTGGATGTCCTTGAGGAGATAAGGTTCGCTTGCCATTGATTCTGGCCCGACGATGTCGACGATGGCCTCCTCATAAACATTGTTTGCCATGATCGACAAATCGAAACCTGCGACGTATTTTGAGAATCATGCGATACGATAAAATAGAACAATACACACCGTAAACATCACTCCAGAATCCTACGCGCTCCTTCAAGATTTCACTACCTTCACAGAGCCCGAACATGATCCTACACTGGCTCGGGGCCATCACGCCTCTCTCTGGTTTCAAGAATCTGTCGCGCGCTTGCAGCACAGAGTCGAGCATAGATTCGTATAGCAATGCGTAACCCATCCATTCGGAGATGATGATATCGACGTGCTCGACATCATCCGGGAGGGAGATCTCTTCAACTTTTCCACGAATGACGCTGGGCTTGCGTGAGAAATCATGGAGCGCGGACAGGGAAAGCTAGCAGATGGTCTTACGTGATGACATTCTCTAGCCCATTTTCTTTGACGATCTGCTCAGCCTTCTCTGCGATGTCGCTTGCATCGACTGCGTAAACGTGCTTTGCCCCTGACTTGGCGGCGAAGAGGGAGAGTATTCCGGTACCGCATCCGACATCGAGTACGACAGCATCGCGGAATAGGATGGGGTTTGTGAGAATGAACGACGCGTAAGTGGAAGTGCGAACTTTGTCTTGGATCATAACAGCATGGATGTCTTTTCACAATATATGAGATATTAAAATGTTAACCCCTGAAAAATTACGCACCATTTTCACAGTAACTGGAGAAATAATGGGTGTCGTCGTCTCGCGGTGACGGTCCTGCTGATGAAGAACTCGGTTCATTGATAATCTCTGCAAAACGCCCCGCGTCAAACTGTTGACCAACGAGTGAGCGGTATTCTGCCATGTCTCGATGAGCCTGTGCGAGCTTCCTCTCAAGGAGCTGTATCTGCCGAAGCGCGCTTGGTAGATCAGCGGGTGGTGTTGGGCGTTGGTTAGTACTGGAGAGGTCTTCATCGTCTGACCAGTCATCCATTTCTAGTTCTTTGGATGATTGAGCATTGTACAAAGGATAAGGGAGACATAATGATACGCACGAAGTAGCGGATCATCTTCGATCTGTGGGATCAGGTACTCATCTGAAGAGAAAAAAGTCTCCGCCCCTGTTAGGTTCCCGATATCCTCTGATGTAGGTGCCTGAAGCTGTGCATCAGTCGACGACACGTGAGGGATCGAATAAAATCGCACATGTTTTCTGATGAAGTTGATTAATCGTATGCGTTGATGAAGGTCCAGTTCTAGGCTTGATCGTCACTAATTGAAAATTCACGATAACTTCGACACTAACCCAGTTTCGCGCTTATAGTGCGTAATTCAAAGTTGTGGACATCCTTATCGTGTGCACGAGCAGCAGCAGCTGAAGGAAAGGCCTTGTCCTCGAAGAGTGACCGGCAAGACTGATTTTGCGCTTGATCTGATACCCAATCTTCAAAGTTGTTGTCTTCCTCGGCGTAATCTGAGTCCGTTTGAGATGATACTGATCGATCGTCTACGTCCTCCCCTGTTGTATGGATCGTGGCTGCGGCAAAACGTATGGTCATAGTTTTTTTTGGTTGAGTCTAGGCAGGCGCCAGAACTTCGAAAGGAGGACCCAAAACTATCCGGTTACCGATATCACAGGAGGCAATTTGCCTGATATATAAGTCCATACAGGTATATTACGACGGACTCAAGAGAGCACAATATCGTTGACAGGCACTTGGATCAGGTTTATACGTTTACATGAAGTCCTCTTCGATAGCTTTCCCAGTCAGCTTCGGTGCATCAGGATCTTCCTCGACTTCGAATAACAAATCGTAGGAGCGGGAAGCCTTCTCCGCTTCTCTAGCCTTGGCTAGCTCTGCTTCAGCTTTTTTCTGTGTTCTTAATTAGTGTTTGATTTGAAAGCGAGATAGTGTGAAGCGAACGTTTTGAGCAGCTATAACTCTTTTCTCTGCATTCTCTTTCTTGATGCGCTCTACGCGCTCTTGCTCATGATCCACATCCCTCTCAACTTTTGTCTTGTTAAGACGATTTACAATTACATTTTCTCGCTTTGGAATGTGAACTGAGGGGGTATTGAGCCATAAAAACAATTGAATGAGGAAATTGAGAACCTCTTTTGACCTGTAAAACAACAGCATTTAGTCGGTAGCGATGATCGAGATATAGGCACACGTACTTGTTTGTCACTATGAAATGACACCTGACCGACAGCCATGTCTCCGGATTTCTGGTATGAACATCTTCAGGTGGACGGCAAGTATGTGCGATTGTGGTAGACCTACCTTGAGGTTACTCCCAGGAGTATAAATAATGGTGAGGTTGTCTTTCTTATTTCCTTCACATCCAAAGATCAATCGTCGGGCGATAGATGACCTGAATATGCTCACGAACCTTCGATCGAATTAGCTTTCACTAGCTGCGCACAATCGGTCAAAAGCGCCTGGGGAATACTGTCCCAGGTCATTGTCGGTGGCATGCGAATATAGACGTGCGCAGAGGACAGCTTGTCGACGTGGAACCACACATCCTGAGGCCATGCATATTTGATCAAATCTTCGTCTGATCTGATATGGTGAACTTCAGTGTGTTGTGTGATAGGTGTTGCTGGGCTCACTCTCGACTTTATCCTTGCCCATGTAAAGCATTACTGGCGGATCAACCACTATACCAGATATCAGTGTTGCCGCAACTTGATATGATAGAAGGACTTACCAGTGGAGGTAAAGAAGAGGACCATTGGGCTCGCGACTTGAAGCTTGAAGCAGGACGATGTAGGAAACTAGATTTACAGGCGAAAGAGCGTGGGAAATGTCGGGTGTTGCCCTTTCACGCGAACCACAACGAGCGCTTACTTACGCGGTGACATCCACTAGCTGCAAGCTTGCCTCGAGCCTCTACTTTCTTCTCCTTTGCTTTACTGTTCTGACTGTTTATCAAAACGTTTAGAGTATCTCAATTGTGCGTCTTAATATTATTTTCTGACAGAGTCTTACTGATTCTTCCAAAGAATCAATTGCAAAGTTTCTGTTACTTCAAGATACATTTTCAATCAAAATGCAACCCATTCCAAATCGGTTAGGACTTGGTCTGCGTCCACCTTTGCCATCATACGGCCAGGGGCCCTCAATGTCGGCTCTCGCACAGCAGCAACAGATGCTTCACCAGGGCTTTGTCCCTCCTCAAGCACAGAAGTTGACGTCTCTGTTCGTCGGCTCAATATCTGGCGGTGTCACCGATAGCTTTCTGAACAGACTTCTTGTGGTAAGGATCAGATGTCCAAATCCTCTCATGTCAATCGCTTACAGCGGCTTCTCAGGCGTGTGGCCCCGTCAAGTCCTTCAAACGCCTTATCACCCCAGCGAACAAGCCCCAGGGTTTTGGATTTGCTGAGTTTGAAGATCCTGACTCTGCCTTACGATGTCTTGCTCTTTTGCAGGGTGTTGAGTTGCCGGCACTCGAGGATGGATGCGCGAACAAGAAATTACTGGTGCGTCGTGCTTTGTATATATCTCTCCTTTCAAGCCTACGTCGAATATCCAGATCAAAGCCGATGAAAAGACAAAGCTTTTTCTGGATGCCTACTCTGCACAAAAAATGAAAACTGATGTAATTATTCTCCACTCTCCTTACCTGACCGTCGATGAATTAACGAATCATGCGCTTAGGCCGATGAGACAATGTTGCAACAAGCAAAAATCAGGGTTGATGAATTAGTAGCCGAGATCAATAAACAATCACAAGAAGCAGCCAACAACGGTCTCCTCGACAAAGAAAAATATGTTATTCCACCACATCTACACGATCTTCAAGAAGCCGATCTTCCTGAGACACAGCGTGGTCTTGTCATATCTGAAATCGCCCAATTTCGTGAACGAGCCGCAAAGCGGGAGCGGGAAAAGTTACGTGATGTTCGTGATGCCATGCCACAGCTTGCACCTACCCCGAGCGGACCGAAAGTCCGCGAATGGGGAAAGCCACAAACCCCACAATCACCACAGGGTATTCCCGGTAAATCAGCTCCCCGCGGAAAGGATGCTCAGGGATACAGCAAACCTGTGGGGTTTGTAAAAGCCGAAGATGGTGCCGCTGCAATGGGGTCTGATGATCGGAGTATGCCGGGCAAGAGCGGAAAGACAGACGAGGAACTTGAAAAGGACCGCAAGGAAGCCAGGCGGCGAGACGAGGAGGTTTCTTTCCGGGACGTAAGTCATGGTAGTTATTTCGTCAGGTAGAATCATCGTACTAACCTTCACAATCTAGCGCGAACGTCGCTACGAGCCTCGAGAACGCACTCGCATAGCAGCTCTGGAGCGTTCGATAGCTCGTCAGAACGCAATCAAAGAGGCAGAAGAACGGGATCGTGTTGAGATGCAAGCTCGTTTGGATGTTTGGGATGATGACGAAAGTGATGAAATGTTTTACGTCGACAGGTACGTTTACAAGTTTGTGCTCCATGATTTCGCTCATAGTCTATCAGAACACGATGGAGACAGACTCGTTCCCGTAGGCTTGCTGCAGAAGAAGCAACGGATTCCGAGTCCCGCATCTATGAAGAACGTGAGACAGAGAATCTCCGTGTCGAGTCTGAGAAATTCCTCGCACGCCAGATGGAGGACATGCAAGCTCTTGCCGAAGAGCAGCGGAAAGCAGGCATGCTTCTTGATGACGGTGCGCCAGTCAAGCTTAGCGTATCACTGAATCCCCCGCCTGTCAAGGCAGAACCTATTCCCAAGGACACGAAACCCACTGTGTTTGGACAGGAAGAGGAGGAGGAAGAGGGCATCAAGAAGCGGAAGGTGCCTCTCGTTAAGCTTGACTTTAGCGCCACCGAAGGCGATAAAGCCAAAGAACGCCTCCAGATGATCAAGGAATCTGTACCCCACAATAAGGAGGTGCTATTTAAGGCTAAAGTCAGGTGGGATGGTGTTTCAGATGTAAGAATTTGGTTGTTCGTGCACAAGCTGCCTGCTAATAATGTGCCATAGCCCATGATTGACCGCAAGCTGGAGCCGTTGATACGCCGCCGAATGGTCAGCTATCTCGGTGAACTAGAGGATGACGACCTTGTCATGTTTGTCGTGGAGCACCTTAAGGACCATAAGGGGCCTCACAAGCTTATCGAAGGGCTGGAGCCGGTGCGCCTTATATATAATCGGTGTACCTCTCATTCATTAAACATCCATAAACAGGTTTTGGAAGAAGAGGCACAAGAATTCACCATCAGCATCTGGAGACAAATAATCTTCGAGAGCATGGCATATGGCGAAGGCCTGCACACGGAAAAGCTGATGGTCGATTGAACAGAGAGTGGGCTTTTCACGCTGGGGCTGCTCTGCTCAGGGGGCAGGTGCGTTGTAGCATTAATATCATGTCTGCTGAGGTGTATGAGCTTCGAGAAGCAACTACACTACGCCAGATGAGGATTTAGGATGCTTGATAGGCTGCGGAAGGGCTAAAAGGGTGCATCCGTAAGTACGTCATTGACCTATTCCCGTGACGAATGATACTTCTTTCTGAGCGTACGTGTATCAATCGATCGGTGAAGACCTTTGGGATGTTTCAAATTGCACATGGCACCTTGCTGTTGAGTTCTCAAGATCTGTTTAACGGTTTGGAGCTATTAATTGACGAGGGAATGAGTAATGAGATATGCGCCTAGACCTGACTATTTCCGCTGTCGCCGGTGCTATTGTTGAATAAGCGCCCTTGGTAGCCTTCGACTTGTTGAGTTTTACCCTTTCCTCGATGCTGTCGGTCTCGTTGACCCGATCTAAGCCGCCTGCTCCCGACCACAGTAAACCGTTATTCGACCATGGTTGTCAAGATTTTCTTTTCGACATCTTTTTCTGTAGCTTTACCGGTGAACGAGAACTTCCATTCTGAATCTTGATGAAGTTCGGCCCGACTCCGTCGCTGTCGCCATCAATTTGACGCTGAGGGATTTCCAGGTACGTCCACGTGCACAACTCTTCACTGAACTGTGAGATGGGCGGGTTGAAGCGTTTTGTATTTCATAAGCGTCGTGGGCTTGCTGGCTAGTTGATACGTTGGTATATGCTGCACTATGGGGAATTCGCTGGCGGAATGAGTGTGTCACATTATGATTATGAGTGACTAACTAGGAGCATACGGGCAACTCCGCGCCAATATTAATTCTGTAACGTACGATCATTGTTAGCTGTACCCAACTCCATCACTCGGAAAATTCCCCTAGCGATGTCCTCGGATGTTTCGTGGCAGTTCAACGGACATCTGATGAGAATTGAGAAATGTACTTGCGAGTTGAAGTGTTGTGGGAGATTTGCAAGACGCCGGCCCAGTCAGCAGACCTCGGCCAAGGCAACTGATCCATATGCATCATCAACAATACCAGGATTTGTCAATGTTTTGTAGCCAGGGTAGCGCTAGTGTGTATGGGACTCCGGAGGGCGGCCTATAAGAACTCCCATGAGCTGGCGATTATTAGGCTGCGTCGTGGCAGGCTTCAAGAGCTCCTGGTATTTCTACGACATCTCGTCACGCTCCTCGCGTCGCTGGTGACTAGGGCATACATATCCCGCGCCCATGATGGTGTTGAGCTTGAAGGTTGCGCTCGTCGCCGGCCTTGTTCATACCATATTGGCAGCTACTATCAGTAGTACAAGCACTACGCCTGGCACCGCGTTGCCAACATTGACCATTTCGACAGCGGTAGCTAGCCCTAGTGCATCACTAGGCGCGACTCTACCTTCGCAGGCACCACTACCCCCAACCCAAGGATGGTGCATTGGTCAAATATTTTGCGCTGGTTCAGTACGTTTCAGTCTACAATGATTTTGAAGGTCCCAGTACTAACCTTTGCTCAGTTGTTGCAGACAGTCAATATCGCTCAGGTGTACTCTGACCCGAAGACCTTCGTGGATAAGCCAACCGGCAAGTCCTCTCAGCAAGTTCTTGCAGACTTCAGCAACTTCAACTTGTCGACGGCTACCGAAGGGGAGGTTGTGAATTTTGTTGATAACGATTTCCTTGGGGAAGGTCTTGAACTGGAGGCTGCTGCTCTCACAAACTTCAATCCTACTCCAGCATTCCTCAACAACGTGACGGACCCTTTGTTGAAGGCGTTTGCGCAAACTGTTCATGGTTACTGGACTCAGCTTGCCCGTAGTACTAACCAGTCTGCTGTCTGTGAAGATTACCCCGGCGGCACGTGCGAGGGCTCGTTCATTCCCCTGAACCATACATTCGTTATTCCTGGTGGTCGCTTTAGAGAACAATGTTCGTGTTTCTCTGTGTCTCTGCTCAGGTGGATATCGATGATATCTGGTGGCTTTCGACAGATTACTGGGACAGCTACTGGATTATTCAGGGTCTATTTCAGTCAGAGTTATATGAAACTGTAAACACCACTTTGCAAAACTTCATGGATGAGATCGAGGACTTCGGTTTCATTCCGAACGGTGGTCGTATCTATTGTGAGTAGATCGTCCTGAATGAGTCGGTGCATCTCATTGTTGGTGATATAGACTTGAACCGGTCACAACCACCTCTCTTTATCCATGTGAGTTCTGCTAAGATTTAGATTTCTTCGATGTGATCATGACATCATATCGTGACACAGATGGTGTATGACTATGTTAACGTGACTGGAGATACTTCGATTCTACAACGTGCTCTTCCTTTGGCTGAGGTCAGTAGTCTACTCCGTTTGTAGAGTACACATTCTGAATATTTGTACAGGCTGAGCTTGCCTGGTGGGCAAATAATCGTACAATTAACGTCACAAGCCCATACACCAGCCGAACCTACATGATGGCACACTATGCAGTCACCAACACTGCTCCTCGACCCGAATCATATCTCACTGGTGGGTTATTCTGGTGAATACGACTCTCCTACCTTTTTTCTCAATGTGCCAATATTTAGATTATCTGACTGTTCATGACCCAACTCTTTCTACGCCCCTCACGGATGATCAGGCCGCCGAGCTTTACAGCGAGCTTGCATCTGGCGCTGAGACCGGATGGGATTATAGTTCACGCTTTGAGGCTATCCCTCAGCTTGGCAACCCTGGCCTGCGCTCGCTCAATGTGAAGAACAACATCCCAATCTGTCTTAACAGTATTCTGTGTATGTCAATCTGTTGTTGTGCGTTTTGGTTGATGGGAACTTTGGGATAACAGACAAGGCCAGATTGCTTCTTGCTGAGCTTTACGGCACGTCCAATGCGACTGCGTCAAGCAACCATCTCCAGGTCGCTGCCGGTATTCGTGAGGGTATCCTGGACCTCCTTTGGGACCCAGCCAAGCTCGCTTTTTATGACTTTAACCTGACTTCGAATGCCCGCAACGATATATTTACGGCCGCAACTTACTATCCTGTTTGGAACGGCATCATCCCCGACGAAGTCCTCGCTTCTCAATCCAATGCATTTGGTTACTTCGCAGCGGTCAATTTGGCGGTGAACAAGTACAATGGTACAGTTCCGGTCACTTTTGTCGATTGGACTGGCTTGCAATGGTAGCTCTCTACGTCTTTTCCATGTAGATCTTATGACACGTATATTACAGGGACGCCCCGAACTGTTGGCCTCCACTGCAGTACATCATCTTACAGGCACTCCAGGCTATTCCGTCTAATCTTACCACCAACGGGTTGCCTACACCCAGCTCTGATCAGTCTACATATGATCTCGTCCCGGCAGGCCAGCTTGGCTTTACGGAAGCTCAACTTCCTGGTCAACCGATCCTCGGATCACAAACCAATCAAAACGCGACTGCAACTGGTCCAGCAGCGGATATCAACAAGTTAAGCGGTACTGTGATTAATGGCGGAAATGCCACTGCGGGCGAAGGGTGGAGGGACACGCTTCAACGCGAGCTGGCTAACAGATATTACGTTAGCGTGCTCTGCAGTTGGTAAGTGGGATATACTTATTCTTCATTGAAGCGCGCTGAGACTTCTTCAGGCATGCCACTGGTGGTTCAATTCCAGGATTGCTTCCCCAGCTTCCAACTAGTGAGCTAAATATAACCGACAGCGTTGGTAACACTGGTAACGTCCGTCATTCTCAATCTGATTCTTCAGACCACATGCTCACGTGTAATGCAGATGTTTGAGAAGTTTTCCAACCTCAATGTCGACGCTTCTGGTGGTGGCGGTGAATACACCGTTCAGGCTGGATTCGGATGGACGAACGGCGTGCTCCTTTGGGTTGCCTCTACATACGGCGAGCAGCTTGTTGCTCCGCAATGTCCACCAGTCGTCGCTGCTACTACTAGTACTACTACCAGCACGAGCGCGGCTGTCGGTCCACAAGCATCGTCGAGGGGCGTTATCATTGCCGTAGTGATGGCTTTGTTGGCATCTGTGATCTTGTAGATGTTGCGGATGCCGATTGTTGACTCTGAGGTCCAAAACCTCGCGTACATAGAGTATGGCGCAAACAGTACACTTTTATTGTTATTTTCCCTTTGTGGCGTGTAGAAATCTATCGTAACTCTTACCAGCTAGACCTTCACGCGGAAGTCTCATCCGCGCAGCCTGCACCCAACCCGATCATCATAGGGACAGAATCTGCCACACATTGAGTACTTCATGTGGGTTGGTTTCTGTTTTATCATACAAGTCTTCCAAGGTCAGGCGACCAAGACTTGCTGGAGTTACAACCCCGTCAAATGCGATATCAGAGGCTTCAGTGGTTAACCCGCACTCGTACACTCAGAAATTTGACACTCTTATGGCAGAGAGAAAAATTTGGCACAGAATGTGCGAGAGAAGCGATACTCCTTCAAGTATGAACGTTGAACCCTCTAAACTACTCGTGTCTTGCATAGCAAAACCTTAAAATTGACATGGTGCTGGCTGTAGCTGAGTACAGCCACCTGTGGTTTGAACTTTCAGCCTATCCACGGTGACATGTAGTGAAATATATGAGTTACATCTCCAGTCTCCTCTAGTATAGGTAAAAATGGAATGAACATAACATCATGTTCACTGTCATCCAGCATCTTATTGGGCCACCAATCATACCACAGTGGTAGGGCAAAGTATTCTAGACTAGAAAACAACCCCTCTTCCTTTGTTGAATCAACGATTCCATGAATGTCGGAAGGTTCAGTATCATTCAGTATCATACAGATGGTGAGCTGGAGAGTGCGCGACTGTAGGAGGACCTATCGACGAAAGAATGACATATAATGGTATAATTCAGTGTACAGAGGACTCACAACCAGTACCACCATATCACAGCTTCGCTTTGGGTTTCATCCGCATCTCCCTGGCCTTGTCTCTTAGCACCCTCCTCAAAAGTTTACCGCTCGGGTTCTTCGGGACAACATCAATGATCTCGACACCCCCAGCGAGCTTCTTGTAGCCAACTTTGTCGTCAGCAACGTGCTGTAAAGTCGAAACATAAGCGCCACACGTTCTCTGGTGATTCGAAGCGCTTACCTTCATAATAGATGCCTTGATCTCCTCCGCAGCTGGAGGGCTTTCTTCGACATGTTTGACGGCCTCAGGGCGGAGAACAACGAATGCCAGTGGTAATTCACCACTATATTCATCTTGTATTCCAACCACGCACGTATCAGTCACGTCGGGGTGGTCCAGAATGCACCCTTCGAGTTCGGCAGGTGCGACCTGGAATCCACGGACCTTCAACATTTCCTGTAGGGGTACTCGGTCAGGTGAGACAACAGTCTAAGGTCAGTCACCCAACCTTTAACCGGTCAAGGACTACGATTTCGCCCTTACGGTTCATCATCACCTCATCACCGGTACGGAGCCATCTGTAAGTAAAACGTCAGTCACCAATCAATTGAAGGCCTACCTACTCACCCATGTACAAAAGTTTCCTTCGTTCTGATTACGTCACGGTTAATACGTGAGTAGCATAAGGAAGATGATTTCATACGCTTCTAGGTTGTTTGCATAACCAAGCGCAAGCGCCTGCGTCTTTACGACAAGCTCTCCAGGTTCGTCAAAGTCGGCAAGAGTGCCATCGGGTTTCTCCACGCGACCGATAATACCGGGAAGGAGTTGGCCGGTGCCACCACTCAAGTCAGATTTCTTATCTAGTGCCCAACTGCTTATAACAGGCCCTGATTCGGTAAGGCCTGTGGCCGCTGAAATGAGACGTGGACACAAATCATTCAGAGGTGGACTTACCATAGCTCTGCCCAAGTGCGGCATTCGGGAATATCTGAACAAGCTGCTCCATTACCTCACGAGACAGGGGTGCAGCGCCCGAGTTGATGTATCGAATATGACTAAAATCGTAACTCTTGACAGCTGGATGCTGAATGGCAAACGCAGATAGGTGAGAGACCCAATCATTCCGGGATTACGACTCGCCGACCTTGCATAGTAGTACAATTTGTGGGGGGACCAACCTAAAGTCATGCTCAGGTGAGGTCAAAGAAAGCTCAAGGACGACATACATAAGATGAGTAATGCGGTGCCTGATTATATTCTTTAAAAAGTCCAGAAAGTTATATTTCGCTGTTAAGACAAGCGTCATCTGGATGTGCTTCAGTCAATACTGCAAGTACAGACTCAGAAGTATATCGACGCACTCCGCAGAAAAAGATATAATGGACCTACAAGATATTCAGCGATGCAACAACCAAATGAACTGAGCTCGTACATTGAACACCAATCCATAAATATCTGGAAATACTCATTTTCAAAAACAACATAACGACATTGCAAGAACGGTGAATGGCTCACGATATAAAGGAAGCACTACACAGTCAATCAAGCCGAGCCCTTCAGATAAGGTAGTAACGCACGCACCGCCACAGCATATGTCATCAGGTTTCAAATCTTTGACCAGCATATTCCTCGCCGACTCTGTGGTGCGTGGCAAGCTGAATGATATTTGCAATCGGTGAGTAGTGGGGAATTGCAACGGCCTAATGGATAGCATGTGCAAGTTTCATCCACTTGCAGGTCCTCGCGAAATACGTGCTCACCTTCGGGCGACCAGTGGTCCCGCTGGAGAAATTCAGAAAGGCCACCTTAGTTTTCCCTTCACCAGGAGCAAGTTTCCGTTCCGTGAAGTTTGGAACACTCGCAAGACCTTGCGAAACCAAAGCTTGCACAGTCAATTTCTGCGCGGTATCCGCATCCTCGACGTCAAAAAGAATGATGCGATCCGTGGATACACCAGCGGCATGTGCAGACGAACAGGGCTACTTTGAGCGAGTCCGGGTGCGTGATAACGACAGCTGCTTTTACTGTATTGATTTGATATACAAGTTCGTCGACTGTGAATAGCGGGTTGGCACCGCTTGTGAGCATGTTTCAGGATGTTTTAGGCGACTTAGAGGAATTGAGCATACGATACGGCAGCAGCCAAGTCTGTGAGCCGCCCAAGCAGCCACAAGGTAATCTACAGAATTCATACTGTCAAACCAGACATACACTGCATGTGGCGAAGCTAGCTCGCATACCAGTATGATTTGGACTGTAGATCAACACTATCAGGCGCGCAGAATGAGGGAATCATCAATACTTGCAAGTGCTTGAATTATAGTGTCATTACCAACATCGTCCTCCTCTATGCAGAGCCAGAGGAGTCAGTATACACCGGTCAGTATTATGGAAACGTAAAGAACGGACGGATGCTGTAGCGGATACTCAACGCATTAGCCAGACCATACGTCCGAGTTCTGAGCTGTGAAGTATACGATTAGCCGTGGCAACCATCGACCGGAACAGCAGATAACGTTAACCCCAAATCAATTTTTGCACAGTTACCCAGCAAATAATTGCTGACTACACTCACCTCCTCAAGTCCGATCTTTCTCCCACTCTGGTCATCAATAATCCAGGCATCATTCTTACGAACGGGCTTCCTGACATGTTCTACATCCAATATGAACTGCGCTAGCGTGAGGTCGTCGGGTATGTGAGGGAGGATTCCTGCGGGCGACACGACTTCAGCCATTCTCTATTTACCCAGGTCGATTCAAAAAGGCAAGAACAAAAGCAAGGAACGTTCTGTAATGGAAATTCTGCATGCGCGTTTTTATACCTCAACATCACCTCATATCTTATCTTATTTTTCCTTTTCCGTCACTGATTCCACCGTCGCTCGCCGAAAACCTATTGAAGTGTGGCGAACCTGCCCGATCAAATGCCATTCACAAGTACAAAATAAGGATGGTTTTCTCACCAAGTGTGTATGTATTGCTGTTAGTTTATAATCAATACCTGTTTCGAAATGATTTCAATATGATGAATTCATTGCGTCCAGAAGAGCGTCTGCAGCTTTCCGAATCCGAAGATATCATATCCAATTTGTGGGATCATATCAAGCGTTCATTTCAGTGGTTTTGCAGGTTTGAATGATCGCAGGCTAGCTCAAAGGTTGATGCGATCAACGTAAATTGCGAAATCTGCTTATCAAAGTGTATCGTCTTCTTCACGATTTGAATGCTCACTAGTTTCGGATATTCTCAGCTCCAACATTCCTCAATTAACCTTCCCTCCCTCTCCATCGCAGCAACATACTCCACAGCCTCAGCATTCGACCTTCCTCCGAACCTCTCCACTGCACCTCGCACAGCTTCACGGACGGCAGTGGGCATTTTGTTCGAAGAACTATCATAAAGGCTTAGAGTTCGCCACGTGTCACATATAATCTGGACCCACCCTGAGATGATAAGGATGCCTCGTTGCTGCCCCAGCATTGTCCAAATATACTGTCCATCCTCTTTCATCAGATGTTGCACATACGTCCGTTTGACGCCCTCTGGCCCATCGCGAGAGCACGCAACGCGGTAGCGGAGTTTTCGTTCTTCCGCATGAGATTCCCATTCCGTGTGATAATGCTGATCCTTGTGTGCAGAACGGCAACCGAAGTATAAGGTAGTATCTGGGGTCATCAAGGATCAACTCTGAGCTGATACAAAAGACAGCCAAACATACTAGTGTGTCCCTTGTGTATGCGTTGTTCAATGACGGCACGCATGGGTGCGATGCCTGTCCCTGGACCCACACACACCACCGGTGTGTTTGGATCCGTAGGAAGTGAAATGAAGCCCTTTCTGAGACCGATACGAAGGGTATCTCCTGGAGATGATATGAGTTCAGCAACTACGCTAGAACGCCATGCGGACCTAATTTGAGCCCTGATAGATAACTAGTACAGACGCCTTTCCGATGAATTTTCAACTTTGTGCGATAGCGCACTATAGCAACACAGAGATGGATTTCACGGGGATGGAACTGATAAAACCCAGAGGTGAATCGAACTGCAGTGAACGCATTCTAACTCGAGCTCACCTCGATGGAACTAGCAATTGAGAACTCTCTCGGTCTCAGTGGAGGGAACAAGTCAAAGACATACTCTCTCGGTATCCTTGCAGACCGAAACTCGGACAACACTTCCCAGATCGTACGTTTCACGCGTTGACAATAATCATACATTTCGTCCTGCACATCCTCAATAAAAGAAAGAAAAATGAGGAAACCCGACGTACCGCTCCTTCTATCGATACAAACTCATCAAGTTTTTCGCGTTCGAGCTCATCGACAGCAAAATATTGCAGCAGTTGGAAAAAAGAGCGACGGGGCACAGCATTGAAGTTGAGATAGCGTGTGAATAGAATTCGAAGGGAAACAGTTTTCGGTAGATGGTCGGGCAACGTTTGATCTATAAGATATCAGATGAAGTTTACTGGGTCCTGATTTGTCGTACCTAACATTGTATGTTCAACTGTAAAGAAATTATCGGCAACATTTGCCCAGCCCATAGTGACAAGGAAAGAGTCGACTTCTGATGCAGGTGCAGACGGATGGATCACAGCAACATCTCCAGGATTATATCTGAGTTTTCCCATCAGTAGCCGCAAATTCCAAAGGCAAGGACTCGTACTTTATATCGTCTTCGAAGGAGAACTCGAAATGGCGTACGTCCTGAAACCAATCTTCCGCAGTGATCCGTCTGTTACATTTCACCGAAGCTGTATGAAACTTCGTGTCCTCATCTAGAGGATCTGGATCCAGCGACGTATCAGATCCCACGTTGCTCAAGGATACGCGAGGTGGTGGTCGACCAGCAGGAATATTATCTTGCTCGTGCGGTAGTGGGTAGAGCTGTGTGAGAACTTCTAGGAGACATTCGATCCATGGGTCCAATGCACCGTCTACCCTGCACTTTGATCAGCCACGTGAAACATAGTAAACAATCAATACGCACCCCATGCGATGCTGTTCGTCTCCTTCTCCTCGTGAGCAAATTTCATACCCTCCCAAACTCTGCATCCTTCTCGATAACTTCTTCGCCGGCCAACAAAATTTCTCATAGGCCGTGTCTCCAAGGCCGAATACGCAGAAATCCATGTCCTCGAATAGGTCATTTGGGAGATCGGACCTCAACAACATGTTCCATAATGAACTCATGGCTCTGGGTTCAGCTCCCCAGCCAGTGGTCGAAACCACGAAGATGACCAAGTGTTCCAAGATCAATGTTTCCTGCACAGGACCTGAATATTATGTTACAAAGATTGGGAAGCCACCTACTGGTGGATACGCATCCATGCTCTGCACACGACAGTGAAAATGGACTCTTCGACATTCCCTCGCAATGCGATCAGCAGTCTCTTGAGCTGTACCTGTTTCCGTAGCGTAGAGAATCAAAAGTTCGCGAGACGCAGATGAATGTTGATATTCTTCTGTTCCATGATCACCGTGTGTAGACATATGTTGGACGTCTAATGAACATGAAGGCAGATTTTCAGACAGCTGTGAAAAAAAGAACGTTTGCCTTCCTTCTTTCAAGGTATGACTCCAGGAGCTAGAAGTCACCAGATAACTGTCACGATGGATTGGACTTCGGGAAAACCACCTAGTATCCGAAAGACCCGATATTCCAGCCTAGGGCGTCACGCGCACCACGCTTCAACCTAATACGGTATGGTCTGACAGTGTTGACGAACTGCAAGCGGCGTCGCCATAAGTTGCCGAATGTGCGTACCACACAATAACAAACAATTGTTTGATTACGTCCATAAGTTCAAATTTTCACAGGATAACTAATACGGGGAGAAAGGCCAGCGGAGACATAGAGATATGGCTGGACACTTCGACGCTCTCTAGCATCGACCTACGAGACTCCAGCGCATAGCCGCTGCAGCGTTGCAGTTATGTTCGGGCCGGATTCAGAAGATATGGATGGCGTGGTGCGCAACGCTGACGGTACCGAGTTCGATCATAGGCTGGAAGGAACATGGGAGTGGAGAGAGACACCGAGTTTTCTTATGCCGCCTCGATGCGAATGGCTTCAACATGATCTCTTTGATGACTAAGTCTGTACCTTGGTCACCGCGGTCCGCGTCTACGGGACGCCGGGACACATAACCAGTTTTGCCAGACCGGTTGGCAAAACTCCCCGAGTTCTGCCCAATTTGCGTCTGTTTTATCAGTGATGCAGGCACGTGCAGACTGGCTACCCTTACACCACTTGCGTATGGAAGCCAACATAATTTTCGACTCATAGGGCATTGTCAGATTTTAGCGATGATATTCACCTCACTCACCACCATGATCATATCTATCACAGCGATGGTTCAACGAACGTATCATCTTTGGGCTTACCCTGCTTCTACCCTAGTAAGCACTTTTGCGGCTTACGTGCAGACCTCTGTGAGCATATCTGCTAACACAATACACAAAGACATACTTGAGAATTGGAAGTCGTGTATTCTTGTTCCTGGTGCCGATGGTAAGGGAGATAACAACGATTTATTGGGGTAACTTGAAGCAAGAACCCGAACACCTGGAGGAGGACAAGGATAAACATGGGACGGCGCTTGATACGCTTTTCTGTGCCGCCTCAAAGCTCTTCACTTTGCTTGGAGGCTGGGCCCCTCAGGAGATTACATAGTATACATGCCGTCCTGCGGCAATAGCCTGCATGATGAGGGTAATCCTACAATACCCAATCTGATTGTTCTCTTGTATCGTTTTTCTCATAGTGGAGATGATCAGTTGTGTCTACTCTATACGATGATAATCAGTGCTACTCAATAATGCAGTCCATGAAACTTGAGACGTAATAAATGGGATAGATGATATCATGAGTCACCACTGTTCTCATCTTTCAGTGCCGATGCATCGTCACCGCCAAGTACCGTCGATTCGTCATCGGTTTGAAGTCTTGACTCGTTATCACTCTCGTACTCGGAAACTTCCTCGATAATTAAAGCTTCCTTTGTTGCAAGATCCTTGTCTGTCTGCGTACTCAGCTCCGGATGTGTGTCGATGAATGCTTGCAATGATATGGGTTCATCCTCTGGATCGGGTGGTTGGAGCGTCGATCCCTCCGCATCGTAGAAATCGGTGAGGGTGAGCGAACGCATATTGAAGCCCTTGTATGTTCAGTTGGCGAGGTTCATGAATGGCATCTGAAAAAACGTACCTCTTTCTCGACCTTCGTCAACGCTTCTTCGTCGTGCTCCATGGCGCGCATACATTCCCTCACTGGGACCATCGCAGCGTTGCGGCATAATTCGCGCAAATCAGAACCAGAGAATCCGGTTGTCTGAGAAGCAAGGAGGCGCAGGGAAAGCTGAGGATCCAGTTTCGTGTCCTTGAGCATCTAATGGAGCTCAGAGCGCGCAATTGTCCATCGGTGATATAGATACGTACTAGGGACAGAATTTTGAATCTCTGTTCTGCATCTGGAAGAGCCACAGCGAACCGCTTCGGCATGCGCCGCAGAATTGCAGGGTCGATGTCACCTGGTCTGTTTGTCGCGCCGAGGACTAGTATCCTGTCAGACCCCGATGTCAAGCCATCCCAAGAACTAAGCATCCAAGGTCGGTCAAAGTTCGAGCTGAAAAGGTATCGCTCACGTCATGAATTCTGCCTTCATCATACCCATGACCTCGTGGTCATCTCCGCGGCGTTCCCTCAGGAAGGAATCGATCTCATCGACAAAAATGATCGCAGGTTGGACCTTCCGGGCGAGGCTGAACAGACCTGCGACTAGCTTGTTGGATTCACCAAACCACTTATTTGTGAGTGTTGATGCGGGAACGTTAATAAATGTTGCGCCTGATTCCTTGGCCAGCGCACGAGCGAGCATAGTCTTCCCACATCCCGGAGGTCCGTAGAGTAGAACACCTTTTGGGGCCCCGAGGAGGGGGGACGCTGAGGTGAAAAGAGCGGGGTGGATTAAGGGATAAATTATGGTTTCGCGGAGAGACGATACAATTGACTCCAGACCCCCGATGTCTGAGAAATCTTGGTTGGTATTGGAGATTCATTCGCAGAAGATGGCGGACAAACCGTTAAATCGGACGGTAATTTCGTCTGGGTGAACAACCTCCTTTGATATCGCTCCTGCAAGAAGTCCCAGAGGTCAGCAGGAAGTGGCGCGCAGCCGAAGAGTCACACGCACTCTCATACTCGTCTAGTTTGAGGTTCTTTTGCCCGATGATCTTCTTGATTGCTTCAGCACTCTTTGTTGTCCGGTCGTCACTCCGCTTGAAGTACCACTACAAGGATATTAACTATGCTTCCCAGAAACTTCCAATACGGAGACGCACGCGAATAGCACAATAAACCGCTGCCTAACGCAGACCCTCAGCTCTCGGGAGCAAAATGATTGACAAATCGAATAATCACCTGTGAAGCTAGGAATAGAGCAACTGCAAACGTATTAGCATAGTAAGCAGCATTTGTAAACGAAACCGACGGTAAAGCATACCATCCAGGATTATTAAGCGTCTTGTGCTCAGGGAAGATGCCATCGAAGATGAAAATAAGCTTGATAATGTATTCTGCAGTGAGAGAGTATATCCTCGTGCCCGCAACTTCTAAGAATTGAGAAGGAGGACGTGATGACTGGCAGCAGCGTGGTCGGTAACGGTCTTTAATCACAAGATTTTCATAGTGTTGTTTATATGTATTTGACAAGAGCTTTAGAATTCAATAGAGCCAAACTTGATTGTTCAGCGGCTGAGCGCTGAGTCATGGCCTAATAGTAAGGCTCTTCTTCTCCGAGATTGCATAAGTTTAGCTTTTGTCGTTTTATCCTGACTAGTCCATCGTGTTTGGTTTTACTTGTCGCCAAAGTAAAGCAAAAAGACATGCCAGGACCGTGGATTGAACACGGGACCTCCAGAAAACATCACACTTCAGTCTGTTGCTCTCCCAGCTGAGCTATCCCGGCTTCGATCAAGCGCTCTACTTGACAGCTATAAGTCGACACTACATCCTATCTATATCTAGGTCTTGGATCTCACGGTGAATGGTAGTTATTACGTGGGCATCTGTTGGCGAACCCTGCAGAAGCCAGCTGAACGTTCTCCGAATCAGCCTCTAGTGCCCGTGGCAAGCGGAAGAACAGGTCCGCTCCGGATATATAAACATGATAATCTCGTAAGGGGAAATCATGGGTCTAAATCGGCAGCCGATAACTTCTGTCACCGGTTAGAATCGAATGCTTCAATCCCTGTCACGTTCTCTAGCTGCGTCAGCTTATCGGGTAGATGATAGTGGTTGAAGTGGTCTTAAATAAGTCATACTGACCACTGTTGCCTTCCCAGACTCTCCATCACCTCTCTACCATGTCGGCTGCTCCTGTGCAATCAACTCAATGGATGAAATACTTTGGTGATATCTATGGACATGCAAAACCACCTGTTCTGGGCTCTTTCGCACTGAAAGAGATAGAGGACACAGCCCGGGAGGTAATGAAAGACCATCTCCGTGAGTATTATCATCCGCTCAAGTCTCAACTCTTGATTCGAACGAGGGTGCTAGCGGCATACATGTACACATTTGGGAGTGCGGGAACGTGCTCGACAGATGCCGCAAATAGGCGTGCGTTCAACCGGTGGAAAATCGTTCCTGCAATGCTCAGGGACTGCACTAACCGAAATGTCGAAGTGAGTATTTATGAGCGCGTGATACCCCTGTCTGATGTATTTCTGTATCTGGGTAGACAACGATCTTTGGACAGAAGTTCCACGCACCTCTTTTCATCGCACCCATAGGTGTACAGGGTATCTTGCATGCAGACGGGGAACTCGCAACTGCAAGGGCTGCCGCTGCCTGCGGGATTCCTTACATCATGAGCTCAGCATCATCCCGGTCAATCGAGGATGTCGCAAAGGCAAATGGGCCAAATGGTCAGCGGTGGTATCAGCTCTACTGGTATGTTCAATCTTGCATCACCATCCATTTCACTTATCATAACTCGACTGCGAACACCTCAGGCCGCGCACGGACGAGATAACGATATCCCTTCTTAACCGTGCCAAAGCTGCAGGCTTCTCTGCACTCGTGATCACGCTCGACACCATGCTCTTGGGTTGGCGTCCACATGACCTTGACACTGCTTACATACCCTTCTTTTATGGCGTTGGTATCCAGGTTGGCTTGTCTGACCCCGTGTTCATGAAGAGCCACGGGTACGAACCTGTGCACGAGACCACCAAGTTCCCTTTCGAGCCAGAGAAGATTAGAGACGCGGCGTTGAAAGAAGGTGATGTGAATGCCCAGAAAGTAATGAAACTGGGCAAGGAGTGGCTCGGACAAACCAACTCGGGCTCTTTCAGGTCCTGGGAGGATCTACAATTTATCAAAGATCACTGGGATGGACCTATCATTCTGAAGGGGATTCAGCGGACGTCCGTAAGTTGATGTCTTTTAGTTCCATGATGACTTATGACAACGCTCGCAACAGGATGCGGAGAAAGCTATTGATATGGGCATTCACGGTATCATTGTATCCAATCACGGCGGACGGCAAGTCGATGGTGCCATTGGCTCCTTGGATGCATTAGCCAAGATCATGCGCTCGCAGAAGGTTCTCAATGCGCAGGCGAAAGGCGACCTGACGGTCCTCTTCGACTCTGGTATTCGCACAGGCAGTGATGTCATCAAGGCCATGGCAATGGGTGCACAGGGAGTCCTCAGTACGTGTTATAATTTTCTGCAGTCGTAGTTTCTTATTAAAGAATCCTAGTTGCTCGCCCATACATGTACGGACTTGCCACTGCCGGACAGGCGGGAGTCGAGCAGATTTTGATGCAAACCGTGACTGATATGCATATCACGATGGGTCTCTGCGGGTATAGTGATGTCAACGACCTTATTGGGAAGCGGGACGAACTTCTCGAACTCGTAGATGATTGAACGGCACAAATCAATACATCAATTCTTTCATTTGTAGGAAGACTGTATTAGACTGTATTATGAACTATGTATCCCAAATAGCATCTCGAAGCTCATCAAAGCAGAAATGCAGTATACTCGCTGAAAGTTTGTCAAACCGCAACATTGCCTTTAGTAGACGTCACCTCAGGCCCCGGGCTTCTGCCACCGTCCCTGGATCTTATAACAACAAGCCAAGTTGCCAACATTAATAATAATGTATCTTGTTTTACCAGCACTCGAGTGGTGACTGGTCAGTATATCACGACTCTGCAATCGTGCAACTTCCAGTAAAATTTTCCCACTTGCATAAATGAACTATTGGACCATGTGTAACCAGCTCAGAGCTGACGTGCTTCAGAAAATGGTGAGCCTTGTCACTGCTTCGTCTTGACGATCATTTTTATATGGTTTCGGGCCGAGTTGGCAAATGACCTCACATGGTGCGAATTCAACAACTTGATCATGGATGGACCTGGGACAACTAGGGACCACAGTCACGAACTGCTCTTCTCAGCAATGTTTACCACAGGGCCCAAACCTGACACAAACGTTCCTCTGAGGTGTATCTCTACGAGGATGAACACGAAGCAAGTCAATGAACCAATGGACCATGGGTAAACAGGTGAATTGTAAGTTCCTACCACTTTGAATTGAAAACCAACTTCTTGTCAGGTACTAGTTGAATCATGAACCAGACTCGGACTTTCTGGAATCATTGCACTCGCGATACTCGGACCGCCACTATCTTGTCATCGCTTTTTCGAGAGGAGACGTTTCATACGTGGCCATCCAATATTTGTGTTCACCAGCGCATATACTATAACAGACCACTGAGTATGATATTGCTCTCGAGTCAGCCATGTTCTCTGCCGCATCCTTGTTGACAATTATCCTCCTGGCTTTGTTAACTACGGGATCGCCCGTTGAAGTCACCAATTCCCCCATAACACTCCCGATTGCCAGGAGGCTAAGTGCCCTCAATGGTACCATTAACCTCTTGGAGCAGGATAGAGCTCGCGCGGCTGCCCTAAGGCTTAAGGGCCACACCTTGAGCCACGGCGGCCATGGCGTTCCTATTGCTAACGTTGCTACTGGATACTACATAGCAGTTGGGATTGGCAGCCCCCCTACGACTTGTAAGTTCAATACTGAGAAAATATGCGGCTGCTGATGTATTATCGAAGACAACTTGATTGTCGACACCGGTACCGCGAACACATGGATTGGCGCCAAAAAACCGTACGTGGAGACCAGCACCAGCGTCTACACTGGTACGCCTGTGTCGGTCGTCTACGGTTCCGGATCTGCCTACTTCTCTGGTATGGCATACAAAGATATCATACGCTGTTGGAAATATTTATGATTATCTACAGGACTTGAGTACTTGGACACCGTCACTCTCGGTAGTGGGCTCACTATCCCCCGACAGTCGTTTGGTGTTGCTGCTTCTCAGTCGGGCACCTTCGGCGGAGCTGACGGTATCCTTGGCCTAGGGCCTGTAGACTTGACAGCGGGTACCCTGACAGATGAACCGGCGACGACGATCCCGACTGTCACTGACAACCTGCATAGCCGAGGCACCATTGATCGTGAGGTTGTTAGTATCTCTTTCGAGCCCATCACTGGAGCGGAGGGAGTGGTTAATGGAGAACTCACCTTCGGTGGAACTGTCCGTAACAAGCACACCGGTCCCATCACGTACACGTAAGCTACCTCAGTTCTTACATTAATCCAAGCTGATAGTAATCGTTTTGTTTAAGTCCTATCACTACCACCCAGCCTTCATCGTTGTATTGGGGTATCGACCAGAGCATTTCCTATGGCTCCGCAACGATCTTGTCCTCCACTGGCATCGTCGATGTTGACACCACTTATATTCTCATTGCCAGCGGTGTGTATCTAGAGTGCAGCGAGCGATCGTGGTCTAATCAACGTTAGTTAGATGCTTTCCACCAGTACCAGTCTTTAACCGGTGGTACTCCGGATCCGCCGACTGGTCTTCTCCTCATTTCCTCTTCTCAGTACGCGGCACTCGAGAACCTGAACTTCAATATTGGCAGCGTACGTCATTTCTGGCAGCCTTCACATCCCTTGTTTACCATTTGCACAGGAAACATACACTCTCACCCCTAACGGCTAAATCTGGCCTCGTATTCTCAACACGTACATTGGTGGCAGTAGCAACGCCATCTACCTCATTGTTAACGATATTGGTACGCCCAGTGGCAGAGGGTTTGATTTTGTTAATGGCTACCCATTCGCCGAGCGGTTCTACTGCGTATTCGATACCTCCCGCTCCAGCATCGGTTTTGCCCAAACCTCGTATACTGATGCTACCACCAACTAAAGTGGAACTGCCCAAGTACACGAATGATCGTTTTCCAGACGCAAAACAGCATACGGACTTGAGGCTTGTACGAACTCTTGAGTAGGCTATGGAGGTTTTATTCCTCGGTCAGGTGTGCGTATGATTACCACATCTGCTGGTTAGGATGTATAGAATAGTAAAATGCCAATCCCGTCATCTTGTTAACTTGCCGTCACGGTTCTCGTCACCTGGAGGGAACCATAGAGTGGGAGCTGCAGATAATGGTCAAATCACTGAATTTATTATCCACCGCGATGGGGACGCATGTGATAACAAAGACTATGTATATACCTAGCTCGATTGAGAAGCTCTGAACATTGCGCATGAGGTGGATTGCTCCTGCCTCAAAGGTTCGCGTCTCACCGAGTGCCAGCACTGGGAGCTAATTTCCATCCGCAAGTGGCATTCTCTATTCAATGGTGGTGAAAACACAAACGCGAGAATATTGGGGACGAGTACCCCTGTGAATGGCTTGGCACCTCCTTCATATGGCCCACCTTTTCCAAGCAGCGTCCCAACCCTCCACAAAGCGCTTCTCAACGAATGCGCTTACAGCCCACGTGCGTGCGTCCTTATCGCTCGCTGCTCCGACTTATCCATGCACCGCATGCATGACGTTCGCAAAGCTCTGCGGATCATGTGCATGGAATCCCGTTGCTTCACCATCCAGAGGTACAACAATATCATGAAGTGGGCCGCCGAAAGCGTGCGTCACAGGAATTACACCTGCATCCTCAGTTCTGCGCATATGAATGAGCTCTCGTCGGGAAAGTTGAAGTGAAATGACATACGGTGAACCTGATCGAGGCCGCTTAAGCATAGAATATGAAAAGCCATACTTTCGCAGTAAATCAAAACCTACCATGCAAACCAAATCGCAGGGCGAGCTGTTGCCATCGCGAGACTGTCAGATTCCTGCCGTTTGGAATAACGACATTGTTGCCTTCTAGGAAACCTAAGATTCGACGAACCTGGTAGTTGGTCAACAATCTGGATTTCTTATGTTTCGAACATCTTAGGTATTTTGAATAGTAAACCTTGTTTTGTTCTTCCATCTTCACTAGACGAACTGTCAGGGGAAATGAAGGCAGACGGCTGTGCACTTACAAACAAGGGCTCCGTAGGCTGCATAGGGAGAGTCGACCATGGGCGGAATACCCCCAGCGATGAAGACCTCCGTCAAGCTATCACTGTAGAATGAAAGATAGGTGGCGGCACGAACTCCGAAAATTTGCCCAAAGATCGTCCATTTACGTGCTTCAAGATCTTTCTTGCCGTCGAAGAGAAAGTGCCAAATGGCTCAGCCTCTGACTATGTTTGGGATGAACACTGACGACGTTTAGCGTTGTGAGGAAATGCCCACCGATATTATCTGCACGAAAGTATTTGAGATACTTGACAATTGTTTTCGTTTGGAAGATGTCCGCCGTTATCGGCGTGCTCAGATCAGTCCAAGAGGATCAAGCCAAAGGGTCTGCGATTGTCAGATAGCGATCATATGGTACGAGCGAGACTCGTGACATTGTTTGCCTGACATTTTTTCTTGGGAAGCTTGCTCATAGTAGTATATTTAGCCTCGCAAACCTTCCCGTTGAAAGGTAGGTCAACACCGAATCCTGGACCACCTGCGCGATGCAGAAGTTGACCTCTGTTCGCAACTGTTTGAGTCATAACGAATTGCCTTGCGAATACGAGACTGGTTTTGGCGGGTGAACATCATACATGCAATGCTTGAAAGAATCGGGAATGACACACGATAAGGCAAATCCGACTCGGCAGTGTATGTGCCAGATACTTTGGCTGGAAGAAACCGATAAATTGGGGGTTTCATGTGGTGGAGATGCCAAGATTCTTGATGATGGCATGGCAAGCTTGTGGTGAACGTCTGGAAAGTTTATTGGCACAAGCAGTAAAAATGATGATACCAAGGAGGCCTTTCAGAAGAAGGTACAGCAAAGCAATAGCGGGAGCTATGTGTGTGGTAGCCTGCAGCAAGGCTTGGAGGCTCCCCTTGCCGACGCGGCAAGAGCCAAGTCCGCACCAAAGGATAACTAACACAGCCACTTCAATACTGCGGCCAAGATGTCTCGTTCTGGTCACCACAAACGAACCGCGGCACCCAAGGATCAACTCGAGCCACCCACCAGAAGCAGTGTGGGGCCCCGTTGAATGGGTGGCTATAGTTAATGTCCTGGATGTGGAGGAACGATACGAGCGGGAGGTTTACGACGCGCTAAACAAAGGTACGAATTATCTCAGTATTCGTGTCGAAACTCAATTAACAAACGTTGTACCTAAACAAAGGTACGAATTCTACTAGAACGTTAGACTTAATGTCGAACGTTACAAAAAGGCTTACTCACATCTCAGTATTCGTGTCGAAACTGAGATGTTTGGTTGAGAGTACCTGGACTTATAAGGTGAGCGTCCCAGGTACAGTTATGTAGTGAAAAATGAGCTAAAAGATGGACAGCGCACGAGCCGACCATGACACGTCGTGCTCGTTCTCCGTTTGGATGCGCTCGTAGTCGACATCCTCTCCACCGGGTCTATCCTTCGGCCGGTTGCTCCATCTCTGCCTCGGCTCTCCTCCCTTCGGCTTTCTTTTCTTCGGATTCGTCGGATCCCAACACTGGAATGGTGCAAGAGGACCCAGGTATCTGATCCAAGCCAACGCCACCTCGTGTTTACCGTAAAATCCGCAGTCGGCCCAAAGTCAACCCGCACGAATGATAGGTTTCACCTTTTGGCTAGTGGTCACAGTGCGTTAGTTTCTTCTCTTTGTTTTATGTATGGTTTATTATCCTATGTAGATCTCGCTTGGCTGCTGCGCGTCCTCATAACTACTGAGGAACCACATGACCATATGTACCATCGTAAGGTCCTCTTCCTTCCAAGTCCCTGCACAGAATTCACTGACAGCAGCCGTAGTGACACGGAAATACTCGGATGAGTGACTTTCGCCTATTGAGTAAGAGTCTACTGGATTTACATGAAACCGGACGAAAGCCGCAGTGTATCAAGGTTTTGAGCTAATCAGGGGTTTTTCGATTATATAAGCGTCACGCAGTGTTTGCGGGCATTGCCCACCTTCATTCAAGGCTCTTTGTTCCGGGCATTGAAGCTATGCTGGGTCGCTTACTTTCCACCAATCTCAACTCGGCGCCGAAATGGACATGTGGGCGCTTTTCCATATACTTATATAGACTGCCATCCTTAGATTCTACCACTCCTTCAAGTTGTCTTCCACCTCCCAGAGTGTCCCTCCCGTGCATCTACTAGTAGTACATATCGTCTGACATGGCTCCTTTCGATTCTCAGCCTATCAAGTCACTCCCAGCACCCAGGGATGGGAATATCGTCGTGCGCAGTTACCAGTCCGGGTCCATGAATCGTCATACCATCATTGATGTCGTCATCATAACCGGTTAGTTTGCGTTCCTCCAATTCCTTGGCGATGAATAGGGTCAATCGGCTACCCGTTCACTCTCGTCTGTTTCCTTCCACTATTGTCAAAGCCTCCACGCTTTTCGTCACAGTTTCCTTTAACCGTGACTCTCGTACTTCCTGATACTGA
Source organism: Suillus variegatus (assembly GCA_016647645.1). NCBI lineage: Eukaryota > Fungi > Basidiomycota > Agaricomycetes > Boletales > Suillaceae > Suillus > Suillus variegatus. The sequence goes on along the minus strand of JABBWF010000021.1, from coordinate 347,801 downwards.
CAACACATCTCAACAGTGATATTCATTGTACTCCTTCTATCACTCTCTGCCTTGGCATGCTTTCGACCTACATCGTTGAACCCGCTTCGCGCAGTCCCAGTTCGTGGCACTTCTGTGCCCATCATCAACACAGCCACGCCTATGCGTTCGACTGCAACCACTGGACGCAGCATTCACTACTCCAGGCATATATTGATGATGTCATTCATATTACACAACTGGTGGGCACGTACATTTCACGATGGCATTCCCCGGTCTGTAAATACTGCGCACCACGAACCAACTCTATTTCGTGCTGCCCCCCATGCCTCATCAGCAGTCATAGGCACGGAGTTTTATTCTCGCTCACTGAGCTTCACCACTTTTGCACCCACTTCTCAATCGGAGGCACCCAGCATCGTCAATACTTTCGTTGACAGCGGAGACGTGGAGCTTCATGTGCTTGATGGCAGTAAATCCCTGAGCACACCCTCATCAGCAGCAGCCGACGATGCAGACATTGCTGATAACCGAGTTGTCATGCTGTCTGATACAGAGTTCATCGTCCCCGTAGACGCGAAGCCTGAGGCACCTGATCCATCTTGAAGGGTCTATCGCTGATTGCTACACGGTAGAAGTCAACATTGCAGAAGTTGACGAGGTAGCAATGGGGTGTCAGGTTTCACGATGAGCTGAACCAAGTCCATCTGGATTTGGGGGTTCCACGCGCAAGGCAGTGGAAATGGGGATGAGGGCAGGGGCAGTGCATGAAGGACCTGTGCACTGTTCTGGAAATTTGAATCCACAGTCATATATAATATAGCACGTCAATGTTTTCCGAGTAGAACAAGACATCGCCCTGTAGCTGTGCTACTTCACGACACTGCCTCGGCGTGCACACTAGTGAACAGAAGGTTCTTTGAACACGCACAGCACACTACAGCACAACTACAGGATGAGGTTTTACGATTCCTGACGTCAATTGCTCACGAGATATCGCCAGTGGTGCGGTCGAAGTTCCCGGGTATCTCTCGAGTGTGACAAACGTACGAGGATTCAGCACATTGAACGTATGAATGGGGTGACTCAGGCTGATATCTGAATGGTTCCTAACTAGGACTTGCAAGGAGTCGCCAAGGTCCAAGAGCTGGCAGTAGTGCTCCGCGATTCGCGAAGCACTGTCAGTGGTATTAACAAAGCACAAACGTTCGTGCCGTCAATATTGCAAGAAAACTCGAGAACTCGAGCTTGTAAATGGTGAAACGTCATCAGGAGACGAGTATTCAAGTTGGAGAAGGTACCTTCCCCGACTCTACGACTCGGAAGTATGTAGGGACTACTACTAGGGAGGGTTCTTTGTCCAGGCACACAGTATTTTTGCACCCGCGTGAAACAAATTTCCATTTCCGATTGTATCTTCTCCGATTTCTTTCGGGTCTTCACAAGCTTCACAGGCTGTCTCTGCTTGGTCTCTGCTGTGCTTGTGGCCCATACATTTGGTTTGCAAAAGATATAACTTCTTGTTCGTCTGCTCCTTTTCCCCCAAGTTATTCGTCCTATCTCTCGCATTATCATTGTGCATTTTTGTTTTGGCATTAGCATTTGCTGACTCAACGTTTGCCTGCGACACAGATCTTGGTCTCTCTTCTCTCGTTCACTGTGGCCGTCTTCTCCCTGTTCCACGTACGTGCCTCGTTGTGGTTGTGACTTTTATTCTCGCTGAATCGTTGTCTCAGGATGTCGCTTAGCTTGCATGATTGCCCGCCTCATGATGTTGAACACGAGACACCCACATACCCATTGATTTATGACCCGTTGTATTACCCTGACGAAGTATCCATGTTGTCCGCTGTTGCATGTGATCTACCATGGCTCTCTGCATCACTTATGTGCTACAAAGGCAACCTGAACTGTTTGACAGCTTCCATCCCGTGCGATGCTGCCCCCAACGCGTTGGATGTAAGTGTGATGAGGCACGATTGAAAGCAAACAGTGTCCTTGCAATTTTGAATTCCTGCGGACGGAGCTTGTCAGTTCGTCTGATGACATGCTTACACAGCGTTTCCCGACGCACCTACCCAGCACTTCCCTCCAAACTCGCACGACGTTGATAGCAGCTGCACCCCCCTACATCACTCTCCTTCTCGACCTCAATGTGGATTCAGACCCACAACTTAGCGCCACGTATCTGAAGAGGGACCCAAGCCATCCCGAAACAGGCCAATGTCTGCGGATCTATGCTTCTGGAATGAGCGACACCACGTTTCCATTCTTAAATCAACATCCTCCCGTTGCGAAAGGGCTACAAGAAATTCTCTCTCGACAGAAAGAAGCACCGATCCCCCAAGCCCTCAGGAGTTCAATGCGCAACATGAGGTGGGAGGCATAAGAAGGGTTGTACTTGGTCCATTGAGCGTATGTTTTAGCTAGTCAGATGTGCGTGCCTTGACGAGAACTTCCGGGAGGGCTCTGAAGATTATTCATGGACTTGACGTTGTACACGAGGCATTACGAAAACAATCTGTGGTAAGGGATATCGATGTAGCTAGTAGCTAGTACGCATTATTTGGTGATTACATGAGGTTTGCCGAAAATAATAGCTCACCTCAAATTCTTGTGTCATCTGTACTACATACACGGCCGCAGTGCAACACAGTCTTATCTGAAAATTTAGCATTCTCTGGAACCGTTCAGTTATTCTCTTCAAGTCCCTTTCCTGCCCAATACCTCCAAGCCAGACGACCTCTTCATATACTAGCAGGTCACTCATCACCGTGAAATTTTCGTGGACATATCCACTCTAACTCCTAGCTTAGAGGCCTATTATCGAGAAGGAACGACTGTCTTCCTTCGCTGACCTAGAAGGTCTGAACGGAAGTTTACCACTGAGGAGTTGGCGATTTGTTGCAACGGTAGTGACTCACCTCTTGGTAAGTCTTGGTAAGTATTAACCATGACTATGCTTACCTTGGTACTTATCCAACAGTCGAGATGGTTAGCTCTCATATTGATCGGCTCTCGGACGACATCCTCCTTATGATATTCAAGCTGGTGCGCGAGGAAGACCAAGCTGCTTTGGATGATTATCTCCAGAAAGAAAATGCCATCATAGGCAGACGTTGGGACGATTGGGGAGATGCACCAGATGAATTAGATGAATTAGATGAATTAAATGGTGATTATGAGCAGTGGCGATTGGAGCTAGCAAATCGACTTTTTGCCGGCAATATCACTGATGACCCTCCACCTCGATCAGCGCTCTTGCAAGCTACGCATGTGTGCGAGCATTGGCACTCACTCGTATCCCAGACTCCATCGATGTGGACTGTGCTGGAAATCTCCTTTCGTGAAGGTGCTGCAGCTCTTGAACACGCGCGGACATTTCTCCAGCGTAGCGGGTCATGTCTCATACAAATCACAATTCTTTGGGACAACCCCGCTTGGATTGTACCAGTATATGAAAGTCTGGTCGAGAGGAGTGGAGGAGTATTACCACCCCAATCGCGTGAAGAAATTATGGCCGGTGTCCATCTTGGCTCTGTCATTCAGGAGCTACATGCCCATGTGCATCGTTGGCATGAGTTTACACTCAGGACGACCTCCATTGCCCACACATATCAAGCACTTTCGTTGATGTCACGCCCTTCCGTCCATCCAGCCTGTGGACTAGAAAAATTGCATCTTCAATTTATACACAACTCACGTCATGCAACTCATTTTATTGGTGAACCATCACTTTTCCCCGGTTCAGCGCCTCCCATCCGCGATCTTCTTCTTTTCGGCATAACCTGGGCCTGGCCATCATCGTCCATGCTATCGTCCAATCTCACAAACCTCCGGATCCATTATGATACCCGCATGAATGAATACAACACAAATTCACGCATGGGGCCTGAAGCAGAAATGTTGTCGCAGTTGCTTGGCGCACTCATCAACCTCCGGACTCTGGCGCTCGAGGTGAACCTTCAATCTTTTGATACACACACCATCAAGTTGCCTCGTTTGCATAGCCTGGCTATCAAGTCACGCACAATCGATTGTTGGGGCACGGAATTTCTCCACAATGTTCAAATGCCTGATCTTCGGATCTTGACCTTGTGTGTAACCGCAGAGCAGCTTGACGACAGTATTGAATATTTCCTTGATGAGTTGGTCAATCTTACCGATTCTGAGGATCCTCTAGAGCTGGATGAACTCCACCTCCTCGATTTTGCACAGCATGTAGATGCTGGGTTCCTTCATCGCCTGTACACCCAGATGTCCAAGGTCAAAACATTGACATTAGGACCAGGGGAGGACTACGACAATCTCGTGCTGGCAATGGCGCTGCTCCCCACATCCAGCAGACTGCAAGATCTCCCTCTCCCTGGACTTCGGACACTTGTTTTGTTTGATGTTCCAGAACAACTCATACGGCGCATCGTACTAGAACGCCAGTCGCTTGCTGGTCCGTTAGAGGAGCTTTACTGTAGTTACCCTGAGGGCAACGAGACAGATGATTGGCAACTTCAAGTCAAGAAATTCTACCGCATTGGTCACCTGAAGTCCACCCGTTACACTGACGTGGTTGCCAGGCAGTGGACATATTTAGTCTAGTGCCTCATTCACTTACAATGTACGTAGCCTGCCGCCTAAGGGGTTGAAAAACATTGTAATCCAGCCAAACTCATCTCACAGGTCAACACGAGCAAGTAAATTTGTGGCTCATTAATCAGTAGTGATAGATAGGACCTTCGCAGTGGCAATTTATGGTGCCCAATGATCGCTGGTGATTGAGCAGAATTCGTCTATACCCACCGCTTACCAGCAACTTTGGACGCCCTCTAAACATTGTCCAATACGCAACTCCTGTATACACAGTGCCGGAGTTGGCTTCTGGGTGAGAATCCTATAAGCAGACTGTCTGGTGAGCGATGGCTTGTACGCTTATGTTGACGGGAGCAGAAGCCAAAAAAGATAAACAGGCCAACTCGTTTTAGTTCGGAGATCCTGACAGGCTTCTCTCGCGTCATACTTGAGACCTTCCCGGCGCCGACCGTGTCTTCAAATACCAATATAAAACAACAGACGTCAGCAGCCATTGCACAGGCACAAGGTGTTATGCACCTGCCTGGGGGAGCCCGAAGGACGAACCATCACATGTTCGAGGGACGGCTCACTACGACTATCGGACTATGGGACTTGGAGAGCAACGCATAAATAGGCGAGGACTGGCGATATGGCGGGAAAAGGAAAGCAGCGGTGTGCAAAATGGCATTGTCTCCAAACGGCAAGACTGTTGCCAGCGGAAGTCAAGATGAAAGTGAAATTATGGGACGTCGAGATTGGAAAGGTCGTCACAAAATGGACAGGGCACAGACGTGACAGTATATTGTGAGTGTACTGGAGTGCGGATGGTAAGAGAATGCTGAGCAGCGAATCCTCGGACGGCGGGACAGTGAGAATCTGGGATGTCAAGAACGGAGAGACAGTCCTGGCAATCAAAACCGGGCATGTGTCTGGACTCTGCGCACCATAATCTACTCACTCGACAACACAAAAATTGCGACGTCAAGGACGGAGTAAAATCTGGGATGCGAAGATGGGCGAACCAGTGCTCACCGCACTCGAACACGATTGGACAGTTTGGAGCTTGGTCTGGTCGGACGAAAAGAAAGTGATCTCGGCATCGGATTAGGATATTCGACACAGCCACTTGGCAGCAGATGTCGGACTCGGATGGTTTCTATTGATCAGTATGTTTGTTCCATGCTGAGGTTGTTGCTCTCAGACTTTGCTCCGTAGTGATTATCACTCCTATAGTACTTGTAAATTTCTTATTCAACGTGTTTCCTCAGAATCTTTATTAGGTTGCCATTTCACATCCTACGCATTATCCTCGTGCATTTATGTAAGTGCTGAGTGGAATAGAGAGGTCCATGTACATGTAACTAGAATACAAAAATACACTACCCACATACATACAGTTTATCCTGTAAACATGATGCCCCCTACGGAAACGAAAATAATAATAATAATATAATAGTGATATTTAAGGGAGTGGTGATGGTGGGAAAAGAAGAGCCGCAGTGGTAATACTAGCTGCTTCTTCATAGGCGAAGCGACCCCCACCCCCCAACTGGGTAGGTGTTAAAGAGTCAAAGGTCGGACACAACTCGTACCATTCCTCTGTAAAGCAGTTCAGCCACGGAAATGCTGTCTCCTGAAATATGACCTACGTGGCACGGGGTTCACATGTGCAGCAGTGTCTGAGGGGCTTTCCGCCATTACTACGGCAAAACCGCTAGATACGAAAAATCAGTCATTTCTTCTACGAGGACGTTCACGGACATACGCATCAAGGTGCCAGTCAATGTGGCTTTTGGTTCAAAGTTAGTACTGTTCATGAAGGCTCAAAATAATAATAATAACATACCAATGCAAGAACCACGGGCCAGAATTGTCGGTCGTCCATCGTATCACCATCTGTTGCCCCGCAGTACCAGCGCTTACCACATCACGGCGAACTGGGTTCACATAATTGAAGGTACTACTTTCTGCGCTCTGTACGACATCGAATGAGTGCTGATGACCATCATCAGTACCAATCAAATATGACATCGAAGTCAAGGTGAACTTACCCCATGAAGGTGTATGGGATGCTGGTACAATATAAATCAGACACATAAGCATCAAAGGAAAGGAAAAGACGCACGGGTCCACCTGGACCAGACACTATTTTCATTGTCAACTCCACCACTTGGTTGGCTTTTAGAGGGATCACACTCCCGTTTGGAAGTAGATTATATGGATTTACACCACTGAGAATTTGTTGTAGAACAGGAACGGTGGGTGGTGCGAATGTGGCATTATTGACAGAGAAGAATCCGCCGAGAGAGGTAATCTGGAGGTCGAGGTTGATATCCGCGTTCCCGTACCCTGGAATGCCAGGAGCACCGGGATTGATTAGAGCATGTAAGTTGGTCTCTACCAATGGGTCCTGGATTGTCGTTTGGACCGTGGTCGGGTCGACCTGCGGGGCGCCTTGGTAGCGCAATATAGCAGAGTTCGTTCCCCCTTCGAAGGATGCACCCGCCAAACTAGGAAGACTGCGTATCCAGTAGTTATCCACCGGCTGATTGGCTACCAGAACCACAGAATAGCGCTGACCCGCAAGAATCTGGAGCTGATCTACAGGCAGTGGCTCGGTCAGCTGTCCATCCGCTTCGATGATGGTGAAGTTGTGGCCATCGATGGTGAAATTGAAATTAGGGTCGCAGGACATTGCAACCAGTCGCATACGGTATCGCTTTCCCTGTTCGACGTTGATCACAGCCAGGTCAGACGCGGGTCCGCCTGCATAACGACCCAGTCCGTTGATAAGCGAAGAGTTGGCGTCGGTACCTATGATGTGGCGCAAGACAGGGGCTACAACGTGATACCTAGTGACACTGCTTTAGTCGGGTACGTTACCAATGTACCTTAAACTCACCAGTCGGAAAGTGTGATTACGGTACTTGCTGGTAACACATGATGGTCAGAGGGTTCATAACATGCACAGATTACTCGCTCACCATTGTCGACATCATACATGTATGCCAAAGGGTCATCAGGGTCATAGATAACCAGGGCTCCCCTCAGACCATCGCACTGTCCCACAGATTAGTGCTCCACTACACGAGCAAAATGCGAGAGCTACTTACATATTGGACGGAGTAATGACTGTGATACCAGTAAGTACCTGCTTGGTTCGGGGCGGAGAAGTTGTGAGTAAAAGAGTTGTTCTGTGCAATCGGACATTGTGTGACGAAGGATGTCCCGTCGGCGTAGTTCGTCCCATTTTGGAAGATACCGTGCCAGTGCTGCGGCAAACAAAAGTGAGTTAATGAAAGCGCGGGTGATTGGCACTGCTTACGACACTGGTGCTCTTGAACATCGTCTCGTCTGTGAGCTCGTTGACTACCTGAATGGAAAAGTTATCTCCCTATTATGAGGTCAGCACTCGTGCACGACAAGGACGACAGAAGCTCACCTTCTGGGCTGCAATCAAGGGTCCAGGGAATATGCCATTGACGAGAGTCGCTCTGTTAAAGATTAGGAGTGAGCCCGAGGAGCGTCGTGGCAATAGACTCACGAGCGTTCGAAGCCATCGGGAGCGATAACATTATTACCTATGGTTATTGTGGTTTGTGGGCCTAGTACAGCGGGCTGAGAGGATTGTGAACGAGGGTAGGACTGTGAACGAGATACTATAGATGCAGCATTAATCAATGAAAAGAAAGAAGCAATTAGGATAGGAGTAAGCATCGTGATTGTATTATTCACGATAGGCCGGAGTGCTCGCACCCGGGAGAGTAGTGGGATGTAGGATAAGATGATGATGCAAGAAACATACCCCTCTCAGCTTTTATCTTGCAGAGGCAGCCTGAGGTATCCCGATTCAAAGCAGCTGTACCTCGACTAATGACGACCGGCGTGTAATCCCTCCATAAACAGTTGCTCAGCAATTCCCAGCACTTCATGCATTTTAATTTCAATACTGTACTGCTCTTAGAGTTAGCAACTACCCGCCGATACATTGAAGAATGGTGGCGTACCATACTTGTGTCACGAAACCATGACTCGGAGAACATAAAATAAGTCAGATGGCCAGGACAGCCAGACGGCCGCAAATGTCCCGTAGTAGTGGCAGTGTCAGGTTGCCACATCGGTTCAAGGCAACTCCTCGAGCATAGTAAAAAAAGAATGCAGATGGCTAGTGCTAGTCAAACATGCCGCGCGGGAAAATCTGACTAGATTTTGTCTGAAAGGAATGATCGCACGCTATATTGTAAGGGAGTTGAGCACTAACCTGTTCACAACTTGGAACTGAACAAAGCAGATATGGATGACATCTGTGTTAGGCAGCGTGAATTAATTATAATGGTTACTCCAGAAGGACAAGTATCAACGCGGAGGTTTTGTGCTTGTCTACCTGACACTGTCGCAGTGCGACGGAAGGAAACATCTGAGGATCAGGCAGTGATCAGACTGAAACCTGGAAAAGAGTACGCATGTGCCTTCATTCTCATTCAGCAACGATCAAGAGTTTGGTGCACGACGGACCAGCTTGGAGAACATCGATGCTAAAGTTAGACTTAGATGCATTAAAATAGGATGAGGGCCTGGTTGCCGCAGGATGTACTAGAGTGCACTGGTGATGGCCCTATGAACCTTGGCAATGACCGACTGCGCGCTAGACGCTCAACTGTCTCGGCAAGGAATTTTGAAGAGAGGCGGCCGGCGGCGACAACTGCTTTGATGATGGTTGCATTACTGAATGGTGCAAGTCGGGCTGATGTCACCATAATGGATTGGCACTAGCTATGCATATAATGAAATGGGCACTGTGGGAGCTGGCTGATTCCCACGTTAGTGGAGGTATTATCCCTTACGGTCACTTCGTGATGTACCGTGACTAAGTATATCGTGACAACTACAGACCCGCTTAGCTACTTCATTCAGTACATTTAACATATTCTTATAATGTGCACATCAGTTGTCGTCAACTTCGAGCAGGCAGCGAGGTTACACTTGCACCCACAATTGCAACCGTTGGTCCAGCTCCCCTACACCGCTACTAGACCAACGAAAACCTATGGTACAGCCCAATAATGGTAGAGGTGTAAAATAGCCATGATATATTTTTAGACTATACTAGCAAGTGATTGCCGTTGCGCGGCTGGAAACCACTCGTGATGGGGGACAGAAATACCGAGGTCGGATCAGACAGATAACGTGTAAAAGCGTATGTCGTCTGATATAGCAAGTAGGCGTCGAAGCAAATATAGATAACTTGAAATCTAGTCAGCCAAGCTTACAGTTACAGCAGCCCGCCTCGGGATTCAACTGCATGGGTTTTTTCTTACATCGATATGTGCAGCGTATCCGTCCATCTATCATGCAAAACCAGTATCTGCGTGCATGGTACGTCGTAAATGTGAATGAGCTAGAAATTAGAACTCATGCGTAGTAACAACTCGAGCTGTATTGCGCAAATGATGGTTGCGACAGAGATCGAGTCGAGTAGTATAGATCAGTTGTGCGCGTGTGTTGCCTATTCTATAGCAAACTGCTTGGCAGCGAAGCCCAAGCCAGAAGTGTCCAGCGGAACATCGTGAGCAGACCGCGTCCTTAGAACCTGCTGCAGGCGCTCGTGTTCTAGGATAAGGGAGGGCCCTTTAGCTAGGGCAAGAGGAATGCTAGGTGGTGGGGATGGCAGCAGTTTCGAACCTGCGAAAGTTCTCATCAATAGGCTACCGCTACCCCAACTGCACCGACCAAGAGTGATACTACTGAGCCTATACACCCGGAAGAAAAAGTTTCGAGGCACGACTTCAACGACATTCGGTGACCGGCTAGCTGCTCACGGCGATTATGACCCACCGGGAGGGTAATTTACAGCTGGAGGAGGGCTAGTGGGGGATAGGAAGCTTCAGATCCTGGATCTGGAGGCCTTTAGGCACATCCAGACCTTGGACCCACTCACCCAAGGAAGCCTAATCGACCGTTTCCGTACCGACTGGGAATGCGTCTCCATGAGACAATACTGGATGAAAGCCATTAGCAGAAATGGAAACTGGAAGGCACCAAAGGACACGAACATTTACGTTCGAACTCGAAGATTGGCAGATGGAGGCACGATGCGTTACATCGAGTGTCAAAGATACACAGCGGTCCTGTAGTTGATGCTGCAAATTTTGACACTAGTGGCCTTGGTTGTCAAGCCTTAAAATACTAATTTACCTAGGAAACAATTGAGGTTGCTCGATCAAAGAAACCAATGCAATGTTCTGGGAACTTATGATGGACAACATAAGTTGACGTAACATTGTATATGAAGCTTGAAGCTTGAAGAGTCAACCGGCTTGGAGGTATTAGGTAGGAAAGGACCAGTAAGCATCGCTGTAGCGCCAGAAGAGTGCTAAATTCCCACGATGACCATGGCGCGGATTTACCGCAGCATGATGCATGATGCATTGATGGATGGAACAGAGATGTTCCGAATGGATTTAAATATAGTGATCGGCCTCCAGCAGGCGCAGTTGAGCGCTGAGCGCTGAGCAGTGGGCTTCAAATTTGCGCCCTGGCATGCGAGCCGCACGCAGGTGGTCACCGCTCCAAGGTCAGAGTCAGATCTTGTGCAATCATTTGAATACGACTTAGTATTTTGTCGTGCCACACGCACTGAGCACTTCATAACTAGTCTCTTGTGGTGAAATGTCCGTTGTGCGCGGAGCTGTAGGACACCTGGTTAAGTTAGAGCCGAATGAACGAGATCTCAACTGCTCAGGACATCTTGTAGCATTTCAATAGTACCGGGCCCATCAAGCTTTAAAGGAGTAGGTTGGGTGCTGGATAGTTCAGCTTGCCACTTGGGACAAGTGTGGATGGGCCGAGGATGGGCAACTATTTAGTTCCAGTAGTGAGACAACACCTCTCAAGTCAAATACACACACCTACACCTCAGCCTCCCATACAGTGCTGAGGGTTCAAACCCGACATCTCGCTCATGGGAACAAGTGTAGAGATAGTCCCAGAGAGAATGAACACCTCTGGAATTGATCTCATGAGCCTGATTCTTTGATAAACAAGCAGAGCTTACCCCCTACCAGATACCTGAACACCATCGTGTCGATCACTAGCAATGCGTAAGCCAAATGTTCAATGAATTAGAAAGCTTCCCATAATTTCCAGTATAACGACTAGGACAGACTACGAAACATTGGTTTCGGACATACATCGTAACCAAGACTGTATTCAAAATCACGAGTTCGACAGTCACGCGGTACGGGCTTAGTACGGGCTGTGACCCATGGATGCGTCATGGATGCATCAGCGCTGCAGCGCTCAGCCGCAGTGATTGCATGATGATATCTATGATATGTGCAATTGAAGTCCTGCCCTTAATACATAGCCTCGATTCTCGGAGGACCATCAGAAAATCGTCATATCAAAGTGAGAGTTCGAGTGCAGCAAATTCTGAACATTCGGATCCTCCTTCAACATCGGTGTCAACCCACGCATCAGGATCAGTAGTATCTTCCGATATCAAGTCTTTTGGCTGACGTGAGAGGTCAATTGGGAAGAGAGGTCGTCGCGGGCTTGACAGGCGTCGCGAATGATAATGGATCTTCATAGAAGGACCACGGAACACGTCTTCCAGATCACTTTCTCGTTCTGCAGGCTTCTCATTCTGGCTCTCCCTTCGACTGAGCGAACTTTTGACTTCGTGCAGGTGAGCTGTCCGTGCCAAACGTTTGGTAGATTTGGGAATGATGAGTCCTGTTGATGAATGCGAGTTTGTTCGCACCATATGGGCGGCACGGGGGAGTGTGGATATCTCCGTGGAAATAGAATTAGGTATGCGGCGGGTGGGGGTGCGGAGTGTAAAATTGGCAAATGGAGGGCCGGACCGTTTTGTGGCGGTGGAGCCGCGCGGAATGGATCGTTTATCTGCGAAGGTACTAAAATGCGGAGGTCGGCATGGAATAGGATCATGATCGGAGGACCGTTGCGTTCGGTGAGACGGAAAGTCTACAGGAGAACCTGGGCCCGATGGACGACCCTTTTTAGGTTCAGACCTCTTGCCGACAGGAATCTCAGGACTGCGATTTCGGAACAGCATATTATTCGAGCCATGGTCAGCGTTACTGCTAGCGAAGCTTAAGTTGCGCCGGCCCCATTCTCTCGCAGAACGAGTGATGAGTTGAGGGGGTTCTATGGATGATGCACCTCTGGTTAAGCCAATGAATACAAGCACTGCCAGAAGTAGGCAAAGTTGTGCGATCCCAAGACGCTTTTCAAGAGTAACCTTGAAACATCATGAGCAACCATTATCATTTTCAGGACGTGGAAGCCAACCTCTTCAGCAAGATAATTTACTCGCGAGAGTAATTCACTATGCTCGAACTCCAGACGAAGTCGCTGTCTTTCCCACTCATGAACTGTGCGCTGATACATTTGTGCCTGTATGCGACTCTGAGAGATGTATGAGATAGGTCGTTCAAATTAGCTCTAGTAAAACTCACGGCGCTCTGCAACCTGCCGACATCCTCACCGAGCCTCCTGAGTACTTCACGTACACCAGAGGTCTGCTCCTCTACATAACGTGCATACAGGCTATGATTTGCCTCTAGGAGAGTCAGTCGGGTCATGATTGTGCGGTATATTGACTCTCCACTTGATCCGACGGGTGGAGGGATAGATAATGTTGGCAAGGCTGTCGCCAGCGTGTTCGCAGATGGGCCGTGATGAGATGATAATGATGGAGATTGCAATAAAGATGCTTCGATATTAGAGGTATGCGGGAGTTCTGAAGAGATTAGATATGGGGATTGGGTAGACGTGCTCTCATTAAGCGAGAGGGATGATGTAGAGGATATGGTGGTGTCGAAAGACACAACGCTCGTCTCGGAACTCAATACAGACGTTGAGGTAGCGGACGAAGTAGGGTGCTGCATGATGGCAGAGTCGGTAGGAACAATGGCCGGTGAAGACGCCGTGGATTGGAAAGAAGAGTTGACTGCGTTATGTGTCCGGTTGACCGCCTTGGATGCCTGAGAACTACTTAGACTCATATGTGCCGTAGACAAGACCTTGGTTGTTGGAAGTGGGGTATCAAGAGGATATGCAGAAGGTATGTTCCGAGCCTCGAGCTCATCCATAAACTTGTTCAGTTCAGATCCCCCAGAACTGATGGGCAGGGGCTCCGTAATGGAGGAAAATACTTGAGCCTGAGCTCGGGCGAGTTTATGACTCTCTTCTTCCCACATGTCCCACTTCCATTGTTCAAGATGGGTCAAACCATAGACCCTAAGAAGTGAGACAGGACAGTAATACTCATGTCCATAGTGTGAGTGAAAGTCGATCCGGATGTACCTGTAGAAATCGCGCAGGGTAGTTGGTGTGTGGAAAGACTGTATCTCAGTCAACGGCAAGGTTTGAATGTTTGGGAGAAACACGCGCCTGCACACCACGGACATTCTTTCCCTTGTAAGTACCCGCCAGTACCCACCCGTCATCAGACGTCGTGTAAGTCTTTGCAACCTTCACCGAAAAGTCCTTGAACACTCCGCTGAAAAACTCGAAGTTCGCGAGTTGCACGGTGTCAATTCTAATATCCTCGCACAACTCTACAACCACGAACTGTTCCTCCTTGCCCGTAGAACATGGCGAGAGCATATATTTATCCTTTTTTGATGATAGAATGGACGAAGGAGACTTGGCAGAGCGATGAGAAGTGTGTACGCGTGCAGAGCAATCTAAGTTTGCATAATTGAAACGGTCGGTGATAGGTACCCTGAAATGAGGGGAGAGTGCCGTTTCCGGGAGGTATGCAGACGTGTCCGGCACAGTGACATTAGTCTCATGGGTAGTACTTGACTCCGTGTTTTCTAAAGCTTCAATTTGGAGATGAGCAGTTACCCGAGGCTGGGTCTGCGACTGCGGTTTGGATTGGTACTGGAGCTGTTTAGACTTCCACTCTTCAAATGAGAGCAGGACATCCTCGACATCATCTGGTGGTTCTATTGACGAAGGTGGTGTCAGGCAGCAGAGAGGCGGCTCAGGTTGGCGCTTGCGATGGGCGAGAACTATAGCGCGAAATGGGTCATTCTTGGAGGAGGGAAGAGCGACCGAGATGGCAAAAGCTGGCGAGGTAAGCAGGAGAAGAAGCAACGTCTTGGGCAGCGTCGTGAAAGAAACCATCAATGAAGTTTCTGACAACCACAGCCTTTTAGGTCTTCCAAAGAGTCAAAGACAGCTAAAGTGACATGGGTGCTTCCGATAAACAGTTGTAGGAAGTCTAAGGAAGACACTATTTGATCGCCACGTCGGCGATTCTGAGAACTCCCAAGTATTTTGGTCACTTGGGCCTGACAATCCTCAACGAGTAATTTAAACACAGGTTCACACAACAGAGGGTAATCATTGACCCTGGATGTATTATTCAAGGAGACGATACATGCAAGGACTATATTTGCAAGTATAAACATGGATGCACTAGACGGAAAACAGCATGAATGTTTATAATGAACTCCGTCATCTTTCTAAACGTCGCACTGTAAAGTCATGTTAATAAAATGAGTAAAAGTCAAAGAGAAACCATATACCATTCCTATCAACTCTCCAGCCTTGGTATGCATGATGAGTGCAACAATCAAGCCTACAGACAACTGTTCAATACAACACACCGTCTATACAAAATATCATCTTACCGTAAAGACCCAGCACTTCAGCGAAGATGAGAATCAAAATCTGCACACTATATTAGATTTGTTCTTGACAAGACCAAGTTAATGAATATTCACCATTCCAACGAAAAGTCGCGGCTGCTGTGCAGTACCACGGACACCAGCATCACCGACGATACCAATGGCAAAGCCTGCGGCAAGACCAGCGAGACCGACTGACAAACCAGCACCGAGGTCAATGAATCCTTGCGCAAGGGTCATTCTTGCCTGCACTAAATTGTATGCAATTCAGCATCCAGAATGATGGGCGGGAAAAAGACAGAACACACGTGAACTGGAAATGAGGACGGATACCACCAGACCGTAGATCTGCGCATTATCAGAACCGACGGGAGTTAAGATGGAGGAATGAAAAGACGTACACCGATAATACCAGCCATGATGACAGGGACAACACACCTCATCACGAGGTCCGGCCGGAGGACACCCATAGCAGAAATACCAACACCAGACTTTGCGGTACCATAACTGCGGAAAAATGTTCAACACACCACAAACCCTGCAACCCAAAAGTTTCAGACCTTGCACCAAGACCTAGAGCACACAAGCACAAGGATTGGTTAGAATATCAGAGCTTCTGACAACGTCTACTCATAAGACTTACAGGCGAACACAATTGAGCAGGTGCAGCCCTACAAACTCTTCAGTCTCAAAAGCAAACAAGGAGAATTTAGAACTGACCATGGCACCAAAGAAGGGTGCGTAGACGGGACAAAGGTCAGACATGATTTATACTTTGACTTTGAAGGAAGTGAATGAAGACGATTGGGCGACGCTGATAAATGGCTGAGTAGACGTAGTTCGAGTTGACGACGCCGTGGGGAGAAAGCCGATCGGAGATCCAACACTTCGGCAGCAGCCCTTGTTTGGCAAGAGCTTTAGAACTAAACAACCTCCTTCTCCCTTTGGAAACTTTCAACTGCCCGGAGTCCTCGGACGGCGTATCCGACTGGAAAGACACATAATGTCTGCTTCCTTGAGATTCACCCGAAGGGTAGGTCTTTTATAGAGCTTGCTTGCGCGTTCTCACAGAGGAAACTATGCCAGGTGTGGAAATCATTCATAGACAACAAAGGTATTCCCACCAGATACTTTTTGGCGCGAGTCACTGAATACAGCAGCTAGGGCATGATGCGCAGTGTTTTCCGAATGTAAGAGCATCTCCTTTTGACTTGCATCTAATACTAACATAAGTCTTTCAGCTTGTCATTCACCGCGCAGTCCCCGGAACGGTTGATTTTTCACTGAAGATAGATCAATCTAATTGTACGTACTGTTCTCTCCAGCTTTCATAACACTTATCTCTCTGCAGTAAACAGAGTCGGGGTGCGTAACTCATTTTCCCCCAGTATCCCACTCATTGACGCACCAAATTAGACCGTGCACGGCGGCCTAATCCTGTCGCTGACTGATACCCTTGGCTCGCTCGCTGTTGCAAGCAAAGGTCATTACATGACCGGCGTTTCGACAGATATTGGTGCATCCTTTATACGACCTGCAGGCAGGACAGGCGATACCCTTCATGCACGAGCCACACTTACTGCCATGGGTAAGTGATGCAAGGTTTGTTATAATGTTCTACAAGCTCACCAAACCAGGGAAATCCTTGGCCTATACTCGCGTAGATTTTACCAATTCTGTAGGCGATTTAGTGGCGTATGGATGTAAGACTTGTCTTTAGCACGCTGAAACACTTCTTGACTAATCGCATTGCACTAGATCACACGAAATATGTTGGGAAATCGTCGTCTGACCCTGTGAGTAAAACAAGTAATATTTTCTGGCTCAACATGACAATTTTTCTGCAGAACAATGTGAAGTTTTCGGAAGATGGCGAACAAGTGATAGAAGGGAACGACGTTGACTGATTTTATTTTTTATTTTGACTGTGATCGTACCAAGTTTTAGAAATAACAACATTCACTTCGCACAGTTGATTTGTGACATAAACAAAGCGGTGGATGGTCAACAAAAAAACGACAATGTAAGAAAACAAACGTTTCTATCTTTTTCCAGCGTAATGAATGTCTCTATCAAGCTGCATGATGCAACAGGTGGAGCAGGCGCAAAGCTGTGTCTTCCTCGCTCGCCCTCGTCAATGAACTATCCATCTTTCTCGATCTACCAAAGTCGATCAGGCGGAAGCTCTTGGTCGAGAACGCCCGCTGAATTGGCCACTCCGTTGGCTTGCCCTGCTGCCACAGAATGTTCCGCGCTGCGAAAGACTCGTGCAACCACCCTGCATGATGGAAGCGGAAGAGAAGCGATGCGCATTCTTGCTTGTCGTCTATGCACAACTCATCTGGGTTAATCTCCTCGCCACAGCACTCCAGCAGTAAGATCGGACTCAAATAGTTAGGATGATTTGTGCCATCAGTTGGATCATCGGGTGTGTAATACCCGTAGAACTGCGGGCAGAGTGCCCCGATGGGGACAGGATCGTGCAGAGGGGGCATGACATTATATCCGTTCCAGTGTTCGAAGAAGTGGTCAGGGAACGATTGATAGTTGCTCGCCTCCCGAGCGAGGTGGAGGTCGTGTTCGATTGAGAGTTTCGCAATAACAGAGACTGTCGCGGTGCGCGGAACTGTCCCCGAACCGCTGCCGCCGTGTCCGCATCGACCCCAGGAGGTTTGCCACTTCTCATTAGTGTGGATGCGAAGAGCTGGTCCAGAGTAAGATGCGACGCGGACGACCCTCGGAGGTTCAACGGTGAATATTTCTTCCTCGCTGCCTTCTTCACTCTGTTCACCCTCACTTTCTTCTCTGCCAGCTTGTTCTTCATCCCCATGATCCTGCTCTGACTCCTCTTTGCCTTTCCCCTTGTCCTCCTTGGGAACAGACCCCAGCGTGCCCGGCTCCTCAGAGTTCTGAATCTCGTCCACCTTCATCTCAACGTCAGGTGACTCTTCCTGCTCCACTTTGGCTCCGGGTTCTAGATCCCGCCCGTCTACGGCGTCCGTTTTAACATCGGCATTGGCATCCCCTGTTTGAGCTGGGGTACTGGAAGAGTCCGCAGGGGGATCTCCGTCCGAAATTGGCACCGGTTCAGCGTCATTGGCATTGGTGGACTTTTCATCACCCGGTTTGTCGTCGTCTGGGCCGATGAAGGATGCAGTCACCAGTGGGAGCTGGTGTTCCTCAATGGTAACGTGACCAACCGTTCGCTTCGAGCCAGAGGCTTGCGAGGACTCTGTTCCGGGGGCGACATCCGGGCCGGTCTGTAGGGTTTCTTCAGGTTTCCCTACTGGATTATTTAAAAGTGCTTCCCATTTCCCATCGTCCTTTAACTTCTGAATCTGTCGACGGGCGTCCGACTCCACACAAGTTCTGCACATACGAGGTTCGATGAAAAGGTCACGGGGAAGCTCCCAATCCACACTATGCACAACTGAATGATTACCGGAGCCCACTGCACTTGGTGAAAGATAGAGATGAGCTTCTTCCACTTGCATCCTCTTCCGGGGTCGCGGAGGAAGTATGATTTCAATTAGCGGCTCTTCCGTCGGCCCTTCCTTGCTAGAAGGGAAAATTTGTATCACGCTCTGTTCCTTCGCAGCTTCGTCTTCCGCTATCTCGGCTAGTTTCTGTGCCTTCAGCGCAGCCTCTTTGCCTTGTGGCGCAAGAGAGAGGGAATATGTTCGGACGATGTTTCGATTGCCAACTTTGGAAAGCCACGGAGTTTCGTAGTTGGTATCACCCTGATCGATAGATAATTTATTCCAAGGGTCGTGAACATGGAGCTTTTTAGGGAGAAGATACAAAGGAATCCGCTGTTGGAGAGTCGGATTCCCATCGTGCGTGCACGGGATGAAGGGATATGGAGAGGGATAATGGTCTGGATGGAAGGGCGAATCGATGTTCGGCAGTGGCGCGGCAGGTTTCTCTGTCGGTTTGTCAGGAGGTTTCTCTGTCGGTTTGTCCGCAGCTTTTTCTGACGACGTTTCGCCTGCTTCATCTACTTGCATGACGTCATTGAGCTGCACGCCGGCGGTTGCATCTTCTACTGCATCATCGTTAGCAGCTTGTACTGCCTCCTCTTCTTGCTTGATACCGACATTCTCGTCCTGATCACCGACTGGAGGGATCGGATCCTCTGCATCTGTGACTTCTGCTATGTAGCTAGACCCTGATTTTGCCTTCTCTCTAACCTCCTTTCGGCAGGAATACTGATCGAATATGCCCAATCTGACACGTGTGTCATAGCATCCAATCAGTTCCCCGATGTCAGCTACTGGTATCTCTTTGGGATCCTCTTCCTGATCGGCCCAATAGAGCTCATCCTTGGCTGTAAGCTCACCAGCCTGGCGCATCCATTTCGCAAGTCTGCTTCCCGTGGAATTGGTGATGTAGTTTGGCACATTTGGGAGACGTCGAACATGATAGAAGTCGTAGAGCGTTGCACCCCATAAATCAAGTCCATTGCCGGCCTCCTTTCCCCTCAATGGAGACGGCTTGATAGCTTGTCCGTTAGGATAACGAGGCCAAACGCGGAAGATAATGCGCTTCTTTCCATATCCAACGCAATGTGTGTCGTTATCGTTTTGATCTTGGATAGACTTGGGGAGTTTGTGGGGGTCGATCGTACTGAAATCAGTGTATTCGGCTCGCGAATGTTCATCCAGGCTGCAACGAAATGGTTCTAAAGTGTGCAAGCATTGATGATAGGGACATACCCCTCTTCTCTAGTACCCTTTTCTTTGGATTTCTTGGACGGAGGCCCCTTGGCAGACTCAGAATCTACAGCCTTTGCGACGCGTCGTTTAGCCTTTTGGGTCTTCAAAAAACCCCGTTGCATGGTGGAATTTGATAGAGTTGATATAGATGGGATGAACGATCCTAGGTGGTCACAAGTCGCAATTCTACGACACTGGCAGAAACGTTGAAGGCGTCAGATCAAGACCCAGAGGCAGAAGAGCGACCGTGACAATCAATAGTAACTTTATGTAAGTGGTAGTGCGGGCGTCAAATATCAAAGGGTGAAGTATTTCCTAAATAGTAGTCACCTCTTATAGTACAGTTCTATTTCACGGTTCACCTGTATGAGGAAGGCCGTTCGTTCATCAATTAATTATCTGGCCGTTCTATGTATGATTCTCAAAAGCACGTACAGTAGTCGCACTTGCACCTAGATACGCGAGAGGCTCGAGTGAAACCGTGACAGCCCCTAGCTGTTGACAACGAGCTTTCGAACTCTTAACACGAATGATTGTAAATTTCTTGTGATAAAGAAATGAGGCTGAGTGAGTGATGAAGACCACGACGTTGGAGAGCTCGAGGTGGGGATGTACTAGACCAAGTACGTAGCAGGAAGTGGAACAATATTATTGTTCAACTTGAACGTCGTCCGGTTTTATTGCTCACGTGACCAGGAACATATATTTTTCCGACGAACAGAGTTACTCTATAGATCTCAGTTGCGTTTCGTGCGCGCGCAAGCAGGTGGTTGAAGTTCATTAGTGTACATATTTCAAGTCGTATATACCACAGGCGGTAAACGGAGCTAACGAAAAGGGTCAAGCAAGGGGTTGTCAAATGTTGGACAGATTGGCGGCGTGGGCCCAAGAAAGGGAAAGGAAAATATATGCATACAACCCATTCACTTGATAACATTTCATACTTCTGTTCTGAAATCATTCACAAGTTCCGAATGGGCACGAGAGCGTGGTGTGAGATTGCAAGGGAAGACCATAGGGGCGCTAAAGTGATGAAACTATTAGTGACGGGAAGATGGAATGATACAGAAAAACCAAGTACCGGCTGATTCCTGTCGTGAATTGGGGGGTGAATTCGATCACTTTGCCCTGATTATCTTTGGCAGGAAGAAAATTCCACCGTAGCTAACATAGTAACAATAGCGGACCATAAAGAGGCATCAGCAGCATATCGGCCTGATCAAAGAATGATTCAGCTCTATACGGTGGTGAAATAACTCAGCCTACCTGGGCATGCACGCCGGCCAAAGCCAAAAACAAATCCAGCAGGATTATCATCCGTTAACGCGCCATTGACATCTAGGAATCTCTCCGGCATAAAACGAGATGCTTCAGGGTACCGCTTTTCATCCCGTGAAATGCCCCTGCAATATAAATATAACATCAGTATTTGGAAAACTAGAGAGGATCTGTCTGACCATATGTTGCACATGACAACTGTTCCTGATGCACGATATTACAAATGAGGTACTCAATGAATAAGAATAACAGACCTTTCGGTATGAAATAACCATCATATGTATCATCACTCGTAGTGACATGTGGGACGCCTACAAAAACACCTTCAGCAAAGGCGAAATAACACAGCAAGAAAGATTACCAAGGGGTACGACAGGCTGCCATCGCAAAGTCTCACGCAGAACTGATTCAATATATGGTAGTGACGTTCTGTCTTCAAAGGTAGGTAAGCGATCCCCCCCAACCACTGAGTCGATCTCCGCTTGTGCGCGTCTCTGAACGTCTGGATACAATACCATGGCGAGAGCAAAAGTCATGACTACTGAAGTAGTCTGCAAAGAAATTCAGGAGTTGACAATATGGTTCGGACATCCGCTAACCGTCTCGTATGAACCTGAATAGATATGTATCAATGAGAGGTATACCGTCTCTTGTAGAAAGATGACGAACCAACAATAGCAGTAGTAGCTGCTTTCTTTAAGGCACCCTCAAACAATGATCGGGACGTCTGATCTTGCTTCTCGATTCGTTGAAGATTTTCTGCCACCATCGAAAACTGACCAATTGCCAAGTTTTCGACCTTGACAATGATGTGATTAATAGCTGGGACAGAACCAATATTTCTAAAAAAGATGCCTACCATATGGTCCTGCGCATGTCGAAACGGTATGTCAGTCATTTGTCTCATGTGATTGGTCGAAGTTCGAGCATCGCGTTTGATTGAGGATCCCCAGCACCAGTCAGGTAACCTCAGCACTACATGACGGTACAGAATGTCAACTCTTTCCATGAGAATGAATGTTGAGCATACAAAAGGGGAAGGCCTCGAGCAGGGCTGCTCTCTCCGGGGTCAGCGCTGCAAGGCCAATACCCAGTGCATTTTCTGCGATTCGAACCAGGGGATCATCACGAGGATTAGTTTGGTAGCCGTATGTCACTGACATCGCAAGTGATGATGAGAACCTATAAACAGGTTGATAATTTTTCGGTGTTTACAAACACATCGACTGACGTTGCGAAGTGGGAATGATAATGCTGAGGGTCATCAATTAGATTGGCGATCATCCTGCGGGCCTGATTGATCTGCATCGGACGAAACTTGAGCGAAGAGTCGGGACGGAAAGTTTGATGGAAAAGTCGTCGGCAAAGACGCCATTCGTCACCATAGCCTATGAATGCAAGGGCGACCGACCAACCAAATCTGCCTGGACTTTATAATGATTAAATGGAAGAATGTTAGAAGAACGCACGGCTCGACTGTGGCAATGTATGGTCTATCAGAGTAAATGCGAGAACGCTTGTCCAGCAAGGCTTCTGCAATGTGCTGAGAATTGATCACCACGACTTCCTGGCCTAGAAGTCGCACGAAAAACAAGTCTCCTGATATGATGATTTGCACCATATATGTACCGTGGTACTATCTGACCGCGTACCATAAGTAGCAGCCCATTCGGTGTAAGTTAACCATGCCGCCTTGGTGTCGAGAGACAAGACGTTTCCTAACAGTGGGAGGGGCACGGGGCCAGGGGGAAGTTTTTTCTGTCTGTTCATAATGAACCTCTTGAGGGATGTGATCACAATAAAGGAAGCAAGTAAGATGGCGAGGTTAGCAAGACCTGAAGGAAACATGGTTAGAGCGGTGTGTGGGCAGACACCTAACGCATAGAGGGAACTTATAATTGCACGAAGAGCCCTATACATGACGTTATGCCATATTGCCGAGGGCTTCGGACCCTGAAATGGTGATGAGTCTTGGACCAGTTTGATTATCTGATATGCAACACACCTTATCTTCTTCTCATCGGTTCTCTCACTCATCGGTTCAGTATTAGTGCATCGTATTAGTGTGTGCAGTAAGGATTGGTTTTATCCAAACCTTTTTATTGCATATTCACTTGCCTAAAAATTGCAATGGCGTCAAGTGACCCACTAGGGGCCCAGACTGCAATCACAAAGCCAACAGCGATCCTCTGAACGTTTCAGAGGCAGTCAGATACCCACATCCAAAAAAATCATGGGTTCTTGTACGTCGGAACACAACACACACGGGACCGTACGACTCCGAACATCGGAATTGTGCCTCCAATTGTGCCTCCAATACCAGCAAGTTACAGCTCCCCCTGCTGGGGAACGCCGTAACCCATATTTAGATCTTGCTTTTACTATTCACCCTGTTGGTCAGTTGCACTTGAACTTTCAAATCCATCAGATCTAAGAATAACAGCAGATCTGATCTCGCTGCCTTTTGTGCCTGGAATGGTTCAAGTATCACAGCAGCCATGTTTGCGACGACTTTAGTGCTTCATGAGCGATGTTGCAAAGGTAAGTGTGAACAGGGAGTGGACTCATCGGGAAATGAAGACCCTCCACCTTGGTATTTCATCATCTTGAACAAGAACCATGGCCCGCTACTTATACGCCCGCAGGCTGGGCGGTGGACTGGCCAGGTGTCACATGTATGGATACCACGTATACATCATGTCGCACAGCGGGCGGATCATGATTTCGACCTCAAAGAAGTGGGTCGCACTACCACTCACCAACCTGGCAATTTCGTGGCAGTAGGTACATAGAGCAATCCCCCTGTGCATGTCGATAAGCTATCGTCGGAGGAAGACCACGACATTCTTGGATTATTGCTTCTTTTGGTTTCCTGATAGGCAAAATATTTAGAGAGGTATGATTATGCGGCTCTGGTCCTCACCTAATGTCACAATTTCCCTGGTCTTCCGCACACAGGCCAATAGAAAGTTGTTCCTTCTATAAAGTTATCTTCCCGTTAACAAGTTTACATTGGCCACTGATAGCAATAACCACTCACCCACTGACCTGTATTCTTGGATTTAAAGCGTGGTTGCGTCATTGACAAAGGTCGTATTCTTGCCGTCGTCCTTCCAGGCAACTGCAACCCATAATGGATTACAGTGAGTAGTCTTTTGATATCGGGCCTGTCGACCTAATGTATCACCTAGAATTTGCTCTATGGCTTGTTCCCTCGGGAGAGGAAGCTGAGGCACTACGCTATTTGATGGAATTCCGACCAAGGCCTGATAAACCAAGGAACGACAAACCAAAAAATGTCAAATCCAAAGATGTCAAGCCAAAGGACGATAAGCCAAAGAGAGACAGATCAGGCGACAGCAAATCAAAGGATGGTAAACCAAAGGACGGAAAATCAGAGGACGGAAAATCAAAGGACGGAAAATCAAAGGACGGAAAATCGGAGGACGGAAAATCAAAGGACGGAAAATTAAAGGATGGCAAATCAAAGGATGGCAAATCAAAGGACGGAAAATCAGAGGATGGAAAATCAAAGGACGGAAAATCAGAGGACGGAAAATCAAAGAGCGATAAGTCAAGCACTCACTCGATATCATCTCGCTCGACATCCTCTTACTTGAGACCCTCTTATGCGAGACCCTCTTATCCGAGGCCATCTTACCACAGACCATCCCACTTCGGACCACCTCACTTCGGATCATCTTACTTCGGAGCACCCCACTTCGGATCACCTCACTTTGGATCACCTTACTTCGAACAACCTCACTTCGGACCACCTCACTTCGAACAACCTCACTTCGGACCACCTCACTTCGGACCACCTCACTTCGGATCACCTCACTTCGAACCACCTCACCATAGATCACCTCGCTCCAGATCACACTCCAGATCATACCCCCGCTTCGAACCCCATATTACCCTCGTCACTTTCTCATGCCCGTATCGCCCTAACACATTTCAATTGGTGCCTATGGGTGCCAAAACGACTCCCGTGCATTTCGAGTCCATGCAAGTCGGAGACGACTACCTCAACTCATTGTCCATCGTCACCCAAAAGTCCAGCGAGCTCATGCAGCTGCGCGATCGTATTATGGATCACCTGAAGGCGAACAACATTCGAGTCTTGCCAAACCCTTCATTTCCACGCATGTCCTTGTTCTACCTAGATGAATCGTTCAAAGGAGAACGCTCGCTTCTTGGAAAACAACTGCGAGAGACAGGAAGAGTCCACGAAAAAATAGGCGGGGAGAAAAAATTGTCGCTGAATTGTGGTGTGGATGGTGCCGGGCCTGCATTCGACGCCATGGTAGGATTTGAAGGAATGGAAATATGGCTCGTTGATTGCACTGAAGGAGTGGAAGATTGGAGCGTCCTGGATAGACGGTATCTCAAGCCACGAATGCCCAAGGCCAAGGTCTACGTGAAAAGAGGCGATCCTTACATGAATATATTTGGGAGTGAGGGGCCTGATCCTTACCAGGTCAGAGAAATGGCGTCCTATATTCCGACATGGGGCGAACCCGGACATTCTGGTATATACGGACCAATGGCACCATATTTTCCTCTGGACCCAAGGTAGCGTGCGCCTTCCTGGCTGTAATTTGCACTCAAACATAATTCGAACCACAGACATTATACGCATAATCACGTACAATGGGAAGACCCGAGTATGCGAGGCAATATGTATCCAAGTCAGAACAGGTGGGGATATACCCCCAACATGAATGGATACCGGGAACTGGAAGGATACTTCTGAGTCCACCAGCGGCATTTGTGCACATTGCCTGGTATTGGCTGTAACGCTCCTTAGATTAATGTCGTCAGTTTACACTTGCATTTAAACCATAGATGATACCAAGATGATACAGAAATATAGATGGATAGGAATTCACCTTGACAGTTTTGACATTACAGCGTGTGCGCTGTGTACTGTGGTCGTACATCCTAATCTGTCGCATCCCACAGGATCTTGAGAAGACAGGATCCAGGATTCCTGCTGCACTTCCTAAAAGCTGTGAGAATGCAATTTACTCCTTCGCCGACTGTCGGATCAATTGCCAATGGCCATCGCGGTGCCCTTCTCGAGTGAATGATATCGATGCATCGATATTTGCTGCTGGGCTACCGATTGCGAGTTGTCACCTGCTGACTGCGGTCATGGGTGCAATTTAAAAGTAAATTATGTGCTGGCGCAGTCTTTCAAGCATCGTGAATGAGGTTGTTTTGAATGTGTACAGATCGAGGGAGAGAAACTGTTGGAGTTACGTATCGTGGTTGCTAAACCGGCATAGAGCGAGCGCCGAGTTCGGAGCCGCCGGCTACTTGCCCGTACACGCTTTACAGTACTTATACGTGGCGAGAACACCGTTGGCTGCAACGTGCTCAGCAAGCCCTGCTGAGCCAGCATGGACGAAGCATCTGATGTTATGCCCAGTGAACTGCCAGTTGAACGCCGCCAACGTCACACGCGGGATCGTACGGCTTCGTTGAATTCACTTTCTCACTTCAAAAGTGCATCGTCCAAGCACATACGACCTAGGTCCACCCTCCGCAATCGTGGTTCTAATGCAAGCATGAAGAGCGTCGGGTACATATCATCCTTACAAGCTTGAATAGTGCTTATGTTTGTCTCCCAGCTCCGACACTGACCACTCGGAAATTATTGCCCCCATTCCTCGCCGACATCTCCTGCAAACGTCACAAAGTCTTCATTGGCTTAGGGTTGACACCTCATCGGGAGATGAATGGCTCAACAGAGGTGTCTCTCCCGTTTCCGCGTCTTCAGTCGGC
Organism: Suillus variegatus; assembly: GCA_016647645.1. Lineage (NCBI taxonomy): Eukaryota > Fungi > Basidiomycota > Agaricomycetes > Boletales > Suillaceae > Suillus > Suillus variegatus. The sequence goes on along the minus strand of JABBWF010000021.1, from coordinate 320,806 downwards.
TCTGTCTTCCCAAATAACAGGATGGCCAATCGACTTAGCTTCACCGCTCTTATGGAACACGAAAGAACCGCCGTTGGCCCATCATCCACGGCTGATGCGAGAATACTTGAGGATGATCAGGGAACTATTGGAGCTGGAAGGCGGTTTGTGAGGTGGATGCATCGGAATAATATGAAAAACTGGGTCGTTCCTTCAGCTATCGCTTGCATCTACCTTGGTTAAATGGTGCATCGGATTCGGAACATATTCTGGTGCGTATAACCATTGGGCGCATACTTTAATCTCAAGTCGCCCCATAGGCCACAATACGCCACCTATCTTCGGCGATTATGAAGCCCAGCGACATTGGATGGAGCTTACTGTGCACCTCCCAGTTAGGGAATGGTACACTTATGACTTGCAGTACTGGGGTCTTGACTATCCTCCTCTAACTGCATATGTTTCATGGCTATGTGGAAGAATGTAAGTTTGTCAAGTAGAATTCGTTGTACTATATCTATTTATCTTGTTTCTCAGTGGGTCTTTAATCGAACCTTCGTGGTTCACGCTACAGGCATCTCGCGGCTTAGAGACCGGAGGAAGCAAGCTATTCATGCGAGCCACTGTGGTCATCTTTGATCTCCTACTTTATATTCCGGCATTGTACACCTTTGTATGCGCATGGCAGGGCACGCGATCATCTAGGAAACGAGTACGTTCGTCAATCTATTGTCATAACGGCTCCAGATGTTTATGGTAGTACCCTCGTATCGCGAGCAGCACGCTGCGCTGCTCACATTACTGTTCCATCCAGCACTTCTGTTGATCGACTTTGGTCATTTCCAATATAATTCCGTCATGTTAGGTAAGTCACTCTTTATCAGTAGTATTTCTGATTCTCACTAGCATATTCTCTCAGGTTTAACGCTACTTGCGATTAACGCCTTCGCAGCCGGACATGATCTTTTTGGAGCTATCTTCTTCGTCTTGAGTTTGGGTTTCAAACAGATGGCTCTTTACTACGCACCTGCGGTCGGCTCTTACCTGATTGGAAAGTGCATTTATCTAGGCCCCGTCCATGGGTAAGTCTGTCGCAGCTGCAGGACTGCTTTCAACGCACTCAATATTCTCCAGCACTCGCCTGTTTCTGCGTCTAGCGCTGACGACAACATTAGCCTTCGTCATCATGTTCGCACCCTTCCTACCTCCCTTCTCTCCTCTCTCCACTATTGCTGCGCCTATCATTCGCATCTTTCCGTTCGGACGTGGTCTCTTCGAGGACAAGGTTGCCAACTTTTGGTGCTTTACCAACGTGTTGGTGAAGTGGAAGCGTATATTTGCTAGCAGAGAAGGTATTCTGATCAAAGCATCTACTGGCCTTACAGCTCTTGGATTCTTACCTGCTGTGGCTGCGCTCATTTTCGGTGGTTACAAGACTCGGTTGCAGAAGGACGCTCAAAACCACTCAGTGGACGTGTCTCCTTCGATGGCACCCGCGTCACCGTCATCACCAACGCCAATTTTGCCGCTATTACCCTATGCGCTCCTAACCTGTTCCATGTCGTTCTTCCTCTTCTCCTTCCAGGTGCACGAGAAGACTATTCTTATTCCCCTCCTACCTCTCACACTCCTGCTGTCGGGCGCTGCACCCACTGACGATGTATTCTTGTGGGGAGCTTTAGGCAACAACGTTGGTGTCTTCAGGTAAGTAGTGTGCGATCTTGCATGTTCGCGCCGCTAATTAGGATGCTGTTCACTTGTAGCATGTGGCCCTTACTCAAAAAAGATGGACTGGGAATTCAGTACCTTGCAATGCTTATTCTCTGGAACCGGTTGATTGGGTATAATCCATTCAAACTACGCTATGGGCATTTTGCGGGACTCTTATCTTCCGTACGAAGTGCTTCTTTTGCACAGTTCTGTCACAGCTGATGACATCTAATCACAGGTGGTACATACAGTAATAATAATCCTCCACTTGCTCGAGCTTGCAGTGACGCCTCCTGCACGCTATCCCGACCTCTTCCCAGTCCTCAACGTCCTAATATGTACCCCGATCTTTGGACTTATCTGGCTTTGGAGCATCAAGCGTTCAGTGGAAGTGAGCTGGGCTATAAGCGGATTGCCTGGAAAACGCGAAAAGGAGCCTTCTTCAACTGTGTCTGCGATCAGCACAACCTCGTCGAGCGCCACGTTCGGGCACAGTCCGATGCGTGGAGAGATGGGGGTGCGTGCGACGAGTCTTGGGTATGCAAGTGGGCGCGGGCGTGGACAGGCTGATGCTAGGAGACGAGCGCTTGTGACGAGTGCAGGTGGTGATCGGGAGCATTGAGCGTTGGGATTTGGCTTCGTTTGTTTTTATTTAAAGGAATATATATGATGGCGCATACGCACCCGGATTTCAAGGAGAGGGGACTTCTCGTCCTCGCACACACCGACTCGATTCAGATGATTCTCTCATTAGGTTGTACGCAGTGACACCCATCATTCCGTACGTCAGAAAGTGCAACAGCAGCTTCGCACTCACATCTTTCTGCACTTGCTCCGTCCATGCGTGTCCTTCGCTCTCGCAGGGATGGTCTAGTTCTCTAGATCTCGAGATCTCACCGGTGCTCTGGCCTTCCCGACGAGATTCTTGCGATTATCTTCAAATACTTCGAAGATACACTAGTCCCTGTAGGTCTGATGCATCGGGTCTGCTAATTATGATTAATAGGTTGTGTATCAACTATACTCGTTGGTATACTTTTCAATGCATCAGTGATGCATCAGAACACACCAACTACCGGATTCCATTACCCTGGGACTCGACCTCTGTTGTAGTCGTCCCTGGGCCGCTGGCCTATGCCATTAATAATTCTGTCGCGGGATCGTAAAGCAGATCTTGCTCCCCATTTATATCTGTACTGCGAAGCAGGATGAACGAAACAATGTCGAGTCCATTCAAGGAAAAAGGAGGTCGCGATTCAGAACCATTTTCTCGCTGCCGAGCATCCATTATGCATATGTTGATGTCGAGGAGCTATTCAAACATGCGTCCCATCATCACAACTGACTTTTCAACATCGACTGGGAACGGAGATGACTATCACGCTGTTACAGTGGTGGGGGACGTATCCGAAGCTTTGGCAGGTTATGTCATAAAATTCACCTCTTGGTGATGGGTCCATTACCGAAAGTTACAACGTGAATATGCAAGATACGGCCGGTCTAGATCTGTGTCCGAGATTGAGATAAGCATCGTGTTATTAAAACTCAGCCAAGGCACTGATTCTGATCACAGTGATAACGCGCCCTCGGTTGCATTAAACATGTCTGCCGCTAGGGAATTTCCAACAACAACACCAGACTCAACCCGGCGAGGTTGGGAGTAATACTATATGTTGCAGTCGTGAAGTCCACCATCCACCATACGCTCGTGTTTTCATATACTACCTACTTGCGACCATAATCGTGACTCAAGCATGAACCACAGTCAACGGCAGCCACGAACTTCTCAGAACGCAACTCGAACGCCCAGGTAAATCGGTTCGCGCATAAGCCGGTGCATCAGACGACTGGTGAGTCCCAGATATTGTCATATGTGCTGATATATGATTATATATAGAAAAGGTTTTCGTCATATTTGAATATCAAGTCATATAAACCCATGTATAACGTCGGAAAACCACCGCATCAACGTAAAGCACCTTGGGGAGACTCACGAATTCTTTGATGGTTGTCTAGCAAGTCCGATTCAAGAACCATCATGTGTTCCAAGTACGCCACTGGAACGCCCAGGGAACGGCCTCGTGGAGAAGCCGGCTGTCTATTAGCAAGTCTGATTCAAGGGCCATCATCATGTGCTTGAACTTGAAGTACAAACAAGTTCCAACAGCAGCTAAGAACTTCTCGAATGCCCAGGTAAATCGGTTCACGCAGAACAAGTCCGAAACATATAAAAGCCTCCTTGCTGAGACTCTAACTCCAGAACTCAAGCTCTTCGATCCACCCTCAATCTCAACTACCAGTACACTTTGTATTTCACAATCCAAAACAATGTCCGTCAAGAATTTGCACTTCCAGTCGTGAGTGTTCGCGAATCTCGCTCTGCACAATTTTTTCACCCAACGTTTCACAGCAATAACCTCGGCAAGCAGGTCACCCTCATGCTCACTTTGAGTCCCGACGTGGATCGCCTCTACGAGGACGTCTTCCCGGTAGTTTGGAGGTAAGTGGGCCTACTCGTGTCTTGGACGATTTAAAACCTTGCAATTTTTTCAGAGTCATCAACTTCCCGAAGTCAGGTGGGTGTTCCTATTCTCTTGCTGCCAAGTTGCCGACTTACATATGAGCCGTCTTTCCAGGTTTCCATAGGGCTAGCACGACCTACACGACCCAGTAAGATGATCGACAAGATCAATAGTCTTGCAAGTCGCTTATATATCGTGTAGGTTTGCTTTCTCCAGAGTCCAGGAACAGAGTGGGAAGGTCGTCGACGCTGGGACCTCGATCAATATCAATGTGAGCGACTCTCATCTACTCCGAAATTGCTAGCACCAACGCAAGCCATGATGCAGAACGGCGAGAAAACAATTCTGACAGAAGCCAACGATGTCTATCATTTCTCTGTAAGTCTGGCTTCCGTTGATTTTCATCTCGACCACCGACGAATACCTCGTGCAGACCCCTCGGGCATCAGCCTCTGGCATCCTGCAGGCCCAGAACAACACTGGGACTAATCAAGAAATGGCAGTCGGTTTGTGACCATCATCATCTCCTCTTCTTTCACCTGAACGTATTGTCCACCTTCAGGCTTCGTAAACAAAGGAGATTTTACGCCCACACCCGTACTCTTCTTCAGCGATGTTGAGTATGTCATCTTGCCTGTAATACTTTCTTCTTCAGAGCGTTCACAATATCAATTGCAGAGATGGCAGTAACGTCACGGCAAAGTTCACTCCCGTCTTGCGGGCTTACATCACGTCGGACTATCAAGCGACCTCACTCTTGCGAGGCCGAGTCGACACTCCTGCGATCTTGTCGTATGATCTCACTGGGCTTGCTCAGAACACGACTTTCAACCTCTCGCACGACGCGTCCACCGGACGTTACACGCTCACCCATGATTGATTAAGGAATGTGACACTGGTGCGCCTAAATATCCGCTCTGTGATATATGCATCTCAATGTTTACTGTGCTTTCACAGTATCTTCGTTCAAACCAATAACCTCACTGAGTTGGCGTGGGCAATGTGAGTATTCGTGCATTTGTGGAGCGCCATCGCGGCAGAACAAACACCACTGCTGAGAATTAGTAGAATATACGAGAAGGAGTCGCGTGCGCCTGCGTGGTTCCAGAATTGAGAAATGAGAATGTCTTTTTTTTAGTCGATATCGCCTCTTCCATTCTATGTGGCAATGCCTTGTGATATACACTTTTGATGACCTGTTCACCGCGGAGACCAGAAACAACTTTGAAGGGACCAGGTAGCATACTACGCTTCGCAGGTCCTCCCGTACGTAGACTTGCCAGACTTGCGGACGGTCCGAACCATGACGACTAGTAAGAGAATTTTCGCTAAGACAGGATCTGTGTAGCAGCAGATTATTTGTTTGAACCGGAAGAGGAAGGTTGTACATACTGTCAAAAATTAAACGCGCTAGTCCACGGAGCTATATTTTGACTGGCAAAGTGTAGACTTGAGATCGACGTTGGAGAAGAAATCTCTGAGTTCATTAACGCGTTTGACCCGGTTGGGGTGATGACTATGATTCAGCGAGTACTCAAAATTGACCAGAACTTAATTAATGCAATCTCGAGACCTTCCTCTCAACCAGAGACCACGAATCCAGCATTCAATAAAGCAATCTCAATTCATTCGGATCGTGCATCTTCCATAAGGTTGGATTAAGATCTATTCGTGAGCAACCATACCTCAGTGGTGATTTACATCGATGTGAACTTTCCAGTTAGAGCGGAATACGGCCTTCAGCGACTGGCAGGCAGCATGATCTTACACCTTCAGGAAACCAACTCCTTGTGTCGTCTCCTTCTCTAGTAGTTGCTCTGCGCCACGCAGTCTATTCCAAATGCTGATGTATGTAATGTGAGTTTGGTGTTTCCTATCCAAGATGGGCGCTTACAATATTTCCAGACCATTGTCCAGTTTTCATTCATTAACTTGTAGACCTAGTAAACATGATGACTTTCAGGCTGCGAGCGCTCAGAAGGCTTGTCAACCTCCACCACGACCTCGTGCCAGTGAAAAATTAAATGCTCAGTGCATTCGAGCAGGTCGAGTACACCTGGCGCGTTCAACAACATGAAGCTGAAAAGTCTGCAATCAATACTAGAATCAAGCACGGGGGTGCGGATGGCTGAGTGGATATGCCTCCAAGCCTGGGACTGCACACCAGCGGTCGCCGGCCTTAAACCAGAAGGTCGCGGGCTCAACTCCTGCAAAAAACCACCAGGGAGTTTTAGTGGGTATTGCGTGTCAGCGGAGCCCCACATAACTGCCTAATCCGGCAATGGTATGCGTAAATGCATTTCTTCCTGGAGAGTTAGCGCTCTAATTATCAATCGTGGTTTAACACCTGCGCTATAGGCAGTCAGCTTGGGACCAGACGGTGTCGGTTGCCTTGCAGACATTGTGCCTCTCAAAAAAAAAAAAAGAATCAAGCACGACGAACAGCGTCGGACAAATCAAACAATGTCCACACCATCAACAATGACAATAAGCTTCCGCTTCTCGTCGTAATTGAGCTACACAAGCAACTCGAAACTCCACCGCGAGCCAGTCTTGCATGCTGTGCCACAAGATACTAAGCAGATAATAGATTTGGTGGTCTTCAAGCGCACGGAGAGATGCAAAGTCGATGGAAGCTATAGACCTGAGTCTGATGATGCTGAACATCAAAACGAAATGCCCCGAGAGCCAGCATCGGAGCAACGATAGGTGATATCAAGTCTAACTCGTCCAGCGCCTCGCATAGAAGAGGTCCATACGAGCATCGGGAATGAGTGTCTGGCAAACCTTCTTGTTAATTTTGAAGGATCTGTTCGACTTCTTAGCTGAACTTGTGTCTAGATGGTCCAGAGTACGAAAGTGAAGTTGCGACAAAAGGGACAAACAGGGTGTTAATGAGGCGGGATATCGCGGTGTTGCTGGGAATGACAATACCTCAGTAGAAGAGGGTGTCACGTGTGAGAGCAACGCGCAAAACGTACACCAGGAGTGAGTACTGAGGTCTTCGGTACAAATCATACCTTGTGGCTTATCGATAAAAGTCCGTGTGTAGGGTTGGTTTTGAGAGGTTTGGATGGCGCGTAATAGCATGTTGGCTGCGTTTTATAGGGAGACATTTGAATGAAAACAAAACGCATTGAGTACGGGAGCCTCTTGTTGCATTTTCTGGAACGCCATTCTACTCACAGTTTACTCCGTTGAGCTGTTTCTTCCCGAGGCGTTATTTGGTTTTACATAAGGTAGACGTCGTGCAGATTCTACGGACATTACTCGATGTGACGAGATTGTGACACGGAAGTTTCGAGTAGTCAGTGAACTCATCGATGGAAATCCAAGTTGTACAAACACATGCTGAACGATCTGTGTACGATTTGAGCAGTACGTACTTGATGCTGCGCGAAATCCAACTTCGACGTTTCAACGGGTCATCTTTCCAACAAACATCAAGCTCCCCGCGCAGAATACCATTGCATCACCAAGAGCTGCATACCAGAAAACGGGGCCAACTTCCCCAGCGGTGTTGCCAACACGTGGCGTAGATCCAAGGAAGGTAGTGCAAGGCAAAGGAGGTACACGAGGAGAGATAGTTCCGAGTGCGTGGGTGATAGTTATGGTGGCGAATATTGATGAGAGTAGTTAGACACAGGTGCGGGGGAAAGAATGTTGAACTGAGTGTGCGCGTGCCACACGTCCTCCATTCTTCATGACTGATGCGAAGCAGGACTCGAAGCAAGACGACGGAGACCAAAGAAAAATCCGCAGCAGCTCACTCCTGTATACACAAAGTCTTCCGCTCCGCCAGTTGAGCCTTGTGCTTGTGTTTGGATTGGTTGTGCTTGAGATGATTGTGCCCCTGATAGTTGACCTGATTGCGTTGCACCGTTGGTCTGGTTGCTGTTGGTACGTTGCATAGCTGCAGCCGCTTCCGCATCAGTTTCAGGGACAATACCATATCTCTGCAGTGTATTGTAATGGAACGAAATTGGAGGGACGACGAGTCACTCACATCTTCATCTTGAGCAAGAGGTACATCGACGGTGCGCGTGGAATGTCCTCCAGAGAACAACTTGAAGTCGAAATTCCAGTGTCGGGACTGTCGTTCGATTGGTTGGGATGCATTTGCAGGTCGTGTGCCGAGATGTATGGAAGTGAGCAAACGACGCCAGCGAATAAGGAACGATGGGCTTGCGGCAGGAGCTACATGACGAGACGCGTGGTCTGATTCGTCGCCAAAGAAATCATTGCCCTGTATCTGGGTGTCAGGCGAGAAAGGTGAAGAACAAGAAAGTACACTGACATATCTTGCCAGTCCTGTTTTTTTGGCCTGCTGATTAGACGCAAGACGGAAGTCAAACGTCTGACGAGACATGAGAAAAGGTGGGGTTACTCACAATTGGTGGACGCACGACTATCGGTCGGGCTGGAAGTTCCTAGTAAAAAGTGAGATGTATTGTGAAAGAGAAGCGGAAACTACTTGCCTTGAGCTTTGGATTGCCATCATCTGCGCCCTAGATGGCCAAAACAGTTAGGAGAGAAATTAGACAACAAAGTGCATACGTACCACAACTTTGAGCGCTGCCTCCAGGCTCCATACATATATTTTGTTGTCTAGTCCAGCACTGGTAATGTATTTTCCATCGGGGGACATGGCAACAACCCTGAGTTCGTCATCATGCAAGAGTGGATCTCCGACTGCCTGATTGTTCTTGAGATCCCAGATGCGAATGGAGTAGTCAGCTGATGCGCTAACAATATACCTTTCATTGGGAGTAAGGCAGAGGGATTGGACGGCGTAGGTGTGACCCCAAAAAACGACGAGTTCCTGTCCATCAATCGCCCGCCATTTTCGGATGGTGGTATCAACTGAGGCAGAAAAGATATGTGTGCCGTCCTTGGACCAACACAATGACATCACATCGTCCTCATGTCCCTTGATTTCGATGAGCAGCTTGCCGTCCATAGACCATATGCAGATTGGACCTGATCCCACCACTCGTGAATTTGTCGCCTTTTGGGGAGTATTTCACAGCTTCAACCCATCCGTGACTGGTCTCTATGGGTGGTGCTATTCGTCGACCAGTATTTGGGTTCCAGCGTTGTATGGTGCCGTCTTCTGATCGACTTGCTATCTCCAGGGAATTGCGAGACCAATCAAGGCACCTCACTGCAGCAATATGCCCCTCCCACGGGTCGCCAATCATGCTGCCCTCCTTTATATTCCAAAGCCGCAGTCTGCCGTCTTCACTCTCACAAATGACCATTGTTTCATCTGGGGATACTACCATCGAAAATATCCCTCCCCCATCGCAATTCAGAATTTTTCCCACTGGCTCTCCGTCTCTTTTCCACTGACGAATCGAACTATCGTCAGACGCGCTCATTATGTTGCCACTGTTACACAAGTAGGCAAGGCCCCATATGCATCGAGAGTGACCTTCGATGACGCACTCCGGCATCAAGCTTCCTGCCGGACGTTCTGGCTTTGGTTTCTTCCATGACGTGGTCCGAGTATTGTGGTTGACGAAGTAGGACCGACCGAGTGGTGAGATGTGCCATTCGCATCCAGGAACAACGAGATCTCCAGGATAGTCTATGTTCAACGGTGAGTTCGTCGCTCCTTGTAAGTTGTCACAATTTCATCCCTCACCTAGTCGCACTCCTGGTAAAGGTAAGTTTAACGAGGTCAACACGAGTGTGTCATCTTGATATAGTGTTTCGCCATCCGACGTCATAAACTGTTGCCACATAGGAGGAAGCGCTTCATTCCCGCCTGATTCTACTTGAGTAAGCTAGTAGGTATCACAAGGTAGTTGATCACCTTCCCAAAGTGCATCCTGGCGGTGCTGTGCACCATATAGTGGTAAATATTTCGCGCTCGTCCTATATATCGATGAGTGCAATGGCGCTTCTCTTAGTCTCGTTGACATGCTAGACTCGACTTCTTCGTGTGGCATGACGAGGATGTCGCGTTGTACAGATAGACTGGACAGTGGAATACTGCGCAAAGTCAGTAACCGAGGGGAAGGAGAGATACCGGGCGAAAGTGATGAAGAAACCTATTTTAAGAGACCTATTTGGGACAGTTCTGCATGCTGTAGTTGCAGGCGCCTTGACACCGCATGTCAATAGCTGTGTTACCACCGGATCAAGTACTTATCGTTCTGAAGAAGGCAAGAAGCTCGGTCGACGAGACAGCACATAAACGGGCAGGCTCTAGAGAATGCGAAGGAGGGAATAAGTTCCCGCGCTTGCAGATTTTCTTAAGTTGTAGGTGCCTGGACGTGACATAACCCTCTCTCTACTCCGTAGAGTCGGGGATTGTCAATGTCATCTATCGCTGTCATGCAGGATGCTATCCACTTGCTCATCAACTCGCCGGGCATCAGCTCATCATTTAAAATGTCTTGCTCGCTCATTAATAACCGACCCCACCACTTCTCACAATGTCCTCACTCCACCACTCCACGTTTCGAAGCCAGAGACAAGCACATCTCGTCAGTCACAATTATATCCGCGCCCGCGTCCAGCCGTTCCACGTCGACGACAAGCACTCCCAACTCTTCCTGAAAGCTTCGGGCGTAACCAAGTCCTACCGGTACCAGATTCCACTCGCGCCCTTCTAGAAGACATCGTGAGCTCGTTTGAAGCGCCCATTCGTTACGCGTTTGTCTATGGATCTGGCGTTTTCGAGCAGGCTGGGTATAGGAAGCAGAAGGATAAGCAAGATAGGCCGATGCTGGACTTCGTATTCGCGGTCACACATCCGGATCACTGGCACTCAATCAACCTACAACAGCATCCCGGTCATTATCCCCTGCATGCACGCATGCTAGGGTCATCGTTTGTCTCCAAAACGCAAGAGCTCAGCGCTGGAGTTTGGTTCAATACTTTCGTGCCGATGAAGGGAGTGGTACGTCATTTCCGTTCATACCATTTCGCTATCGCTTACTTTTACTGCCGTAGAATATCAAGTATGGAGTAACGACCGTCGACACGCTATGTGCCGACCTACTTAACTGGCGCACACTATATCTTGCGGGGAGAATGCACAAACCTCTACGAATCATCAAGGACGATGCACGGGTACGACTAACTCAGCAAGTCAACCTCACTTCTGCGCTTCGCGCCGCGCTTCTCATGCTCCCGGAATCTTTTACCCAACGCGAGCTATTCTCAGCTATAGCAGGAATAAGCTACTCTGGTGACCCTCGAATGGTGCTACCAGCCGAGAATCGAGGAAAGGTGGAGAATATGGTTTCTCGTCAGGAGGACCAATTTCGGGAGTTGTATTGGAGGCTTGCGCAGGGCCTTCCTGGGGTTCGGTGGGCGGCGGGTTCCAAGAGCGTGGAACAGGATACCAGTCCGCATGCGAGAGCAGCGCATCTTAAGAAATTGCCGGAAGAGCTCTTGAAGCACGTTCATCAGCGTGCCGAGGGGCATGGTCCACCTAGAGAGGCGGATGAAAGTGCCTATTGGCTCCGTATCGCAGGCGACAAGGAGCTTCCCTCGATTCTTGACTCTGGTATGTTCTTCTGTTCGTATCTTGAGATCTTCATGCTGATGTTCTTGCCAGAAATCACGAAGATCGTGCGGTACCCAGCAACTGTCCAGTCACTAAAGGGCATTGTAAGTGCTGGTGTGGCTAAGAGTGCACGCTACTCTGTAGCCAAGGTCAGCAAGTGGTGGAAAGGAACCTCCTTTTCGAGTTCGTCGTAGTGCGACGCATATGCTGCCTTGGATAATAACAGGCTGTGTTGATCGATCGGTCTACGCTGCCTTTAGGTCTCGCCTGCGCATCGCTGTCGAGTCCATGCTTACACCCCTCTTGAGCTTTTACCATCATGCCTTCGTTCATTGTTGCAACAGCCGTTGTCTTTGATACTGATTCGAGTCGTTGTTCTACTTCAGTTGCTCATGATCTCTTACCACCGACGTTGAGTTCGAGGTTGCGCGCAGTCTTGATTGTGATGAATTGGATTGTTGCGTGGCGCGCTGTTGGTCGGGAAGACGAGCATCCTGTGCACAATCTTTATTCTCGTGCCATGTCTGGACTGCGGGGTGATGGTACTTAATGGTTGAATTTTCTGGTATCTTGTTTAGTATTTCTAGCATACTTGGTAGCAATGCAAGCCATTATGCCAGAATCTCCTGTCAGTCGCCACGTGGATTTATCAACCCAGTTCGTTGTCCCGAAGCTGAAACCTGTCAGAGTCGCGTGCGATTACAAACCCAAGCTCTGCGTTCATTGGCTCACACGTTTGCCTACTTATTCGTTGAGCGTCCAATTATTTGAATGTCCTGATCAAGTCAAGCTACAAGATCAAACAACACTAGGTAGAGTTAGTACGACCATCACTTCGTCACACGTCCCACCCCGTCACGGTTAGAATGAATGTGACAACTCGCGGTTGTGACGGCAACACGCGCTTTTCAATTCTCAGTGTCCCCTGAGGCTGCCAGTGCGACAACAGAAACAACAGAAATCATCCTCCACCGCAGCTCTATCTTCGTCCAAAGGCTCGAGTTTTCTCTGAACTTCTTTCAAGCACAAAACCCGTACTCAAAGCAGAACAGTCATTGAACTCGTTGTAAATGGCGAGTCTCGACAAGCTTGCAATCCGGGGCATTCGTTCCTTCGACGACAAGCAAATATCTGTCATTGAGTTTTTCTCGCCAGTCACTGTCATAGTCGGACACAATGGAAGTGGAAAAACGACTGTCATTGAGTGTCTGAAGTACGCAACTACGGGCGACCAGCCCCCAAACACTCGAGGTGGCGCGTTCATCCATGACCCGAAGATGGCAAATGAAAAGGAAGTCAAAGCTCAGGTCAAGTTACGATTTCATGCTGCCAACGGAACACGTATGCTTGTCGTTAGGAATCTCTCAGTGACAGTCAAGAAGACTGGCTTAACTATGAAGACTCTTGAAAACATCCTTGCACTTGCGGATAGCAATACCGAAAAGGGCGGGAAGGTGAGTGAGAGGCACTTGGATCTTAGACTAGTCTGAACATTCCTGCCTACACCAGAGGGGAGCTATTTCCACGAAGTGCGCTGAGATAGACACAGAAATCCCTCATCTCCTTGGGGTATCGAAGTCTGTTCTGGAGAATGTAATTTTTTGTCATCAAGAAGATTCGTACTGGCCCCTTGCCGAACCTTCTGCGCTCAAGAAGAAATTTGATGATATCTTCGAGGCCACGCGGTGAGTTTTTCTATTCTTGAGTGGTATGACCTTTCAGCTAAGATATGAACTAGATATAGCAAGGCGCTCGACTCCATAAAATCGTTGCGCAAAGATCGCATTGCAGACCTCAAAGCGGACAAAGAACGTTTAGAATCTATTGCTAAAGAGAAGTTGCATGCCGATAAACTCCGCGGCCGTATCAACGACCTGAACGCGACCATTACCGGAAAGCAATTACAGTACGAAGAGACTAAGAAGCGGTACGAAGAACTTGTCAAGAACAATGCTCGCTTCTACGAGTCCGCTACCCAATTCCGCGAGTTGTATGTCAGGGTTGAGAATCTGCAACAAAAGAAGGAACATTATCGACAGGAGCTTTCGGAGGCGAAAGAGAGCGTGCAGGAAGTTGGAGGTAACTTTTCGTTCCTGTTTGCGCACTGTGGCTGACATTGAGTGCATATAGGCACTGATGAGGAGCTGCAAGAGCGCTTGAGCAACTTTGGTCAGAACATTGAAAAGGAGAAGATAGCTCGCAATAGACGCGAGGTGGAACGCCAAGACCTCGAAGATGAGCTTGCGAAAACACGAAGGTCGCATGTGGAGCTTATTAATGAACATGGAGAACTTGCTGCAGAGGCCAAGGTGCTCATTCAGTTTGCTTTTGCATTGCGTTTTTTGACACGATCGTTAGGCACACGACCGTCGCATCTCCGAACGCGAAGAACTCATCCGTGACATCAGCGACAAGAACAACATCAAGGGTTACAACCACACTCCTCTTGAACGCGAGAAAGTAGTTGAATTTATCTCTCGGCTCGGGGATCTCCAGCGTCGACAGAGGTCCGAATTTGATAAGCTGCAGGTGCACCAGCCTGGCAACCCTGGCACCCTTCAGTGTACTAACAATCATACAGACTGGAAGGAACAGTAAAAATGATGAACACAGCCGCAAGTTACGACTGCTTCACACCGAGCTGGAAAGTCTTCGTATGCAACGAGGAAATACACGCGAACAGATCGTATGTTCACATCCTATTTGATTTTCACAAGCTGCTTTACACTCTTCCCATGATAGAAAGAGCGCCAAGCTGCTATTACCAAAGCTGAATCATCGGTCGACACGATGCAGGGTCTCGCATCTGAACTACGCACTCTTGCTGGTGATATCGAGGAGAAGAAACTGCGTCTCGAGAAGATCAAGGCGGATATGCAATCTGGCAACTTCGATGAACGACTGAGCGCGAAGGCCGTGAAGGCACGGAGTATGGAGGATCAACGTGATACCCTGAATACGGAACTTCGCAGCCTGAGCCTGCAGGCGGAATCGAGGGCTCGGTTGGATCTCAAGCGTGCAGAGATGCGGAGTAAGACATCAGATACCAAGAACATGTGAGTTCCTTATACAACTTCTTTTGTTTTCTGACAGCTTTTTCATAGCCTTGAGCTGTGCAATGTAAAATTCCGGAAGTTGATAGGCAGAGATGCAAGAGCGGAAACGATGGAGCGTGATATTGACCGTGTCTCAAGGTAACTCTGCCTTTGATTATCAGGACTCGCTTAACCATAATGATAATAGAGAGAAAGATGAAGAGCTTGTCGAGGCAGAGGAAGAGGCCGCTGTTGCTAACAAAGAGCTTCAACAAGCAGAAACAACGTTATCGCACGCAAAATCCGAGATGAAGAGCAAGCGGGACGAATTGAAAAGTAAGCACTCGCACCTAATAAAGGCACATCTTGAACCAACTTGGCCATAGAACTGGAGAAGAAACTCAAGGACGAGATTGAAGGAGGGATTGCTTTCGACATCGCCCTCTCGCTCGCAGAGAAGGAGCTCGAAATTCGCAAGAAGTAGGTGTTTCCACAGATTCTTTTCAACTGATTGCTGATTCCTACTACAGTGAATGCAAACCAGGCGTGAGTCAAGTGTATGAGCAAATCTTGAAAGCAGGGCAGGCGAAGAAACGCTGTACTGCCTGTAATCGCGGTCTACATGACAATGAGATGGCCGGTTTTGAGAAATATGTATGTGTAATCCGAGTTCATTTTCGAGCCATGATTTAATGATTACACATACAGCTCAAGGAGCAAATCAAGAACCATTCTCCAGAGGTAGTCGAGGCTCAGAAGGCCGAAGTTACACAGTGGGAAAATGAATTGAAGGACCTCCGTGCTCTTATGCCTGTATTTACAACTAAGGAGCGCATCAGGACCCTCGAGCTTCCAGCACTGGAGAAGCAAATCAAGGCTTTGGATGAAGATCTTCCGTCCAATAGCGAGAAGGCAGAGCAGGCAAGATACCCTTGTGAATTTCTGAAACTTGAAATCTCATTTGTATACAGGCTGCTCAGAGATTAACCGATCTCAAGAAGGACATCAGAGAAGTTGCTTCCTTGAAGCAATCCGCCTCTACCGTGTCACGCAACCAGAATGAGGTCGAGCGACTCAAGAGCGATATCAAACAACTGGAAACGGAGCTTACTGCTACTGGTACCGCCAAGACTGGTGATGATGTGCAGAGGGAACTTGATGTCCTTTCTAATGAGATGTACGTTGTCTACCCGGCAAACAATTCTCTAGCTGATCTGTTCACAGCCGCTCAAATGAGAGAGAGAGGCAAGCACTCATGACAGAGCGTGACCACCAGAACCAATTGCTGCGGACGAATGAGAATGACCTGCACGCGATGGAAAAGAAAGAGAACACCCTTTCCAATCAGATCCGTGACAAGGATATTATGGAGGAACGTATCGTCACAATGACCAACGAGATCGCGACCTTACATACAAAACTCAAGGTCAGTTCTTGAGTGTCTAGACTACTAGAGGCTGAACATTACTTGTGCCCTTATGAATCCAGGAACTGGACTCAAAGATTTTAGAGGCGCAAGCTCCCATTGATATGCTTGAGCAAGAGCATCAGCAAGCCATAGTCGACCTTGATGCAAAGATTCGCGAGGCTCAACGTTCCGTACAAGAGCTCAACACGAACGTTGACAAACTTGACAACCTCAATAAAATCGTTGAGCGGTATGTCATTACGTGTGCTTTGTAAGACTTTCCGTTGACATCTGCTAGGTATATTCGTGACAAGCGGGCCCGTCTTCTTGTTGAGTGCGCCGACAAGATAGAACAATTCGAGCAGGACATCAAGGATCTTGTGACCAATATCGAGAACGCCCGGGATGCCATAGCTAAGATCGACCGGGATATCAGCGAGAGCGGGAGTTTGGTGGCGAATTTGCACGGGAACATTCGTATCAGAAAGCTTTCCCGTGATATAGCAGCTACACAAGCTGAAATTGACTCGTGCGATATGGAGGGAGCTGCAAAGGCCAAGCGGAACTTCGAAGATCGTTACCAGGTCGAGAAACAGAGGGAAACGGAAATGCAGAGCAAGGCAAGAGCTCGTTCACTTTCACACTTCAGTTTGCATCATCTCATGTTCTGCAGTATGCCCATATAGGAGGCGAAATCAGTTCCCACCAAGAGCAACTCAAGATGACAGAGAAGGATCTACGTGACTTCAAGGATATCAACAAGCGGTATACCGACCAATTGGTCAAGGTCAAGGTCTGAATCCGGTTCCGATCTGCAAAATCGAGTAATTTGACGCTTGCTTAGATGTGCGACATGGCAAATAATGATCTGGAGAAGTATGCTAAGGCCCTGGACAAGTAAGCTGCACATCTCTGGCCATATGGTCCTATATTTATGTCTCTCTTAGTGCCATTATGAAATACCACGGTCTGAAGATGGAGGAAGTCAACGATACCATGCGTCATCTCTGGAATAAAACGTATCAAGGAACCGGTGTGTACCCTTACGTCGTGTCGTGGTCAAGTGCTAATCGCTGTTAGATATTGATGGTATCAAAATCCGCTCCGACGTTGAAGGTGGCGCATCAAAGCGATCCTATAATTACCGAGTGAGTGCTTTCTCGCCACGGTAAATACTGTTTTGTGAACATCCTTTTAATAGGTTGTTATGACCAAAGATCAAGTCGAGATGGACATGCGTGGACGATGCTCCGCAGGTCAGAAGATGCTGGCCTCAATTATTATCCGTCTCGCTCTCTCTGATTCATTTGGTCAAAACTGTGGCATTCTGGCGCTGGATGAACCAACAAATGCTCTTGATGTGGAAAACATCGATGCACTCGCCGAGAGCCTTGTCGAGTAAGTGATCTTCGATGGCCCTTTTCACCAAGAAGTGCTAACTTTTTCGAAGCATCATTAACGAGAGGAAGAATCATTCCAACTTTCAATTGATCATCATCACACACGATGAGAATTTCCTTCGCAAGCTTGGTCAAGCTGAGGTGATGGAGTATTATTGGTAAGGTTGTAACTCTGCTGTTTTCACTTTGTTTATTTATATGCGACAGGCGTGTTTCGCGAGATTCGAGACAGAAGTCTACAATTGAACGCCAAAGGTTCCGGTGAAATTGTCGATTGAACATCTTGGCTCATGTCAATCGAGTTGTTTGCTACATCGTGATACACTGTACAATCATCAAATTATCCTACAATCTGACACTCTATAATACCACGAGGTGCTTATATATCTTGTGCAACATCCAGGCTGATTGATCATCATTTGTGTGTCCACTGGGCTACGCGCTTGGGTCTGGCGAGGAATGCTTGGAACCCTTCTGCATGATCCTCCAGCCCAAAGGTCGCGTGGTAAAGTCTGCTTTCGAAATGTAGCCCATTCTTCAGCCCCAGCTCTTCAGCTGTCAATGTTGATGTTCAATAATGCATAATATGCTGTGAAAGGTACTTGAAGTCACTGACCTTCGTTGACCGCTTCCTTTGCCATTGCTACGACGGGTGCGGAGAAACTCGCTATCTTGCTCGCTAAACGATTATTGCAATAGTTAGGTCACCCTTGGGGGAACTAAACGCTCTACGTACCTGTTGTCAAGGCCACACTAAAGACCTGCTCTGTAGGGAGAACCTTAGCCACAAGCCCTGCTGCTTCGGCCTCCTTTGCGCTAATCATCTCCCCCGTCAATATCATGTGCATCGCCTGACAAAGTGACCATTAGTGATGCTGTAGATACCTGTTCTTGCGGCAATTACTTTTGATTTCCCAATAGCCCTGATTAAGCGCTGCGTCCCTCCAGCACCTGGGATAGTTCCCAGTGTGATTTCTGGCTGCCCGAACGTTGCACTCTCTGCTGCATACAAAATGTCACACATCATCGCCAGCTCACAGCCACCTCCCAGCTGGGTGCACGCTGTGTCAGTCGATCGAGGTGAGCATCGAGTGATCGACTCACTGCAATACCATTGATGACTCCGATTATTGGCTTATGGACAGCAAAAAACCCGTCATTTAGATTCTTCAGATAGTCTTGGTTGTATGCATCGATAAAGGACAGTTCACTTTGCTCCTTGATATCCGCACCAGCTGTAAGATAATCAGATTGATTCGTGTAGAAAGATTTCGGAGCTGACCACAGAATCCTTTCTCGTTGCCCGTCAGGATAATAGCGCCTATGCTGGGGTCGCTCTCGAACGACCTCAAAGCATCCAATAACTCGTTGATCAATGTTCCAGATAGTGCGTTATAAGCCCTAGGTCGATTGAGCTTGATAATCCCCACCCTTTCGGAGCGTTCAACGATTATCGTCGACTCTGACATACGTACCGTCGGCAAGCCTTGTGATCATCCACGTCCTTCACTTGAAGAATTGGAAGAGTTATTATTGGCACAAGGCCTAATCACGCGCTCTGCATACGGTGCCGATGTATTCTTAAGTCACTGTTGAACGTTGATGGACTCACTGCTATCGCATTGCGAATGTATGCACACCGCATCAGGAAAACGACAGGTTCCTTTTTTCACCTTATGTTACTTAATCATCCTTGATTTCCGTTCAGAAGATTTTTCAGCCAACTTAATCATTGCTTTTTCTACTTGTGAAAAAGCAGTTTGGGCTTCCAAACAAGTTCATGTGCGAAGTTCAGAAAAGCCGAAAACAAGTGTAATAAGCAAATACTAGACTGAAAAAGGCTAAAATGCGATTTCAAAGGAGTGATGATCTGCATATTTGTTAACATAAAAACGGTCAAAAATATCATAGGTTTGATGGTGGTGATGTTGCGCAGGAATAACTCGAGTACCATATACAGGAATAAGGTGTGCGGCGCGGTAGATTGAATCAATATGAATGACGGAAATATGGGGCATGTTGTTGTTATTATGAGCAGGCTGTACAACCCACATTCCAGTATCTTCATTCGGCAAGTCTCCAATGGTATCAAACCACCGCACAACTGCGCACGAGTATAATTCTTGCTTGTAAGTAAAAGAAAAAAATGTCAGTACTCGTGCAACGCTCATGCCCCTCATACCATCGAGATCTGCATTCGTGTTGACAAAGACACAATCAAACCGAGGATGCTCGTTTCTCCATATCGGACATGCGCGAATATACTCGCGGCGCATGCCCCCAATACCACTGAGATCACTTGGTGCAAAAAATCTCGAACATGCAGAATTGAAAACACTGATTTTGTCGTCGAAATGGGGACAGTAAGCGAGGGGAACCTCTGACAGATCACGGGGATCATTGGGGTTGAGTTGACCAAAGAGAAAGCGTCGCAGAAGATTCGAGAGATGCGGGATTGATAATTCAATTGCTAACGCAGCAATGGTGCGAGCACGCTTACGTTCTAAACCATATTTTAGTGTAGTTTGACAGTGACAGGTGCTCAATGACTCACGAAGTGTTTTGGCCAACTCCACGTGCGCTTCGACATTTGTTGGTCCATTGTCGACTTCGTTATCATTGTCGTCATTGTCGTCCACTGTGGTATTGACAGCCTGAGTGTTGGCAGCTTCATCTGGTGCCGTGAGATTGAGGGCTCGCAGTCGTTCTAGTTGAGTATCAGCGAGAGTACAATAACAATAAAGTATTTTACTTACCCACTTCGAGGACGGCTGCAGAAAGGCACGTACCATCAAGCATCTTGCGTTGAGTAAAATCAGCACGCGATGCTGCGAGCTTGTCGAGGCGTTGATTTGTGACCAACATTTGGCCCAGTGCCTCGTACCGACTGGAGCGCCGCCACGGCTCCTTCACAGCTTTGATATGCTTAGCTTCGGTGATCGAAGAGCATAAACCATTCGGGGCCCCAAAAAGTCGAATGAGGTGTATGTAGTGTTGAAGGGAATGCTGGCGAGGGAGCGAGAATGTCGAAACAACATTGAGTGTTTCAAAAATTTGCCGGTGCCGATAAAACCGGTCAAGCGCCTCCTGGATTTGCTCGAGTGTCTTCTCTGTGATTATGCTCCGTCGGACAAGATAACAAAATTCGAGAAAGGCTCGAAATGTCCTGACCATATCCACAGGGACATATCCCTCGATAGCGGATAAGTATACCTATTTGAATATGTCAGTAAGACATTAGTAGTCTGATACACAAAAAATGTACCTTCATGAGTGCTTTCGAGTCATCACCTGTCCACTGCTTGAAGCCTCGTCCTTGTGGGAAGCGCCGAAGACCAGCAAAGGCCGGAACAGCAGCAATTCTATACACAACTAGTTCAATAGATAGTACCCATGATAAAATGAATCATTTACCTTCGATCGATATCATCCATGATGCGCTCTGCATCTTTCTTCGAGTGCATCTGGTAGAGGTACTTCTCAATCCAATCAACCAGGTGGTCTTTGAATGTCCCTTTGATAAGCTGGTGAAGGATATCGGGGGCAATGAGTTCATGGATGTCGGCGCGAGCAAAATCATTCGTAAAGGGCTAATATAAAGTGTTAATGCATCATTAAACATAGTGCGAAAGGGAGGGCTTACAACAAGATCACCGACGATGCCATATTCGTCCCATAAGGCATCGAGAGTACCCTCCTCGACAAGTACATCTGTATGATGCCGACAGCGCCAACTGGCTGGCTCGTCTAGATTGATACGTGAAGACAAACATCTGTACAATAATTAATTTAAGTAGTTGACTAAAGAGATGAACAATTACATACCTTGGGCACCAACCACGCACGATGCACGTCAATAAGACTTGCTCCTCGTAGTCAGCAATATATGGTCCCAGACCATATATTACACGGCGGAAATGTCCATCACCAAAACGCACAACTTCGTACTTGGTGATACCAGGACGAAGCATTTCGAGAATCTTGGAGAGCGAACAGTGAAACAATTGCCGGCGAAACTTTCGGAACTTGACATCACTAGTAGCGTGTTCCTTCGTTGCTAGTTCAGATAAACAAACAGTGCATTTAAGAAAAACCAAGCTTACTTTTGGGAATAGCGAGAAAGGCGATAATACTAACTGCGTCACGGTGGGCTCGTCTAACGTTATTGCGAACATTGCCAATAGATGCATAGAGCGGGTAATATTCATTGTTTCCTGTTGCAACGGAAACCGTAGTCTTGTCGCTGCCTAAAACAACAGGTACAAACGTGGATCCATGTGAATCTGGATCTTCGGAGATTATGTCCTGGCAGTGCTTGTTAGATTCAATGGAGTGATCAAGAAATTGAAAGCCTTACAGCCTGATCCCATGCCCAATCACCAGACATAAAGTCCTTCCACTGACGCTCGTCGTCATCAGTCGAAAACTCGCGGTAGGGTCTGTAATCAAACTCTTTGGCATAGTCGGGATTTGCAAGCATGTTGCGGACGACCTCTCGTGGATCACGGTACCAGACGTCGAAGACTTGATCCATCCATGGTGGTACATCAGTGTCTGGTCTTTCGCCATTGTAGCGAACTGAAAACGACTGCCACCTCACATCCCCAAGTGGCGTTTTGTCGATGGTTTTGTAAAGGTCGCGAAAATCCGCAAAGGGTGGCTTGTCGTCGTGTTTCTTGAGGGTTGAGGCCCAGAGATCAAGGAGTTTGTTGATCTGACCTGCAGGCGTCTGATTCTCAGCAAACAAATACTCCGCCGTTTCAAACTCGACACGATTTCGGTAAGGAGTCCAGTCAGAGGAGGATTTATCAGAGAGTGGTTTAGGTGGGCTTCCAGGGGGGAGAAACACGCCGTTCTCATCACAAGGGCGAGCTAAAAGAATGTACATTGTTAGAAAATTGATATAATACTGAAGTGAAGCATTTACCATCAAGGTACTTGTGAAAGTTCCGATATAAGCGGTCTCCTGGCCCCCAAAACTCGGTGTCAACTCCCAGAGCTGGTGAGTTGCGCATCCCGTCATGTCCCGTCAGATTCAACCAATCATTCTCGACTTCTTGAAAGTCAAACTGCGGCTCAGGTGTTGGATAGCGAGGCTCTTCTAGCTCTTCAGAAACATGGGCACGGTAAGAGTTGAATGGCTTTGGGATTGTAGGATGGGCTGAATTCCAATGTTTGGTTCGTCCCGCTTGAGTTTTGAAATAGCGCTGACAATGCGAGTGTCCGCAAAGGAGTTGGAGTGCATTATGGTCTGGTCGAGAGTTCCGGATCCTTTGAACAATGTCAACTGCGTGTAAATGCATGAAAAAACGGGGCACATACATAGTTTATGCCCAGCACCGCAAAAATACAGTTTCGGTCCAAAGTAAACCATGCCTCAAGCCTGAGTGTCATGGTCGTAATCAATAACACGTTGTCCGTGTTTGGGATAAGGGTAACACACACTTAAAATTTTTCTTCGAACCTAGACCATTTCTTGCCGCTCCCTGCTACCTGCAAATTCCTGCCCGTCTCCCTCGCAGCTCCTCACCTGCATCTTTCATACCAATATGCCTTCCCAACCCGCTGACACTACTCTGACTCGTCAGACTCGTCCATCCAATGCGACTGCACATCCTGGTGCGATACTCTTGCAGGCAAAGAAAACCCGACGTACGGCAGAAGAAGTTGCTGCCACTCGAGCAGAAAAGGCAGCGCAGGCCACAGCTGCTGAAGCAGGAGCTAAGCGCATTGCTGGTGTAGAGCTAGAGATGGAAGCCAAGCAGACGACCACATTGGCAAGGAAGGCTAAGGGAGTTCGGCCTCGTCCAATTCCCACCAAAGGCAAGAAGGCGGCTGTAGAGGATAGTCTGAGTCAGGTGGATGTCACAGCCACCTATGGTGAAGGCGATGAGGTTAGAACCAACTTGAATCAAGAGCCAGAGATTCTTACCGGCTCATCCACAGATGGGTCTCAAGGACGACCAAGGTGTACGCAGTGAGCGTCCTGTCAAAAAGAAGATTACCAAAGGTTCGATGAAGGATGCTGTCAATCAAGCGCGTGAGCAAATCAAACAGACGACTTCTGCTGATGGCGGAGATAAGGATGCACGTGTCCATACTAAGAAGGGCGATGTTATCATGTAGGTTTCCCTAAACCTTCTCATCATGCTCCTGCTCACCGAATCCACAATGTTCTTCCTCAATTTAACTTTGAACCGTAGGAAGCCTGAGTATACTCTTGGCAGCAAAGTCGATAGCTGGGTCTCAGGCATCAACGTACCCATCAAGAATCAGAACGCACCACCGAGTCATGTGACTCACGCATCGCCTCCTCCTTCAACAATCTTTTCTCGTCTTACCGGCTCTTCCAAGACAACTCACAGTGAAATTCCAACCAGTATTCTTAACGGTCCTCGATGTTCTGGTGTAGATGAGGATGTACCAGGAGGTTTTGCTGATGATGAGGATGAGGATGAGGTTGACGGATTGGAACGCCTGGCTGCACACGGGATCACTGCCAAGGAAGGGAGGTCGGCTGCTGCAGTAATGTTTTAATTTTTGGCTCTCAAAAAACATCTGACATTATTATTCAAAGGCGGCGCTGACTCTCACCATTGATGACTCTGATGACGAGTTGGAGATTCCTGCCGAGTTTCGTGCTCCGTTCACCCAACCTTCGCCAGTCGGCTCGCCCAAGGCTCCCTTTGCAGTTGGCAACCTCAAAAGGAAGGCCTCTGAAGGGAGCGAAATTGAAGATTTTTTGTCGGTTGATACCTGTGAGTCAGCACTGATCTTTGACATTGATGCTATCAGACTCACTGCACCTTTAGTTGACAATACAATGGAAATCGACGAAGTACCGGACAAGAGTGATCTGACATATGAAGCGAAGCCTGGGAAGCCCCCCCGTACCACAAGCTCGGTGAGAATTTATTGATATAGAGTGTCCTTTCTGATGCAATTTTTTTAGACGTCAGTCGTGACCACAGATGTCAAACCTGCTCTCACTAAGAAGGCGAAGTTAGAATCACTCAAGGTTTCAATGTCTCTTCGCGATACCTCTGCCAAGCCCAAGGAGCAGTCAGTCAATGTCGACACGCCACATGACAACTTGAAGCCTCGATCACAATATCGAAACACCGACCTTCCTGAACAAGTCCAAACGGACCACCGTTGGGCTAAGAAATTCCTACCCACAATGATGTTGTGGGCCGGCAGCCAAGAATCACTCTGGAGCATCCCAGATGAAACTTTACTGACACATATCCAAATTGCATTTCACGCAGTCTACCCGGAGCTGAATCTTGTCATTGTTCAGAACGGTGCTGTTTTCTCACTCGTAGGTTTTTCTCCCGCCATATGTCTACAACACCTCCTTACTACTTACCTCCTCCAACTCACAGACTGTCCAACGACTTTCCGAGTGGCGGAGCAATTTCGGCTCTACGGCCATCGCACTCATCTTCGATTTTCTGACGAGCAACAATGACTGCGACCCAGAGGTTCTTGCAGGGCTCCTTTTGAAGGATTTCGCCTTCATTTTCAAGGACATGGACAAGTGCGAGCCCGACGGGGCATTCCACTCTGCATTTATGCTGCAGCTCCTCGGAAAGGCCCACCTTAGCGCCATTAATGGCCATGCTACCATTCCCGCATTGAAAACCAAGGACCTTGCGACAAAAGGGATGGCTGGTGTTATCGCATTTTGTGCTACAGCGGTTTGTTCATTTTCTTGTTAGTAATGCTCTATGTCCCACTCAAATAATTCACATAGCTCGAGCGTGCTGTCACATTGATTTCAGAAGGCGATATCAAAGTCGAGGACGTCTTAGCATCGACCTCAGCACGCGGCAAGTTGAACATCAAGCTTCCCAAAGTACTCAACAAGGTCACTGGGAAGGTGACGAGCGCTCCGTATCTGTTTTCACGCGATCTCTGGGGTAAAGCAAACACTGGGTACATGAAGGGCATCAAGAAGAAGGGCCTGGACTTCGTCGAAACCACAGTAGACATGGCACGGTCAGCTTTGAACGAAAGTAACGCTGCGGACGCGGGCATCTCTGAGAGCTCTGATGATGACCGTGCCTTCTTATGTATGTACGACATTATCTTATTCGAGCTTTGCCTCTTTCTTTGTTTGCAAATTGTTTTGTTTTTTTTAATACCTTGCTGATTTTGCGGATTTGGCAGAGCGTTTCTCTGGTGGCGCTGTCTCTCCATGGACCTTCCGATACTATCCTTGCTTGCTCAGCGGACTACTATTACTATCACCACTCATTACACATCCTATCCTATGCTGTTTTCTACCGGTACAAGACTACTGGTACTGCTTTCTGACTATTGGTTCACATTCATTTTTTTCTGATTTTATCTTGCTTAATTGTTTTCGTGTCGTGCTTTTCTGAATGGACAATGCCCTTTTTCTGATGCCGAAAAGTAAACTAAGTCAGAAATAAGTGAGAATTCAGACGACGAGTGGCCTTTTTCCGCTTCAAGGCCACTTATTTTAGCTTTTGCTTATTTCACCTTATTGGATGTGAAAAAGTGACAATAAGGTGAAATAAGCAACTTGTCGTTTTCCTGATGCGTCGCAGCTAGGTAATAATGATGACGATAGAGCTCCGCGAGAGCTATTCACCACCGGCGATGCTCCGATATCTTAATAGTCGTGTGTGAGGTGTTGTTCAAGCAACGAAACACGCGACGTGTAACTAGCTATTAGTATATGGTCCATGCATGGCATTGAGTTATAGGTACCCTGTTATCACTCAGACGTTACTCGGCTGCGTCAAACCCTGAGGAAACAAGGTACGGACATCCTCACATAATTCACAAGGAAAGGACCCCAGACTCTTACTGTGATGTTCGCTTCAGCTTATTTGTGATGGCACTGACGGCATCACCCAGCTGTATATAACCTCAACACATTCCTTCACCTGTCGACATGCTTCCCTCTCCAGAACTTTTCCCTTCCCTTCTGCTGCTCATGTCCCTCCAAGCTCCTTTTTCTCTCTCGCTCTTGAAACCTTGCAAGTTTACTCATTATTTGTGAAGTATGTTTAAGTTCTGTGACAGAACTCAAACAAACTTCGTACTTATAGACTACTTGAATATGTACATGGTCCTGTAATTTTGTAGCTGTCTGTGCCAATAGACTATCTCTCTCCACATCCTTTGATGATGTGCAACCTCAGTGCAGTTGGAATAAATACGCGTCTGCAACCATCACACTTCTCCAAAAGACAGTTAGCATCAAACTCATGAATACCCCCACCAGCTGCAAGCTTAAACAAGTGATCCTGCTCATTCGGAGACAGGATGGGGCCTTCCTGGACCATGGGTAAGTGTCACAACCCTATAACGAATAAACACAGGGCAGAGACTAGGACTCAAACAACAAGATAATCACAAAGAGAAGAAGGCAGCAGGTACGTCTTGGATTGCTCACTAGGAGATACAAGAGGTTTGAACTAAAGAACTACTGACTACGACGAGCTACCTATATACACATATTGAAACTGAGACTGAAACTGAGTATGAACTAACTAACCAATCAGAATAATTAAAGGTATCGTACGATTCTATATATAACTATGATGTCATAACATGTGCCGCAGCCGCAGTAAGGCTCTGGAACATTCCAAGAGTATCGCATGGCATTACATCTACATCTTCATTGGCATTGTCTGATAGGTCACGTGATTCTGGTAATTCTACAATAGACGCAATAATAGGAACTTCTTCAACAGTAAACATATTCTTAGGGACAGGCGCTGTGACTGGGCGCTTAAAGGACTTAGAATTAAGGAATGAATAATGGTTTGTATTTGGAACTCGTGACAGTAAGTCAGAAACATCTTCGGGAGGGACTACGAGAGCATCAGGCTCAACATGTTGCATTGGGTGTTGCACTGGGTGATGTGCATGGCCGAGCAACTGATCTCTTGCAGTGGGAAAGACAGCTGTAGACGAAATCATGTGAGTTAATGAAAGACGAACGAAAATGAAAAAAAACACACCAGAATGACGACGCCTGTTATTATTAGTGCGAGTAGGAATGGCAGAGACTGTATGAGTCCATGTTTGTGAAGGATGAATGGACCGATGGGCACCAAGATAGTCCACAAAGTATGGCGCGATTTCTGAATGATGGAGAGGTGAATTCAGCTGTCGAAGTTCAAACCTAGTTACGAGAGCGGCAGTGTTGGCGGCAGCTTGAAACACAGGCCAATCCTCATAGGTTGAAATATGGTGCACAGTGTGACACGTCTCGTTGAGATTGACTGTGAACTGAGTAAGGTAGAGATAGAGGTTGTCAAAAAGTTCAAAGACTTACTTGAAAAACCGCACTTGTTATTGTGGAAATAACACACAGCTTTCGTAAATCCATTCATTGTCGATACAAAACGAACAGGAGTTGCGCGCTCCTCCACGGCACTGCAGAAGCATTCCCAAGAAGTGCGCCTACGTCGCAAAAATTGGGCAATGCCTGCAGGCATTACACGAGTTCTAGTTGTGCGGGAGACTGGACTGAAATGAACGAAATGTTAGCATGATATCTGGATAGGATAAATCAGACGCACTAAGTTATTTCAACACACTGTTTCACATCGCGTGAGTAGATGACGAGCTCCGTGCTGCTTCATTGGTAGCAATGGCAAAGCAGAAACATGGAATCAGAAGCTGGCATGGTAGATGGTTGAAAAATGAGATGACAAGCAGAAGTAAAACTCACGCACCTTTTATAATGTGCCCCAGCTGAAGCCGCTGGTCTCTTGGTCCACGTCCACGTCAAGGTCGCTGTCCTGCTTTATTGCTTGTATATTGAAGTGAGAAGAGGCGGAAAATATAATTCAATGGTACTTTACCTTTTTCTCTCGTCTGACACTCTTCGCTTCCAATGGACATTTGTCAAGCAAGGACGTTGTCCAATCGAATGGCCATGGAATTCGATGGATGAACCTAGAACGAGTTTTAGGCTGTTGCAGTAGTTTGGGGGAAACCTTGTTTGAAAATGGCCCCAGCTGATCGGTCTGTTTAAACTCATCAAAACAAATTTTCTGACGGCTTGAGGGTGTGTTCATAGAGTCGCCAAGTGAAAACGAGCCTGCTAAGCGCTCTGTGAGTGGTGGAGAGAATCGGAAAGTCGAATTGCGTGACAAACAGTTTACACATCGAGACCTAAAACAGAAGTTCCCCCTGAACGGTGAAGACACATAGAGTACGAGAGTAATATATACCTTCAACCATGCCACCAGATGTGCCCCAATGGATCTCTCAGAACATCAATGTCTTGCTGTCCAACATGCCCAATCCATCCTTAGTGATGATGGATTGTCAGCGTCTGATCTCGATTACTCACCAACTACTAGCACCCGATCCTTGACCCCTACAACTTCAAACACATCTCCTGCTGCATCATCCATTGCCGCATTACCCAGCACTGAGCCCTCCCCAATCGTTCAAGCTTCCAACTACATTCCACCGCCTGCGCGTCAGTTCACTGCAGACGAAATCTCACGAAATGCTCACCATGTCAACCGGCAGACGACTGTCAATGCCATAGTCAAACATCCTCTCGGGGCAATCGTGGAGTATCCTGAAACTGGATCAGTCATGGGACAAGCAATCGCACACATTTTCTCGATATCTGCGAACTACATTACTCACAAGTTTGACAATCCTAAAGCTTCATTCCAGTACTCATTTGGTGATGGACATGGAGGCCGGAAGAACATTCTCTGCCATTTGCTTTGAGATAGCACTGATGGCAAACCAGTTAAGTGCAACAGGATTTCAACGTCTTGTAAGTTTCGTCAATCTATGCGTGAATCATGTCAGTGACGCTCAGTGATGTGCTTAGGTAAGGGCCTGAAGGCATGTTCCTCCAACACTGACACATTCATCAATGCCACCCATTCATACACCCACCGGGCACACATCAGTGAACTTATCGCTCCTACCAGAGCATTTTCTCCCGCTGATGATTCAGCAGAACATGAAGTTTTCACCAAGACATTTGCATTTTTCTGTGCACTTAAGGTACACGGTGACCTGCACCAAACTGGTTTGGTGCATGGACAACTAACACTCTCCTATGAGCCCTATACCCTATGAAATCACTTTTCTTGTGATCTGAAGTCAGACTGAGGCTAGGGGAATATTTTTCGCTTTTCTTCATTTTACGAGATTATACTCGAGCGGACTGAATATTTTTGTACATTTAATTCTGCGATGAGTTGTGCTTAGTCAGCCATGAGGATGACTCAGAAGGATTCTCACACATATCGGGTGACTGTGAAAAATATGTTTGCATAAGATTACCCTGTGGGAAAGCTTACTAATCGCCAAATACGTGTCCTATGTCATTATGCTACCAACCAATTCACCAGCCACAGATTTCACAAACATATGTACACAATATGTAATCATTTCTCACTCTTGTCTAGCTGAGTCATCAAGGGTCACCTGACCCATGGGCCATACACAGCTCTTGCTGACTCATCATTACACCAACCAGAGTTATGAATATTTGCTTTTGACCGTGTTACTTGGTACTATCGAACTAAAGTTACAACCTTAAGTACGAGAAACTAGTAGCATAGCCACCAAATTTGTCTATATAAGGAGCTGTTTCTTGCCCAATAAAAAAGGACAAGTGCCACTTTTACCCTCTCAGAATAAAATTGAGAGTGAAGTGTGATTCAGCAACCAGCAAGTGCAGTTCAAGGTTGAGCTCACTGTGCTCAGCAACCAGCACAATACTTCTGAGCTCATTGTGCTGAACATCTAGCACATACCTTGAGCTCACTGTGTCTGACGACTAGCAAGACTAGTTTTTCTTTTTCTGTTTTCTCCTGATTGTCTGTCTGAATTTCTCTATTTCTTTTTGTGTCTTGGTCTGTGTCTGTGTCTCTCTGAGATTGTCTCTGTGATTGTTTTCTTTTCTGTCTCTGTCTCTTTGAGAATGTGTCTGAGATTCATGACTGCGAAACTAACATCTCTGTTTCTCTGCTTCACTTTCTCTCTGTCTCTCAAAGTATCTGTGGTGTGTTGGTGACTGTGTGTACTGACCATCTCTGTGATCAGTGTCTCTGTGTGTTGTGATCGTTGTTGCTAACAGTCTCCGTGATTGTGACTGGGTTAGCATTTCTGTTGAAGCGGTCCGATTGTGTTGTTGTTTCTTCCTATCAACTTTCTCTCAAGTATCAAAGTTTCAGTCTCATTCTTACCCAGCAGTCTGGTGTTGTCTCTTCTGTCCACTAAAGACTTAGGATAGTCTTGTGGGGAGACTTTAGGTGTTGACAGTGAATCGCTGACCTCAGACATCTGCATGTTATACTGGGCCAGAGTGGTCATTTGCGAGCTAGGCTTTAGCTATTGAAAAGGGGACTTGGTACTGAAAGCCAAGGACGTCCGTTCCTGAGTCTGTTTAATACTCATCGTGAGTTCCTTGACAGCAGGTTCAATATTAGGCTAAGAGTGCTATGGTAGCTTTGACTAGGTCTGACAGTAGTCTCACCTGTTTTGTTCTTGAGGGGCATTACCATTGTAACTCCACACAACTTGCTGTGCTAAGTTTGTGTACGAATCATTGCTGCTGTGTGAAGTGTTAGGAGGAGTGTCCATTTGTGTTGTGTCATCTCTATACTGTTAGGGTGACTGTGTCTCTTGATATTTTTTTGTTGTTGTTGTTATCGATTGCTGATCAATCGGGTTCTGTTTCTGTTATCGCTGTGTTTCATATCCATACTGTTGGATTGACTGTTGACTGTTTGACTGTTGACTGCTGACTTTTGTGCAGAGCCATATATAGCTGACTGTATCTTAGGAGCAAAGACAAGCCACCCACGAACGACCACGTTATCAGTCATTGGTATTTGTCTGAATCGCTGACCGTGGAGATATTTGGTTTTATAGGTGTTTATCTATAGATCATCTATCTAAGAAGACAA
The DNA here is from genome assembly GCA_016647645.1 of Suillus variegatus. Taxonomy (NCBI): domain Eukaryota; kingdom Fungi; phylum Basidiomycota; class Agaricomycetes; order Boletales; family Suillaceae; genus Suillus; species Suillus variegatus. The sequence goes on along the minus strand of JABBWF010000021.1, from coordinate 289,293 downwards.
CGGCTGTAGTTTCCATACCAGCACTGAGTTCACAGATTTCAACTTCAAGAATGACTCAAACATCGACCCCAATGACTATGAACGTGCTCTTGTGACTCCCACCGCCGTATCTTCACGCTCTCCAACATCTTGTTCGGGCAACCTTATCATGCGCACTGATAAATACAATCAACGATTCATCCAGTGAGTATATTGTCACCATCATTCTAATATTTGCTAATCCAATCACCGTGGCTGTAGATGTGAACATCGTTCACGTGCTGACCAGGCACATCTCATCCTTTGGAACCTTCAAGAATTCAATATCAACTATCTTCAAGCATTGCTCGCTCACGACATCACAGCAATTGTTATTCACGAAGAATGTGCGGAACATTGTGGTTATGGACCCCTGGTGCCTTGCGATTTTGTTGCTTCGCCAGTCAAACACAAGCAAACATGTGGTGGGTCATTTTTTTCAAACTCCCTGTCTCTCAGCTGATGTCGTGTTTGTGCAGCTCGTTGGCACAGGAACTCAGCTGGCATGTTGGAACGTGGTTGTCTCCTTAAATGGGAGCATGACTGCCAGTCAAAATTCAATATCTTTGTCCCTGTCAACCTCGTCGCTGTACCCCGCATCGCTATTGTGTGTCACAACCCACACTCTCACCCGCCACCTGCTCCAATCAAAACACCACCTCTGCTCATTGATTTGTTCAGGTCGTTGCTAATGGATATGGATTGGGAGCTTGCTGATGCAACTCCTAGACGTATTCTATGTGACTCTGGATTCATGCGGGGGCTACGTATGGCTTTGGGTTGGACACTGGACCGCAGTCCAACTCTTGCTGACCTTCACCCATCTCTAGTGAATCTCGATCATGTGCACCATCTCATGTATAAATTCCGTCATGACAAGTATCCAATGGGGACCGGCTTTCAAGGTGCAAAACTGCTCGTCGACAAGGAGAATGAGCTGCCACGTCATGCGCGCTATGTTCGGTGCGCAGAAACACACACTCTCCCTGGTGGTGTTGATTTCCGTCTCATTGTTTGTATGAGTCCCTTGATGTCGCGCCATCTACTGTTCGCACGCCGTGTGTCAATTGACACGTCATTCAAGCGCTTGCATGGCTGGCAAGAATTTGAGATTGAAGCATGGGACAACAACCACATGTGATGTAAGTTTATGTTCACATCACTTGAATTCATCAATACTGATACTAAGTATAGCTCTTACGGGTGCACGAGCATTCATAAATTCACAATCTGCGCAGGCACACTTGGTTCTTTTCCGCTGAATCTTTTCAATCACCAGCGAGGACACAGGAACACCGGTATCTTTCAAACACATCCATGGTAGTGGCTACGAGTCAGTAGTGGCAGATGCTCATATGGGTCAGGGTCTCGGTACATATTTTTTTCTTTCCTCAGCTTACAAGCAAGGCTGACGTGTTTTATGGTAGGACTTGGAATGTTTTGCTCAGAGCTTAGCAAAAACATCAAGACTCCATGCATTTACGAACCGCATCGCAAGTTATGTGATCTGACTCCCTACGATCACCTTCGCCGGTTCTACCGTTTGTGCATCGTCCATTTCAAGAGGAACTTGCAGCCACTTCAATCACAGGTGTCGAAGGAGGTATATAATGCCATGCTGAGTCTATCTTCATCGGATGCACATCCCAATTTTCAGAGGACACTCAGTGTCATCAGAGGTGGCAGCCAAAAAGCTGAAGCATGGCTTAAGGACAAACTTCAGACTAACAAGTTTGCATTGCCCGCGCTATACCGTCCTGCGAGCTTCATACCTGAAGATATTTGGCGTGCATGCCCAACCACCACAAATGGCAACAAGCAGGCCCACCGCAACATCAACCGTGATGGGGTGCACTTAACGCTTCTCGGAGGTATCATGAGAGGCCGAGCCTTCAACGACCGAGCGGCACAGAGCATCGACGTTCATGCATCGTTGGGCATCGGATGTCAAAGGTGTTCTGGAGCTGTGTCCATGGAGGCAACGTTCTGCACGCAATAATTGTCCCCGACAATGATCAGCCTATTCTAACAGCTATGTTAGTGACCTTGAGTACACCCTCACACCTGGAGCTGGTATCATTGATTATTTCCCTCCCCCGTCTCGATGATGGTGCTAACCTATACACTTTCATACGCTATTTACCAGGACTATCTATACACTTTCATATGCTATTTTACCAGGACTATCTATACCCAGTCATGATATCCCTGACACTTCGATACTCTTTGCTTCGAAATAACCAAAGTAAACTCCATTAATGCTGTCAAGTCTTTCTAGATAATCCACTCATCTCTCTGCCTCGAAATAACCAAAGTAAACTCCATTAATACTGTCGTCAAGTCTTTCTAGATAATCCGCTCAACTCTTCACTTCAAAATAACCAAAGTAAACTCCATTAATGCTGTTGTCAAGTCTTTCTAGATAATCCATTCATCTCTTTGCTTCAAAATAACTCCATTACAAGTCTTTCTAGATAATCCGCTCAAGCTCATTCATACCGACTCCATTCTTCCATCCCTCCCTAGTATCTCACTCCACAGGCGTAATACTCAGCTCCCTTCTCTCATATAGCCTGGATTTGATGTCGACAAGGTGTCTCTGCACAAGCCTAGCAGAGTAGCGACTTTTTAAATGGCACTACCTCCACTTCCCTCGCCGCTTCTTTGTTACATTTTATTTTCTCAACTACTAGTCTGCTACTAATCTTAGTGTACACCTACCAACCCTCCAGGTCAACCAGGAAACTTCTTGCAGCTACTACCAGGGCAGCAGAGGCCCAGTGGCCCTCCAAGACCAAATGGCGCTGCGCCTCCATTCCAATCCCCAACGATGTCTCACTCTCCCAAGACCAAATGGTGCTGCGCCTCCATTCCAATCCCCAACAATGTCTCACTCTCCCAAGACCAAATGGCCCTGCGCTTCCATTCCAATCCCCAACAATGTCTCACTCTCCCCATATTACAGGAGGCAACCCTGGCTCTGGACCACCATAAAACCCATACCCGCTGTGCAGGTCTCACTATAGACGATTCCAGGGGAGCACTGACATAGAATAGAATAGCCAATTTATGTATTATTGTGCCAGATACAAAATACTAGAAATGGCTGAGCTTCACCAGCAGGAAGGCATATTGGAGGGTGGTCATAACACATTCTCTCACAAAGAACAGCATGGAAGATGTGATGCTTCAATCTTTTGATATGATGGTGAAAAAATGTGAAATGAACTCTTGATATCAACAGGCATTGCTATGTTGCGCACTTGGTCACCAGATAACCTACAAAAGGCTTGTCTAGATGTGCGCAACCTTCCAGGTTGGCTCACCTACAGAAGGCCGGCCAACTTGGGAAGAACATGACTCAGAAATGTGGAATAAATGTACACAAGCGAAAGTGATCCGAAAAGAAGAAAAAGGTCACATGTGACCAGAATTGGGAGTCAGGGACAGCACTGTTACGAGGATAATGGAGGGATGTGGGCAGAAGGGAAGCAGATGGGTGAAGGAATGCGTTGAGGGTTATATACAGCTGGGTGATGCCATCACAAATAAACTGAACCGAACGTCATAGGTCAGTCTGGGGTCCTTTCCTTGTGAATTATGTGAGGGATGTCCGTACCTTGTTTCCTCAGGGTTTGATGGAGCTGAGTAACGTCTGAGTGATAACAGGGTACCGGAAACCCCATGAGTGCTGCTCAATTCTAAAATGTCGTTGTCGATGTCAGCTGAGTACTGTACGTGAACATGATTGCCGTCGCTTATCCGAGGTACACGGTGATTGCCGAAGTAGGGTTAGTCATGTGTTGTGTTGAACTCCACGCTGATTCAATTGCTTATCAAGTCGTCAATCAACCGTTCGACGTTTACTATCATCCTCACACAGACATATGCCTCGCGTGCAGCCTTGAAAGAGAGATTTAAGAGAGCTTCTAACCTTACACTCTGTACAGGCCAGTATGCTTGCTGTATCCCGGCATGAGCAAGGCCGTTTTGAACAGCCCTTCAACAGACAAGATCATGACAAAGATGAAGAAAAAGGAGTGAAGTAGTTCATTGTACAATGTTGTCTGCCACAACTTCAAGTTTCAAGCTTGTAGGACTTGCAATAATATTAAGTTACGTGGTGTTGGACAAATCAGGAAGGTTTAGAGTCTGTTCGGGCACCCTTGTTTATGCAAATTTGGATTTGACTCACACAAAATTTTGGCTTAGGTGATTTGCTGGTCACAATGTGACATACATAGATCAATCACAATCGCTGGCATGCCCGTTACTCGACGACAGTCCATCTATCTACGCAACGCTCACAGGATGTCACGCGGTCGCAAAAGTGCTCGTGGTGGTTTAGAAGCGACGGAATCAAAGGATCGATGTATATGGACCGAAGCGGATGAAACTTTACTCATTGAGTATATCACTGCCAACCGCCCCAAAGGCGGGGATGGCATGAACTTCGACAAGACATTCTGGGTCTCTATTGCTGATAGCATGGCAAACCATGCCTTCTCAGGTGCACCCAAGACACCAATTGCATGTCAATCGAAGTGGGCACGGGTGCGTGCTATCTCACTCTCAATCAGTTGAACCTTCACTGATGAACTTCTAGCTCCGAAGTCTATACAATGTAGTCCACAAAGTGGCTAACGCATCTGGATTGTCTTACAGCTTGGAGAATGGAGCCTCGATTACCGCAGAGTCAGAAAGTATGTGGGCAGACTTTGTCAAGGTATGGCGACTCGACTCTGCACAGCGCTATGCTAATGAGTACTACGTACCAATAGAAAAACCCCAAAGCCAAGAGCCTCAAGGACAAAGGGTGGAAGCACTACGACTCATTGAAGGATCTCATCCCTGTCAAAACTGCGAACAATCACTCCTTTTTCGCCACCGGCATCACGCAGCGCTCTAACTTGAACATTGCCGACATTCCTTCACACTCTAACAACAATGCAGTCGCCTCTTCTTCCTTCGATGAAGTCCACATGTCGGATCTTGGAGATGCCCTTGATGGGCTCGAGTTTAGCGCCATGGTGCAGGCTGGTCCTGAGCGCGCGACTGTTGTCGCCGACTCAGATCCTCAAATGGGCCCTACCGGTGATATTAATGCCGCAGGGCCCTCAATCTTTGGTGCTTTGCACCAACTCCCACTTGATGCATCCATCTTCCCTAGTGCGCCATCATCGACTGCTTCCGGCAAACGGAAAGCTATCGACGACGACGATAGCACACTCGCTGTTGTCCGTCCTGCATATTCGACGAAGTCAGGAGATTCGGGGAAATCAGCACGCCTGTCAATGCCATTGGCCCTCCAGCAGATGGGGTCTGATATTCGAGGCCTCAATTCAACGTTTGAGCGTGCGACTCATGCTTTCGAGGCCAACGCCTCAAATGCCTCCGCACGATGTGTGGATCCTATTCCCTTACGTAGGCAGAAGGCAGTGGCGCAACTGCAGACTGAGGACTTAGAGGATTATCAGTTGCTCAACGTATTGAATAAGTTTCAGAGTGACATCGCCATCATTGACATCTATCTCGCTATCGAAAAACCTAGTCTTAGAAAGTTGTTTTTGGACCAGCACTCAAAGTAGTAGCGTGCCCCGATACTAGCATTCAATAGCTCAATGTAATATCACCGCATTTCGACGTACAACTATGATAATGTTTCTGTGATTGCTTGTGCGCCCCTCCGAACTCTTTCCTTGTTGTAATCTTCCCACATCTCGCCAGCGATACGGTCACGACGAAGGTTTGCGCGAGAACGTGCTTGTTCAGTAGGAGGACTATCAGCAAGGCTTCCGGTATCAGTGAGGAGGTGCTCATCTAACACGTTGCGATACTCCATCATGTCGTTTGGATCGTGAACTCGGATGATGTTATGCACGAGGCACAATGCAGGAGGGATGCGTACTTGGATTCCCATGGCATACTCTGGTGGAAGGAGAAGTATGCGGAACCGGCGCTTGACAACACCAAAAATGCGCTCAACAACGTTTCGGAGCATGGCGTGACGTAAATTAAATAGCTCTTTGCGGTTGTGAGGTCTATATAACAATGTGAACATAAGTATACATACTGACACTCGTGGAACACACTTACAAAACATTGGCCCGACCCCATTCTGCAAGATGGTAGCGCACACCCCGATATGGGACTAGTAGCTCGTCACACGAGCCAAATCCAGCGTCGGCAAGGTAGTATTTTCCCTCGGGGATGGTGAAGTCAGTGGTGCGGGCGTCATGGTAGAGACAGGCGTCTGAAGCGGATCCTCCCCAGCCGCTCAGCATGTAGGTGAAGGATAAATTGAAGGAACACGCGGCAAGGCAGTTTTGGGAGAAATTGCCCTTGCGGTCCCGGGCAGCATGGCGATCCTCGCCGAAAGGATGGCACGCAATGTGCGTGCCATCAATAGCACCGATAGCATCTGCAAAAAATGGAAAGAACTTCGGGTTTCGAACAATTTCAACAGGAGGAGGGCCATCTGCATCAGGGAGTCGGACATATGTGGTATATATTGGCGGGGAAGAGAATGCAAAGAGAATCTGTTTGAAATATCTTGAAAAAACATCGTGTTAGTGAGTTGCAGGAAGGCGGCAGTGTACGTACTTTGATATCGTCTCGTTTGATCACTGAAAGTGTTCGCCGATGTGACGAATTGAGAGACCTGTAACAGATGCATACAGGAATATAGCGAGTTGCTCCTCCAGTGGCACATGCTTTGAGTCTCTGCATCCTGCTTGTCGAAGCAGATTGATAAGGACATAAAATACGTGCTTGCGAACTCCGAGCTCGCATCGGATGCGTTCTGGGTGTCCAGTGAGTAACTCAGTGACCCAGGCAGTCCCTGATAAGGCGGAAGTGTGATATGGCTGTTTATTGTAGTGTGTATTGGAATAGGCCTCGAGTGCAGTTGTTGTTGCGTTGACCACCGTGATCACCGTGCGCAGAGCTTGCATGGTGGCATACATAATCCATGATAGGTACCTTTGGACATCCTCCTCTGCGTTACCAGACCCATCGTCCAGTATGTCTTCTACCTCGGTCTGAGCAGGGTCGTAATCAACTGAGTCTGTGTCATAATCAGGATTGTCATGAGGCATCGTGCTGGTAGTACACTAGTAGTAGACGTTATCAGCGTGACAATCTCATTCAAGTTCCGACCATCACCTAAGCCAAAATTTTGCGTGAGTCAAATCCAAATTTGCGTAAACAAGGGTGCCCGAACAGACTCTTAGGGTCTACGTGAGTAATTTACGAGAGGTTGGCCGTAAGGTGAAGTCGACATTGACAACGACATTTAAGAATTGAGCAGCACTATGGCATTGCATATTGCAGGGTTGGATGTCCGGAAAATACGGTCGTAAATAATTCCCACCTTATGTCAGAAAAGGAAATAAAGATCACACCAACTTTGCTGCTACCTTATGTCAAACTTATGTAAATCAAACTTTGATCAAATTCAATCTGCACCTCCGCCGTGAGATCCTGATTCAGGTTCTCCTCAACCGTATCACTGTCAGCATTCTTTCGCCTTTTTGTTCTTACTCGCATATATAGCGAGTGTGGTCAGTCGGACGTGGCTTGGTGTGAGCAGTCCGCAACTCCCTCAGTCTTCTACAACTCTTCAAAATTCCTTGATCTGTGGTCCGAGTTCGCTCATTGTCTCCTGCAGAGATTGTGACTGAGTGCCAAGGGCGATCAACGGTACGATTATTTTCCGAAAGGTCCGTGTGATATTTCTGGAATGCGTCGATTTTACTATCACCAGTGACTGTTGCACTACAGCAATTGTCTTGCAATAGTTGGTCCTGATGCCCTCGTCATTGGACGAGCTTCCTGCATGTGTTCGCCTGGAGGCACACGCTACTGCTCGTGACAAAGCAGTTGCTGCAAGCGATATTAGCCCAGGTTCAGTTATTCTGGAAGTGCCATCTATGGTGGTTCTGTTGCTCTCGTCGGACAAAGGTCGCCGATGTGATTTTTGTCTCTGCTCAGGAGCGCCTGAAATCAGGCTGGCCAAATGTACCTGGCTGTGCTTCATATTGGTATTGCGGACCACAGTGTGCGTATCCTCTGTCGATAACGTGTGACAACAGCCTTGAAAACATCCTCAGGCCAAACCTTGCACTGGGGCTCGCATAAAAAGTTTTGCAAGAGACTTGCTTCCTTTATGGCTTCAGCTGATTTTCAATACATGGAAGCGCACGAGCAACTAGATGCTTTGCTTCACACCCATCTTATAGCAGAGATTGCATCTAATGCGTCTTCCGATATAACAGCAAAGCAGCTATCCACCTTCATGTCTCTGTTGCCTGGACCGCCCCATGACTCCCTCCCAATTGCTTGCCCCATGTCTGTAGGCGCTGATGTGCACCAAATCCTTGAAGCTCTGTTTACACGTTCTGGGAATAACAATTTCGCAATTCACAGTCATCTCAATACTATTGCTCATGGCATATTCCCTCTTGCGAGTCGCCTTTTCAACCATTCGTGTCTTCCAAACGCCGCTGCAAGATACGTGATCCTGCCGAGGTCAGTCTGTGCGGATGGAAATTGTAGCTTTGCGGGAGATCAAGGCTACGGAGGAGGTACTTTGTTCAACTATGTTAGATGGTCATTATAGAGTTAAACTGATCTCGTCTTGCAGATCTGTATTCCATATGTGGACCCTGCCTTAATAGAATCTCGTCAGCAGATCTTCGAGCTCACCTATGGCTTTTCCTGTACCTGCCCATCATGCAATTTCATCAGCACGCTTGGCTCCATCCCTTCATTGCCTGTCTCAGAGGCCGCACTTGAGAAATTGGACAATACTCTGCAAAAATATTGTTTTCCTTCTTCAGATATTGACGATCGCACGCAGTTTGTGGGATTAACTCTTCCAGACCTTCCAGAAAATCTCCACCCTGTGCTTCGCGAATCGTATCTATCGCGGCTCACGGACACCTTCAGCAGATCTTCTCACGAGGGTTCTTATCATGTCGCTCTTGATGTTGGGCTAACCGTACTTGCCGTGTATCTTTTAATATACCCAAAAAACTATCCACAGATCGGTAGGGAATTCTGCATCATGAAAAATATTATCTCCTCTGACACTGTCAATAGGTATGCATCTGCTAGAGATGGCAAAGACAGGGTGGAATGCTGTGATTGCAACTGAACATGACAATAAACACCAAGTTCTTGCGAAGACATCCTTACTTAAGCGGGCCCGAGTCTATCGCAATCTTGCTAGCAACATATTGGAGGTGTTCGGTCCGGAAGGCGATCCAGCAGGTCCTCTAGAAGAGGTTGCACTTTTGAAAAAACTACTTGATGGGGAACCGTAAGTCGTCAGTCATATCAGTCTTTCGAGATTCTCTGACAGGTGCAATTTCAGGTAAAAGTCACCGCAGGACGATGATCAGTGATCCACCCGAGGTAATTGCAATTATGGTGGTGATCAAAGCCGGAACAGTGGAGAACGGATCAGTCCTACGGCAGGAACCACTCGCAAGCATGCTCGATGTGTTCATTAGAGGACCGTGACAACATACAGTTGGATAAGCCTGTCTCATTCGATCAACACCTTTTCACATAACTTTATATCCCTGACAGCATTGCGTACACTGGTTTGATGCATGTCGCATACATAGCATGGGATCCTAGAGGTCGGCGACGGCTATCAAAAGAATTGCAGCAAGGTTAAACACAGGAGCTCGATTGGTAGACCTACAATTTGCAAATAGACTAAAAATTGCGGACGTGGCGCAACTTAAGGGGGCACGCGTTTCCTCCGCATTCAAGATCATTGATGGAGGAAGTACTTCGACTAACGAGAGGGGCCAGGGCTCGATCCACTTGGCGCTCTCACACATGCGTACAAACTTAAATAATGTTATGCGCTCCGAGGCTCCGCCGCATACATATAACTACAAGCTTGACGAGTAGTCGGTAATCAGTTTGAACTTTAAGATTGTCTGCCTCAAGTCTGCCTAGCTAGGGGAATAGGATGAGCAAAACAGCTGTGAGATCCAGTTTTCACAAGTCACGTGCCTATATATGTACTATGATGGCATTGTTAATGTGACTACTAGTACTGTGTCCCACCATCATCTGGCAAGTCGCACTTCCTTACTCTGAAGATTGAACTAGATTTCAGCCTGAACAGGGTCGGTGAAATGGTACTATCCTTCCGCGATATTCTGGAACGACGTAATACCAGCAGTCTAGGCCGAATAGAGCCATAGCATCTTGCTTGGCTTACGGGATTACGCAAGTCATCGAGAGAAACTTCTTTCGGACTTTCGAAAGTGAGTCAAGCGCTGGACTCGGAAGGACCTGAAGTGCTGTCCACTTTCTCTGGGATTTTCCGACGCCCTTCCCAGTGAATCCCATCAAACGCGCTGTGGATCGAATTATAGTGCATCATCTAATACGTCGTACAGGCCTTTATGGGGGGCACAAGTCCCATTGGTCGATCCCGTGGTGATGCTGTTCATCTGCACACCGGCACTGGCGGAGTCGTTCCTTTGCAGAATGTGACAATCCTTATTTTTGCTCTCATATTTTCCCTGCTTTTTATTCTCGCTCTGTCTTGTTCATTCCTCGGTGGCGATGAGGAAGATGATCCCCTTTTCAAGAGCATGCTGAATGACATTGCAACGAATGATCCAGGGGTAAGTGTTCCATACGTCTTTGATGTTTTATTGTTGAACTCGCGTGCAGATTGTCCTGTTAGGTGAAAACGTCGATGTCGATGTCAACGAGCCCTCCGTCACTATCTCATGGTCCCTTGTTGCATGTGGAGACAGCTTTGAACTCGACGGAAGCTCTGGTGTCCACGAGAGCCAATGTGGGCTGCCCTCGATGGCCCTCTGGATTTATGCCGATAAGTAGGTAACCTTACTGAGCTTTATGAATCTGCAACTGATGATATGCACCAATAGTGCTCCTGAACCTGTAGCTATATATGAACCTTCCGCAATCCCATACGTTCGTAAAACGGGTCAGCGGCGCAGGTAAGTCCAGGGGATGCGCTGGGATCGACTAATGCTCATGATTATATACACCAGAATCGAGAACCTCGTTCGATTCGACAGCGATCATACGCTGGATGTCCACAGGGCTCCATTGTACCCATTTGACACGTATCTTCTCCCCAGCACCTTGCGGGCTGTCGACGCTTCAAATACAACTGTTCCCATTCAGAAACTCTCCACGATAGAACAAGTAACCAGTTTTCTTGTCACAACTAGTGACTTCGAAAGCTACGAGATAATCAATAGGACTCAAGTTCCCACTCGCGACTTTGATTTATATGTGACGAGGCCTGGACGATTACGATTCTATGCTTTGTTACTCTTTGGCGTCAACTGGATGCTAACTCACGTCACCATTGCACATGTTCTGCTGGCACGCAGACTAGTCGATAACAGGTCCATGACCAAGCATCTGGTTTCTGCCTTTGCTATCGTTCTTATCATCCCGCAGCTGAGGAAATCGATGCCAGATTCTCCGGCTCTTGATGATGGTGAGTTTTTTTAATGTGCTGGGTCGAATAATTACTTATCCATACACGCAGGTGCTCTTATTGGTACTTTTTTTTCGACTTCTCGGCTTCTGGAAAAAAATTAACCCTTTTTTGACAGACTACATTGGTTTCATCCCACAGATGATAATTTCTGCCTCATGTGTCCTTGCCATATTACTCCTCATAATGCTGCGCGAGTACGACGAAATGGAGGGCAAACAGACTCCCCGCCAAATCACGGTGCGGCCATTGCTGCTACCGCCCCCACGGCCGCCTCCGCCGCGCATTCCCAAGGCGTCTTCCAAACCCCCTGCACCTCCCATTCCACCACGGAAATCACCGCTGAAACCTTTCCTACTCGGAACCAAAGTGCACACCCGGTCGACTGCTATGGAACGTGGGGGGGCAGCCTGTATGAAGGACGAGCTTAATGCAGGTTTCGTTTTTCCTCCGATACCACATGCAACTGGTGTCATTCACCATCGCTCTCGTTCTTCGCGGTCCCGCCTAGGCACCGTAGGGCTAGAAGGACCGTCCGGAAGTGCTTCGGGGTCCAGGTCGTCCAGGTCAGCTACGCTCAAGTCTGTTAAGGAGTGATGGCTAGAACCTGTCCCTGTGAGTGACTTCCACCTTGCTATGCCCTATTTTCGTTTTCTGAATCATCGTGTGTAGTACTTTCCATTGGACATCCTGGTGGTGTACTTAGGCAACTGGGATATGTAACCATATGTAGTACAAATGTAGGAAGTAAGGACGTTACACACTATGACACAGCGGCAGCCTTCTACTCGGCCTGTTCCCCACTGCTTCGTTAATGAGTTGCGTTGATCATATTCTGAGTGTCACTGGCGCTCTGTGTTACGTTCTTTTCATGCTTTGTGGAGCCCCGATGCTGTGAAAGCATCATGAAATCGAATGTACTTGCAAGGCATGTACGAGAGTCAAAATACCGACAATTAATTAAATGATAATTCTACCACGTATCGTACGTATACGAAATGCTGGACACACATTGGCTACACGTACACCTGTACACAATAATGACAAGAATCCAGGGAAGTAGTTGTCAGAATTACAGAAGTCGTATATATGATGGTTTGATCATGACAGTTGTCACTGCGTAGTACGGTAGTTACTTAAGCTGGCAGTGTAAATTTGAAATGCAATGATTATTGATGGACCACGTGGATCTTGCATTACTACTTCCCTTCTCACTCTCTCTTCACCACACAACCTTAGTTTCGCAGGTTTCGACGATTTCTTGAGGTTTAGTTGGCAACTTGAGGAATGCCCGTCGGAATTGAAGCTTGGTTGACCCAGATTCCACCGATAACGCGTGCATGGCTAGCGCTATCTGTCGCCACGAGTTTAGCAGTGGTATGAAGGCGAATGCTCAATTTACCGTGACGAAACTGACGTGTTCCTAAGCAATGTCAACTCGTGACACCTCTGCAACTGTATTTTAGCTTTAAATCCGCTTTTACCAATGCACAAGTGAGTCATGTTTTGGACTGGGGTAACATCTTGTGTGCGTGCTGATAGAGCGTACAGCCCTGGCGCATGGCCACGACATTCTTTTACTTTGGATCGATATCTCTGGACTTCGTTTTCCATCTTTTCTTTTTGTGAGGCCGGCTGTTGATTTCCATCGCTTAAAGTTTTGACTTCCATGGATTCTAGCATGCGATATAGTCGGATGTTAGAAGAATCCTCATTTGCCAACAGAAAAGCTGATTACTTTTGGCTGCTTCTGCTGTCATCCGTGATGCTATTGGTAAGTTGTATCGACTTCTCGTCGCCTATGCATCTTAATCATCGCGGTACAGGCCATGTCTCCCTTATTCAACCTTCCATTTCTCTCCTCCTCGCTTGCTTTCGTGCCCATATATATGTGGTCCCGTCGGCATCCATCCACGCCAATATCGCTCTTTGGGTTGTTCACAATCTCAGCGCCGTATCTGCCATTGGCCCTCGTGATTTTTTCTTGGGTAATAAGTGGAACATGGAAGGCGGCCGCGGGAGATCTAATTGGGTGTGCGGTCGGTCACATTGGATGGTTCCTGCGGGATGTCTGGCCAAGAGAGATGGTCGGAGGGTACTCGGTACTGACTGAGGCGCCTGATGGGCTGTGAGTGTTTCTCGATAGATGACATGTGTCATGCTTATACTGTCACAGGAGGAGATTATTCGGAGACCTCTGAGTCGATAAAGAATCAGCGTACTTGGCATCTTTCATTCCTTCTTTGGGAGGAAAGAGCGGCATTGTTACTGGGAAATCATTATGATATCGTTACTTCTATGTTTGATGAAGGGATATCCTTACGTGCTACAGTCGGGGCCGTGGTACCGCCTCGTGTTATCTAAACTCATATGTGTCATACGTGTCATTGTGCCAACATTAGCTTTGGCTCTTTCCACACACTTCTCGTTGCTGTCCATGAACCTGTATTGTCTTGCCTCAGGGAGAGACTGAAAGTCATGATGGATGGGTGTCCGAGGTCCGCACGGGAGCAGTATACGACCACGACAGGTCACAAGTGTCGTCTTGGGGAAAGGGCTGTCATTCCAGATTATAGTTGGCGGTGAGCTCAAGGGTGTCCTTGTTTATCTTTCCTTTCTTTCTGGCCCGTTGCTTTTCCACTGCTCTTGTCATTTTGTCTTGTGGTTATTACTAGTCTGTCCGAGTTGCTGTAAGGGAATAACTATACCCACATGTCCAAGTCTATGTCCTCACAATCCCCATACCCTGCCAATCCCATCGAGTTCTACGACCCTCCTCACGAACATGAAGATCATGGACCTCTTCATTCCTCGAATGGGATGCATTCAGTTGCATCGCCCTCAGCCAGGTTGACGCGAACTGTCGCAATAATCAAGACACACGCATTGGAGCAGCGTCTAGACATCGAACAGCGTCTTGTGAAGGCAAATTTCGAGGTGTGTGGATTGGTTTCATGAGTTTATATGCTTTGCCCTTGTATCGCACATCAGTTCTGAATATGACACGTGAAATATGTCTAGAGTCACGTTCAAGAATTTCTAAACTTCTCGATTTGAGATGCAAAAATTGATTCACCATGCCTTATAGATAATCAAAGAACGCCAAATGGAGTTTGATACGGAGACGGATCCCGACACATTTTTCGAGCTTTTCGGCGATGATGCTCGGTTCCTTGACTAGTGAGTATCTTGATGGCTATTTAGTAACACTATCATTCATCCCCACACCCTTTCTATTGTATCTCCCATCACTAACACCCATTCAGCGGTCCAGTCTGGGTCTATATTCTTGAGCGCAGACGCGCCGTCCAAGTTCTCCTCACATTAATGCCTTCACTTAATGATGCAATAATAGGCGCAAAGCACGAAGAGCAAGCAGAAATTCAAATAGCGTCTCTATTTGCCTCCAGCCCTCCCTTTCCCATCAGCGATCTCCCTGCAAGTGATGAAGAACTGATTTCAAATGATGAATTCGACCCTGGTTCTGTGCGCTCGATCGACTCTGCGATCCTGGAAGCTCTCAAGCTGGGGTTGAATGCCCCTCCAGGCGTTTTTACACCGTCCTCTGGGTCTTCGGATGCGCGCGCACCGCAATTTTCAGCGCGCCCGAGCCTCGGTTCCAATGGATCACCCAATGAAAAGCAACAATTTCGTGCACGGCCACTTCCAAAAACGCATCTAACTCCTGATATATCTCCACGCACAACAAAAGCTGCCCTTCTTCGCCAAGGGCTGGCTGCAGACGGCTCAAAAGCGTCTCCACTCAAATCACGAATGTCTACAGCTAGTACTGGCCGCATCCCACTTCCTCGTAGGGAGAAAGAGAACGCAGCGGAGAAAGAGATGGAGAAGGAAAGGATTAAGAGGACGTTTGCGGGTGTTCCAGGCCACAAGCGCTCTGATACGCTCACCGTTGCGTCTACTGCGCCACCCACCATTACCCCAAGGTTGACCAAGGCAGCCGCCCTACGATTGGGTCTCGCCCAGCCCACCCTACCTCCTGGGCGGAGACGTGCATCGATGGCTGGCTCGGTCACCGATGGAAAAGTAGCAATCAGCGCCAATGGGTCTGCTGTCTCTTCGCAGACATCTTGTTCACCTAGTGATGCCGGGGGAGAAGGCGAAGATACAGAGACTGAGCGAAGACGCGAACGCAAAAATATTTTTGACGGTGTTCCTGGGCACAAACGTCGCCAATCGATACCTGTCGCAAGTACAGCTGAAGCTCCATCCATAGTTCCTAGAACCAACAAGACTGCAGCTCTCAGAAAGCAGGGCGGACCTCCCCCGAGCAGTTTCATGTGTAAGTCCTTGGCAGCTGTTTTCTCTCCATTTCTCTTCACACGATGGCACTTTACGGTTGATCAATTTTTTTTAAAGTTCGTTACTGACGCAATGAACATTTTCAGTCCGTACTCCGTCCGTTCCCAAGGTGCCTGGCACTCAGTCGAGAAGCAGCTCTTCTCTTAGTGCTTATCCTGATAGTTCCGGACCAGACTCTACTCCTCGGACCCGTTCAAGTTCCACGGTGCCGTCTCGGGCATCTTCCCGTGCCTCTCATGTCGCCCCAAGGGCAAGTTTAAACATCACCAATAGCTACTCCTCTCAAGCTTCTGAGAGTTCTGCAGTGAGCACTACGAGCACTGCTAGTATGGATGAGCTCGATAGAGCCGCATCATCGCAACGATCGGTGCGCCGTCTGAGCAGCCTTCAGGCTCCCTCCATCGTTCCTCGCGTCAACAAGAGCGCCATACTCAGGGCTCAAAAGCTGGCAGAAGAAGCAGCTAAACCGAAGAGTCCTTGGGCTAATGCATCTAGGCGGTAGAGGCGATGTACTGAAACGACAGTAAAGGCATTGAACATTCGGGTGGGACTGGCATATGAGCGGTGTGTGGTTCTTATTTTATGCTTCATTTACGGGAAGGCATCGCCTTCTGGTCTTGATTTCAGGATATATCCTATGTACACTATTTCTCATTTCATACCGTTGCATTTGTTCTCCTTTGTATATGTGCCTATCTACGGCATCTCCACTTGCGTCTTTCACAGGTCTATATCTCCTTTTTTGCCGCTCCTTGATTGTTTCTTTGCTTTTATGGTTTCTACAACAGTTGCATGTTGGTCATGTGGGCTCATATGTCAATATAAATGACGACAGTTTTTTATACGATATAGAGTGATCGATCTCCCGAAGTTTTTCCAGCGGATGGACTTGGCTTACGAACAGGTATGTTATCCCGCTAAATATTGTCGAGTTCAACTCAGACTTTATTCTACAGTTTTTTTTTCCTTTCGTCAGATCCCTCCAAGTTACCTTGTGCTGTTGTTAATGAAGAAAAACTCAATGCAGCGCTGAGACAAGCGTGCTACGTTGCACGATAGGACATGCATGCTCGAATCCTTTCTGAACTGGTGTGCCGTGCCTGTGTGTTCAACTCCTGAAATCTGGGCTCAATTCATTTGGGTAAGACCTGAATTTAGATTTGGTTTATATACGAATTTAGGGATACACTTAATTTCGCATCTGCAGCGTTCATATATCATGACACAAGGCGGCTGTAGAGTGTCTCCAATGATATTATTGAGGGCCGCCGCCGCCGCCGCCACAATACAACGCGTGAGTTTTGTCCACACTACAGTGACATAGTTCTGGTATGGTGTTCTCTCTTTATCCAAATGGATCGTTTCTGACTTCAATTTCGTTCTGGGTAGCACTCTGCAAAGTTCACTGTGTCATTCTATTATCCTGCAGTGTCACTATCAGTCTCATTGTTTTAGCTGCGTCATGGTCTTTCCTTGTAATATTCCACCATGCTCTTATATTCACTCAGACCTACGAAGTAGCCAAAGGCCACATAGATATAAGTGTATAGCGCCATCTAAAGTGGCAAAGCCCGCTACCCGACTTGCCCTATTGTACCAAGTTTCCACATTTTTCCGTTACTGTACAATCCTGCATGATGACGCAGCGGAGGCGAAAGCCTTGCTTGTGTTCGCTTACCCTTTATAAGGACACCAATGTGCGATTTTAAATGCTTTCTCAGCCACGAGAGACTATCACCATCATATTCAACATTGCGACAGCGCAACAAGCGCAACAAACTCAAAAGATGAATTTGTAAATTCAACATCTGTTGGCTCGCCGATCAGAAAAATCATCATAACTATCCGTAGGCCTGTTAAATCCAATGTCGCCTTCTGGTAAACTTTCAGCGTGATACTCGTCAATCACTTGAGAACAAGCTGATCAATGATCCTGTGAATACAGGGCGCACATACCCTTAGACGTATGGTCGATGATCCTATCCAACAATTCATCCTTGGTACCCACAAAGCACAGACCATGCCAAGACGCTATGGAAGTCCTGGACATATGCTCCGCCTTTGAAAACAGCGATTGTGATGGCTTAGACACGGCTTCGTATGCAGCCCAACTGCGGAAGATATTGAGAATGCAAACAGTTCTCCTCCTGCGACGGTCTTCTTGATGACAAACAGAGTCTAGATCACTGCAAATACTCTGTGCAACAGTCCAAAGATTATCACTCAATATCGCAGAAGTGTCTGCGCTCATCAACATATCTAATATGCAGTTAGCTAGATCAGGTGAAGCTACTGCAACCTCACAACATGCAGTATAATCGCGGTGCTTGGAACGTGTGTCTGAAGCCAAGCACTCGCCATGGAGAAAATGTTGCAATAACAAACTGCGTAGCTTGACAACTGAATGAGAATGCCCAAGTGCCAAGCCATGCAAAGAGCACGCCTGGTTAAGCAGCTCAACATCAGACAAGAAAAGGCCGATACGAATCCCAGATTGACATGAACCAAAAAAAGTCAAAGACAATGGATGCAGATCGTCTGCGAGACAATGAAACTGCCCCACCAAGGGACGACTAATGGGATGAACGCAAGTAGGCACCGTGTGCAGCTTCAACATGGTTGACGTCATCACGAAATACGCACAAAGTGTCTAGAAAAAGCAAAACGAAGTTCGCAGAAATTCCAAAGAAAAGCAAACTGAGACACTCACCTCAAATGCCAGACAGAGAGAGAGAACGAGGATTGTGAACAGGAGTCTCGTCTTCCTGACCGACGGTGCGCCATGCAGCAATCCAGTTTATCCCAACAACTACTGATCAGAATCGAGAGCGCACGTGACCACGAACTCGACGTCAGTGGTGAGCGAGCAACCTTTATAAGAGGCTGTGAGAACTTCGGAGAAAAGCGATTCGAGGACAGACATCACAAAAATTGCTTAACTAAGATGTTACCCGATTGAGACTGTTGTGCGCCACAGCGCTTGACAAGTCACTGCCAGGTCATGTCGGCGACATCCCGACCTGATATAGATACCTCATAATGACGTGCGTCTGCGATGTGTCTGTATCTACATGATATATGCAATACATTGTCGACGAGATCTATGCATGCTCGATTTTCTCTAAGTCCTTTGTTTGGTACCCTTTGCCACTTTGCCACTTTTGCGCGAACATTGGGGTTGGGCTTGCGGCCGCCGCTTGCCCCCAACAAGTTGAACTCGAGCAACTCTTCAACCGGTACTTACCCACTGCTCTTCCCACCACCACCACCACCACCACCCTTGCGGCTATTGGTCATAGTATTTCCGTTCAAGGTAACACTTAGTAGCTCAGTCTACCCCTTCTCGTACAGTGTACTTACTATCTCTAGACTCTCCACATAGCGTATCTGCATTCATTAGGTGAGTATATGCGCACTACTTCCATTCCAACGCCTCACTGTGGCCTCAGTGATGTCTTAACCTCATGGCAAATGGGCTTCCATCCCTTCCCTAACTTTCAAGTTCGCTGCATTGACCCTCTATCCGCAATCCCAGCCCACACTGTCGAACCGATAATCATATTTTCGACAGTCTATGGTATGACGCGGCAGGGGTCGCAGTAGGTCTTGGCTATGGCACAAGCAAATATGTTTCAGAAAGGGTAAGTCACAAGCTACTTTGGGGGGTGTGGATTCTACAAATACTGTTTCCATCGAGGTTCTCGTCAACAACAAGTTACCGGCATCATCATTCAGAATCGGACAAGTATCAGGAGGACCCCCCGTGAGGAGCTCGGTCCATGACAAACTGGCTACCAATCATTGTTAAATAAAGTGTAAGTCTAGGCGCACTTCCGGAAGCTAAAGAAGTAAGTCCATCACTATCAAGGGTATCTATTTGTCACATGTGTGTTTCAGTTCATGTCTTAGATCCCTCCCCACGCCATATCAAATGCTATCCTTGATGTAGCTTTTGCGGAAGAAGCTCCCATCGCGGTATCTCAATAGCTGGCCAGAATGTTTCAACGCTGATGGTGCTGTAGCCATGTCTCACTCAGTGGGTGTGTGACCTTATATTTTGGCCTGCTGACCCAATGCTGATGGTATTGTGGCCATGTCTCACTCTCAGTAGGTGCGTGTGAACTTACTGTCCCAGTCTCTACTCCTCCGGCTGTCCCACCTCCCTCAGTGCCAGTTCCAACCTCTTCATCCACTGCGCCTCGTCGTTCCTCTCACGCACGCATCCCCACACCAGCAGGGCAGTCATATGCGGATGAGCTTGCAGCTTCAAAGGCCCGCCTGATGGCTCTCTGTCACAACTGAGCAGACCGTGCCGCTGAGAACTCACTTCGTGAGGGGGTGGTTGCAGTTGAAAACCTAGAGGGACTTCCAGAGGATATCACTGACGTGTCGGAGGTCATGGCGAATGCGTGCATTGAGGAGCACGCGCATGTTGCTATTCGAAGCACAAAACCTTTCCTCGCATACATCAAAGGCTGAATCGCTCACCGCTTTGGGATCAAGGACTTGGGGCCTATCATGAAGTTTCTTGGCATTCAGTTCGAACGCTCTCGTTCCACCCGCCAACTTTGGATGCATGGTCTGCTCTCTGTTGACTTGTTGGTCTAGTACTCATATCTTCGATTGCAGGACTCATTTTCACTCAGCTCCCGCGCTTTCATGTTTTTGCGCGTTTGTCGTGGACTCATACCTCGCGACTCATATCTCGCGACTCACATTCTCGTCATCTTCCTGATGCATGCTTTTTAGGGACTCTACACTACATCGACTCGCGTTTTAACTTTTCGTACATTACACTGTATTTTATGTTCTTGTTGCATCGTATAGATACAAAATACAATGGATTGCATGGATATATCTGAATGATTTACTATGTCTGAATTATCTACACGGTGAACAATGTCACAAGCTGAAGTACGACGTAGATACACATGTTGATCGAAGTTAACGTTCCCTAGGATGACAAGACATACCTGGGCTGGCAGCTGATATACCTGGCAGCCCTGATACCGTAGGCATGACCATACATGGCCTTGTCTGAGTTGAGCAATTTTTGTGATGGATACGGGCAAGCAGCCGACGAACGACATGATGATTCGGAAGCTAGAGACAGATCAACGTTGCAACAAGCATGAGATAGCGCACAGTACGAGGGAAGACTAGCAAAAGGCTAGGTTTTTGAACGTGAAAATCAAAACCTGCATAACCCACTCCCTAACGGTAGCGGGAATTTGCAGGCGTTGATCCATACGGATGCGGGACGTCTTAATGCCGGACTACCGCGTCAGCCGCAAAAACGTTCATAGTCACGTGGTTTAGGTTAGTGCTGCCGAAGTCCGGTTCGGTCCGGTTCTTGGGCCTCCAAATGCGAACCCTGAACCGGACCATCGGTCAGGTTCAGGCAATGAGGGCGAACGTCGAACTGGACCCTTCCGAACGCGTTCGGAAGCGTTCGGTTCGAGTTCAGAACGCGTTCGAACGTCTGAACGCTATGTATAAATTCAAAAAAAATGAAGGAAATACATGAAAAATTCGACATAAATGAGTACAGTAACTACACGATATCCATGTCAGGGTATTCACGAGCAGCGGCGAACTCAGCTTGAGCCGTTGCAGATATGTGGCCTTGATGGTATCCGTTCTTCAACAACTGAAGTGCCTCAAACGTTGTCGGCAACAGACAGTTTCGCCGTGTGGTCCCAGTGATGCCGCCGCTCGAAAACGCTCGTTCGGATGCAACAGCAGAGCCTTGAATGGCTAAGTAATCCTTAGCAATGCGCGAGATAGTAGGATATTGAATTGAGTGATGCTAAGGAATATTTATGTCAACTTGTAAGGAATAGGGATTCGAAAAAAAACACTCACGCCCCACCAAGCTACTACGTTCTCGATATCCTCTAGTGGGGAAGCCAGGTAGTCCTCGAGCTCTTGACGAGGCCTTCGGCTTGCAGTGTCACTTGCACCACGGGATTTGACAGCGTCACGCATCCAGCTGTGGCCATACGAGCCTTGGCGTGCAAGAGAGGAAGGAGCCACGACAGCAGGCTCTGCAGCCGGCAAGGAATGGTGATGATAGTACCTGTCGAAACAATATGACGGTTCAGGTGGGAGCCGGTTTGAATTCGTTTGGGTGCAGGCTGCCCCTCAGGAGCTGCTGGTGCTGGTCGCTTTGCTGGAGCGCTGTTGACAGCGTCACGAATCTTCTCCGTCGGTTTGATGGCTCGTCCCGAGCGACGGGACACGAAGGCAGTAATCTTGCCATTGGATGTGGCAGGAGGTGGCGATGGGAGCATGGGGGAATCATCGTCAGGATCGTTGTACCACTTGATGTCCTTAGCGTCTTTCAATTGGCCGTCAGGTCTAAGTGCGCACGACATTTGCACAGCAGGAAGGGTGGGTATTGGACCTAACGTAGATATTTAGACCGCAAACTGTAACATATAATTATACTAGCGCACCTTGAATATACCACTTCCACACATGGAAAGATGCATTCACCGTAGACTGACATTGAGCGCTGAAAGATGTGAATGAGAATCCTAAAGATATGTTCTTGACACAGTAAGATAGATTAGAATACAAATAATGATGTCTGGCTTACCAGAACATTACTGAGGAATGTTGCCACCACAAGGAATGTTGCCACCGCAAAGTAGAAGCCATTCAGGCTCTTGAATCTCCTGCGATTGGTATATTCAGGGCTGACATTGCCCATGGTCGCCAGGAGATCGTTTGTTGCCAGGATATGGTTCAATAGTGATGATGGTGTCGAGTGAATCAGGTATGGAAGCTCCCGTGGGGATCCTCCTCTGCAATTCGGTTCGGATGCGTTCGGACGCGTCCGAACGCGTTCATGATTTCTCGGTATCAGCCGAACCCTGAACCTATGTGAAGGTTCGGTCCGGCGGCTATCCCGAACCTGTGACCGGACCATAGGTCCGGTTCGGAAAGGTTCGGGTTCGAACCGAGGTTCCGAACTGGACTCCGGCAGCACTAGTTTAGGTGCGATCGAGAGTGCTACTGAACTTGAATCTAGCTGCCATCATCGTCAGTGTCACATCTATTGCTGTCGTCGTGCAGTATGTTATCCACCACTCGCTCATCAGCTAGCCGGGCATCAGCTCATCATCTACAATGTCTTACTCGCTCATTAACAACCGACTCCACCACTTCTCACAATGTCCTCACTCCACCACTCCACATCTCAAAGCCAGAGACAAGCAAGTCTCGTCAGTCACAATTATATCCGCGCCCGCGTCCAGCCGTTCCCCGTCAACGACAAGCACTCCCAACTCTTCCTGCAACCTTCGGGCGGAACCAAGTCCTACCGGTACCAGACTCCACTCGCGCCCTTCTAGAAGACATTGTAAGATCGTTCGAAGCGCCCATTCGATATGCGTTTGCCTATGGATCTGGTGTTTTTGAGCAGGCTGGGTATGAGAAGCAGAAGGATAAGGAAGACAGGCCGATGCTGGACTTTATATTCGCGGTCACGCATTCGGATCACTGGCACTCAATTAACATGCAACAGCATCCCGGTCATTATCCCCTGCATGCACGCGTACTAGGATCGTCATTTGTCGCCAAAACGCAAGAGCTCAGCCCTGGACTTTGGTTCAATACTTTTGTGCCGGTGAAGGGGGTCGTACGTCACATTCGTTCATACCATTCCGCTATTCGCTTACTTTTACTGCCGTAGAATATCAAGTATGGAGTAACGACCGTCGACACGCTATGTGCTGACCTACTTAACTGGCGCACACTTTATCTTGCGGGGAGAATGCACAAGCCTCTACGGATCATCAAGGACGATGCACGCGTACGACTGACTCAACAAGTTAACCTCACTTCTGCGCTTCGCACCGCGCTTCTCATGCTCCCGGAATCTTTTAACCAACGCGAGCTATTCTCAGCTATAGCAGGAATAAGCTACTCTGGTGACCCTCGAATGGTGCTACCAGCCGAGAATCGAGGAAAGGTGGAGAATATGGTTTCTCGTCAGGAGGACCAGTTTCGGGAGTTGTATTGGAGGCTTGCGCAGGGCCTTCCTGGGGTCCGGTGGGCGGCGGGTTCCAAGAGCGTGGAACAGGATACCAGTCCGCATGCGAGAGCAGCGCATCTTAAGAAATTGCCGGAAGAGCTCTTGAAGCACGTTCATCAGCGTGCCGAGGGGCGTGGTCCGCCTAGAGAGGCGGATGAAAGTGCCTATTGGCTCCGTATCGCAGGCGACAAGGAGCTTCCCTCGATTCTTGACTCTGGTATGTTCTTCTGTTCGTATCTTGATCTTCATGCTGATGTCCTTGCCAGAAATCACGAAAATCGTGCGGTACCCAGCAACTGTACAGTCACTAAAGGGCATTGTAAGCGCTGGTGTGGCTAAGAGTGCACGCTACTCTGTAGCCAAAGTCAGCAAGTGGTGGAAAGGAGCCTCTTTCTCGAGTTCGTCATAGTGCGACGCATATGCTCGAGGTGACCCAGTGACTATGTAATAGTATATCACCACATCTCCCAACTCCTACTCAACAATATATACACCACCCCTCCTTTCATCCGTCGAAACAGGAAAATTGTAGCCTTATGGTATAGCTGAGTATTACACCAGGACTCTGATATCTTTACCTAGTCGGGCTCACGATCTTTGTGTTGAAGTATATATTTAATTGTCGAGAAGAGATTGGAGAAAGGGATAAGAGTAGAGAAAAACTAGTAGTACTATACATGTGAGCAAATCAGCCCAGGATATTTAAATTAGAACGAGTTATTTGGCAAGGTGGTGAATTGACAGCTGTTGTCAAGAAAGCACGAAGAAAAGCTCCTACTTGAATGAAATCACTCTGGGGCTTGTCCCTCGAGCCTCAGGCCCAGGGAAAACTGGACATGGCCAAAACGGTTGTGATCAAGCGGAATATGACGAATTTAGAAGCACCATATTTCGCTACTTCGTCTATTGTTGGATTCATATTGTACGATACCAGAAAATGTTGCTCTTATGATCAAGTAACCTCCGCCCAACTTGTGTCTTCACATTACCTAAGCTTCACTCTGTTTCCTTTCCGCAAGTTCACTTACCCACACCGAGCTTGAAACAATGCATGACGGGTGTATATAGACTCGTGACCAGTCCGTCTATGAGGCTATCGATGGCTTGCCTCATAGACTGGTCACGAGTCTAGGGTGTACTGAAACAAGCAAAATGTCCTGACAATTTTTAGTGATGGGAATTTTTTTGCGTTGGACAAAGCCCGCCTCCCAGCATTAGTGGGAGTTGAACCACGTACAGGCCGCCTCCGACAGGGTGTGGAAAATAGTTCTCCATGCAGTTATAAAGTCCCCTTCGTGCGTTGGGTGTCTGCCCTACGCACCGTTCTAATCATGTTTCCTTCACTTGATGGTCGCCTTGCTATCCTCGCCGTCTTACCTACTTCCTTTTTTGTCATCACATCCCTCAAGAGGTTCATCAGGAACAGACAGAACAAATTCCCCCCTGGCCCCGTGCCGCTCCCACTATTAGGAAACATCTTGTCTCTCGACACCAAGGCGCCATGGTTAACTTACACCGAATGGGCTGCTGCTTATGGTACGTGGTCAGATAGTACCACGGTGCATATATGGTGCAAATTATCATATCAGGAGACTTGTTTTTCGTGCGACTTCTAGGCCAGGACGTCGTCGTAATCAATTCTCAGCACGTTGCAGAAGCCTTGTTGGATAAGCGTTCTCGCATTTACTCCGATCGGCCATACTTAGCCACAGTCGAGCCGTGCGTTCTTCTAACATTCTTCCATTTGATCATCATGGAATACAGGCAGGTTTGGTTGGTCTATCGTGTTTGCATTCGTAGGCTATGGCGACGAATGGCGTCTTTCCCGACGACTCTTCCATCAAACTTTCCGTTCCGACTCTGCGCTCAAGTTTCGTCCAATGCAGATCAAGCAGGCTCGTGAGATGATTGTCAATCTAATCGATGACCCTCAACATTACCATTCTCACTTTGCAACGTCAGTCTATGTGTTTGTAAACATCGAATGATTATTAACCTGATCATAGATTCTCCTCATCGGTTGCGATGTCAGCGACCTACGGCTACCAAACTAGTCCTCGCGATGATCCTCTGGTTCGAATCGTAGAAAATGCAGTGGCTATTGGCCTCGAGGTGGTGACCCCAGAGAAAGCAATCTTGCTCAAAACCTTCCCTTTCTGTAAGCTCATCTCTTTTCCTCATGAAAATAGTTGACATTATGTACTCTGCAGTACTGAAGTTACCTGACTGGTGCTGGGGATCTTCAATCAAACGCGATGCTCGAACGTCGTCCGATCGTATGAGAGAAATGGCCGACGTGCCGTTCCAATATGCGCAAGACCATATGGTGGGCATCTTTCGTTTTTAGAAATATTGGCTCTATCCCAGCTATTACTCACATGATCGTCAAGGTCGAAAACTCGGCACTTGGTCAGTTTTCGATGGTGGCAGAAAATCTTCAACGAATCGAGAGGCAAGATCAGACATCCCGATCATTGTTTGAGGGTGCCTTGAAGAAAGCTGCTGCTTCTGCTATTATCGGTTCGTCATCTTTCTACAAGGGGTGGTATACCTCTCGTTGATACATATCTATTCAGGTTCATACGAGACGGTTAGCGGATGTCCGAACCATATTGTCAACTCCTGAATTTCTTTGCAGACCACGTCGACCTTAATCACTTTTGCTCTCGCCATGGTATTGTATCCAGATGTTCAGAGACGCGCACAAGCGGAGATCGACTCAGTGGTTGACCGGGATCGCTTACCTACCTTTGAAGACAGAACGTCACTACCATATATTGAATCAGTTTTGCGTGAGACTTTGCGATGGCAACCTATCGTACCCCTTGGTAATCTTTCTTGCTGTGTTATTTCGCCTTTGCTGAAGGTATTTTTGTAGGCGTTGCACATGTCACCACGAGTGATGATACATATGATGGTTATTTCATACCGAAAGGTCTGTTATTCTTATTCATTGAGTCCATCGTTTGTAATATCGTACACCAGGAACAACCGTCATGTGCAATGCATGGTCAGATAAATCCCCTCTATATTTCAAAATACTGATGTTATATTGCAGGGGCATTACACGAGATGAAAAGCGGTACCCTGATGCATCTCGTTTTGTGCCAGAAAGGTTCCTAGACGTCAACGGCGCGTTGACAGATGATAACCCTGCTAGATATGTTTTCGGCTTTGGCCGGCGTGGATGTCCAGGTGGGTTGAGTTATTTCATCACAGTATAGAGCTGATTCATTCTTTGATCAGGCCGACATGCTGCTGATGCCTCTTTATGGTCCGCTATTGTTACCATGTTAGCCACGGTGGAGTTTTCTTCTGCCAAAGATGACCAGGGCAAAGTGATCGAATTCACCCCCCAATTCACGACAGGACTCAATCAGTACTTGCTTTTCTCATATCATTCCATCTTCCTGTCACTAACAATTTCATCACTTTAGCTCCCCTATGGTCTTCCCTTGCAATATCTCATCACGCTCTCGTGCCCATTCGGAACTTGTGAATGTCTTCCGAACAGAAGTATGAAATGTTATCAGGTGAATGGGCTGTATATGTATATCTTCCTTTCTTGGGCCTGCACCGCCAATCTATCCAACATTTGACAACCCCTTGCTTGACCCTTTTCGTTAGCTCCGTTTTCTGCACGTGGTATGTACGACTTGAAATATGTAGAATGTAGCATGGACTTCAACCACCCGCTTGCACACGCACGAGTTGCAACTGAGATTTATCAGGTATAGTCTTGTAGGGCAGACTCGGCGCTAGACATCGATTGCATGCCTGGAAAGGTTGGAAAAATCGTTCCTTGGCCAGTTTTCAATGGTGGCAGACAATTTGCAACGGATGGAGAAGCAAGATGAGGCGTCCAAGCCAATGTTCGAGGTTACCTTGAAGAGAGCAGCCGCAGCTGCAGTTTTTGGTACGTCACCTTTTTGGTACAAGGGACACTATATCCTTGACAGATATACTGTGCAGGTGCACAGGTGCATATGAGACGGTCAGCGGTTTCCCGAATCATGTCGTGCGTTGCTTAACTTCTTCACAGACTTCTTCGACTTTGATGATTTTTGTTCTCGCTATGGTATTGTATTAAGATGTTCAGAGACGCGCCCAAGCCGAAATCGCCTCGGTAATCGGAAGAGATCGCTTACCTACGTTTGAGGACAGAGCATCGCTGCCGTATGTCGAAGCCATTCTGCGGGAGACTTTCCGATGGCACCCCATTCTACCCCTTGGTAATCTGCCGCGCTGTGTTATTTTGCCTTTGCTGAAGATAATAATGTAGATCTTCAAGTTCCACATGCTACCTCGAGTGATGACACATACAATGGTTGTTTCATTCCGAAAGGTCTGTCATTTTTATCCGTTGATCAAATCATTTATAACGCCGCACATCAGGAACGACCGACATGTGCAACGTCTGGTCAGATAGATTTTCTTTACAGGTTTCGAGATGCTGATGCTTGTATTGCAGGGCCATTTCACGAGATGAAAAGCGGTATCCTGATGCATCTCGTTTCATGCCGGAGAGGTTTCTAGACGTCCACGGCGTGTTAACAGACGATGACCCCTCGGGATACGTTTTTGGCTTAGGCCGGCGCGTATGTCCAGGTGGGTTGAGTTGTTGCATTGTCGTATAGCAAGCGATAGACCAACCTTCTCCAATTAGGGCGGTATGTCGGTAATGCCTCTGTGTGGTCTGCTATCGTGACCATGTTATCCACGATGGAATTTTCTTTCGCCAAGGATGACCAGGGCAATCCGATCGACTTCACCCCTCAATTCAACGCGGGACTCGTTCGGTACTTTGTTTTCTCGTCCTATCATCCAGTCACTAACAGTTGTATCGCTTCAGTTCCATGGCGATCTTCCCTTGCAACCTTTCGCCTCGTTCTCATGTCCACTCAGGACTCCAGGATCTTCTCTGAATTTGGAATGCGATATGTATACGAAGACTCATATATCGGAAAGTAGGTAACACGCAAGCATACTTTGCAAGGTGCAGTTTGCGGGCCGCTGAGCCCATGAACTGAAGCTCGAACCTGAATGCAAGAAGTCAACATGTACATTATGCACTGTGAATGATTTGGGGTGCCATGTTGTCCGGTTCCTCGAACGTGCCCACTCAAACTCTAGAGAAATGTGAGAGAACATTCAGGGCATAACAACGTGGCAGAAGGGATATGCGGACATCACCGTCGAGAATGGATGTGGACAATAGGTTTAGCACTTGTTATCAGTATCAGTGTCACAGCGAGGTCCCCCCATGTACAGCGCTGTACCCGTGTGCTTGCTGCACCGGGCACGGTAGTGCGACTCAGAGCAAGTGGTAAACAAGGTGATTCAGTTGTATACTAATACAGTAAGCTCAAAGAATATACGAAGCAAGGAAAGCATGTGGATAATCAGTCAAGTAACGCTCCACTGACAGACAAGTACAGCAATACAAACGACTAAGTCAAGAAATAGTGATCAACACAGAAAGTCGGAATCATACTAAAAAGAAATTTCAACATTGATCAAGAAGATGACACCTCTGCCATGATCTCCTTCATCTTGTACCTTTCTATGGCAGCATCGAATTTGATAAATCCTTCGAAAAAACTGACGTAAGCGTCATAGGCCTCGGTACAAGGTTTTAGGCATTCGAGGATATTGTGATGCGCTTGCACAGTTTTCTCGACAAGCTCACGCAGAACATCCTGTTTGGTGAGGGCACCAGAGGCTTCTATGAGCGACAAGTAGTTCACGGTGTCACCGTCAATCTCCTCCTTGTAGTAAGATATTATGTCACTGGACGACGACAAGTTAGGAAGCCTAAAAGGAAGTCATTGATGCACTTACTTTCCATGGTTTATGATGATCCTTAGACCTGGTATGCATTGAATGTATTCCCGGATTGGGATCATGGAAGGGAAGGCAAAGAAGGCATATGCATCCGGCATGCCTGATAGGACCCTAGAAAACTCTGGGTACCAGGGTGCCTTGGGCGAGATCTACAATAAAAGGAGTCAAATTATAATATTCAACGTGTTATTTAGATATAAATCATACCTGCATGTCTTTAGTCTCACTATCGAGGCAGTTGGAACTCACGAAGTTGAGTATGGACGTAGTGATAAAATTTGACACCAGCGGGGAATAAAAACAAGGGATCTCACGCAAGAGCACATCGAGCGCATTCA
Source organism: Suillus variegatus (assembly GCA_016647645.1). Lineage (NCBI taxonomy): Eukaryota > Fungi > Basidiomycota > Agaricomycetes > Boletales > Suillaceae > Suillus > Suillus variegatus. The sequence continues at coordinate 259,220 of JABBWF010000021.1, read as the reverse complement.
ACATTGGATCGCCCTGTGGTTGGCAGTTCACAAACTGCTTATTGAAATGGTACACGTGCGCCATGTCCTCTCCCCGGACCGCCATGTCATCGATGCAGGTGACGACGGCAGTGAAGAGGCACATCCACATCTTAGCACGGTCAGGAAGGTGGGCGTAACAGGGCGCTATGGCCACACCAACATCCATGCATGCGCGGATGGAATATTTCCCATCCATCGGAAAACCACGGTTAATAGCCTCCTGGCAGCACTCAGAGTAGTATTCTTTGTCGATCTCGACATCTGTATATTGCGATCCGCAACGCCGAAGAAAATTGGCAATTGTCTGACGGATGCTTGCTAGGTGCTATGTTCAAGAGAATATTCAGGGTATGCTAACAACTTGGTAGAGTGAATATACGTACACTATCATCGAGAGTGGATGTGGAGAGTGCGTTAGTTGACATCATGCCAGTGAGAAGCTACTAGTAGGAGATTTAGTGAGAGAATGATTGAAATGTATCCCATGTACGTGGTACTTATATATGACGCATTTGTGACACAGCCATTTCTGAAATGACCATTGGCCTCGGAAACTGGTTTCTTGTGCATAACCGAGTATCAGATAATATGCTGACTATGATCGAGATGATTATGAACGTGACATACCGTAATGACGATTGATTGAAGTAGTACCCTGCTGAAGTTATCATTCCTTGCCGTAAGACAACTTCAAAGTTCAACTTGACCCTGAGTCCTGATTCGGAGCACACAAAGCCCGGATACCTAACGCTGTTCAATCAGCCTTCGCGACTTTTATGGCAAAGGTTTACCGAGTGTTTCGAATGTATTAGCTGAAAGACTACACCGTTGCGTGATTTGTGTTGTGCCGAGATTGGAGAATGTGCGCTCTACTTCGCCTGCATGCTCATTGTTCAGTACACTATTTTGACTCGGAGACGAGTGTCACAGCAAAGATTTGAGTGGGTAAATTTTGAAAATGATTGGAAGGGTTTTCCACCATGAAATTCATCCAAGTTTGCAGCTTCTGAAGCTTTGCATCTCCGATAGATGGGAATAGAGCTTAAATTAAGGTTGTCGTTCTCTTCCATTGCTCTTCCAAATGGGCACACTGCCCAGTGCCTGGCGCAGAGGAGCAGTCGAGATCGTACAGCGCTTGATAAGATCTATGGGTTGGTAGCGGCAATAATACCGAAGCTCCATAGTCATAGATTTATGTATGTTCATCCTTGAAGCCCTCGGACTAACTTTTCATCACACTTTTGAACTGGCGATTCAATGCATTTAATAATGTGCTACAGCAATACATTGTAACACAACATTAATTCAACAAGAGTTGCAATGAAAATGGTAATGAAAAAAAGATACTATTACGGCTTGGTCTGACTCTGGGCTCATTCACAGCCGAATACGAGGACTACAAAATTTTGTAGCTCCACAGCGGGGACATGGACGATAAGATCTGTTCGATGCTACTTTATACCGTCCGATAAGAGTGGCTTGGTTCAGCTAATCATACCATACCTTATAGAGATGCATCGATGAAGTTTATGTCCGAGTCTGTACTAGACTGTCAGAAGGCCTCGTGAACTCGACTGATGGCCGACATTTTTGAGGCTATTCAGTGAGTTCGGTTCCGTGATGTCAAGTGTCTCGCTCATGTATCTCACCCCTCATAAGCGAACTCTGCGCAAATGGCAACGATGCTATAGGATCACATAATTAGTGCTGCCAGCCGCAGTCCGGTTCCAAACCTCGGTTCGAACTGAACCTTTCCCAACTGGACACATGGTCCGGTGCAAGGTTCGGGGTTCGGGCTGGTAGTGAATAGGTTCAAACCCGTTCGAACCTCTCAATTTTTGTCGGCTTCACAATTTTAAAAAAAAATATGTAAGTATTTACTACGTGTCAATATATGCAAAGGCATGTGTCTGGAACCACAGGTTTGGGCCATCGGGTGAAATTGACGCGGTCTTGTCGAGCCTGCTGCGGTCGTGACGCGCTGTGACACAGGACTACAAAGGGGCAGAAGTGATCTTCTGGCAATGAAGGGCCTTCTAGCCTTTGTAAGGAGTCAGAAATGGAAGCGAAGCAAGGGAAGATGACATCAGGGAAAACCTCCCGCGAGAATTTTGAGAATTTCTCGAAATTTGCTTTGAACTTTGTAATATTTCCAAAAATTGTCAACAAAGCTAGTAGATAGTTGCGTATGCGTGACGATCAGTGAATGGGTTAACAAAAAAGTCTCTACACAGCTCCAAAACGTTGCTGCTAGTCCAATCCCGAGGCGCAATGCGGCCAAATTTTGGTATAAGATGTACGCTGCGCAGTAATATGTATTGGATTGTTGTTGAAACACCAATGTACCTGCGGCGTTTTCCATAAACCACGATATTGACAGGTCGGTGTATACCCAGACGGAGGTGTGGTGCACCTATCAAGATTCGACCCTGCGAATGAGGACGGAGCTACACTCCAATTGGGAGCCTCGTCATTTGGTGTAACCCAAGATGGCGTTCGTAAACGCTGTTCTTGACACACTTCACTACAGATAAGTATGTTCAACCAATCAGATTGCACCATTGCCGACGCCTCAAACTCACCGTAAACATCAAACTTCTTTTCACCAGCGAAAATCATATCTGACAGCACAAGACCGTTGATCGGTCTGTTTCCTGGGGTTCTACACGCAAAACCTTCCAGAAAGAAATGAAGCCTGTGCGCTGTAATGGCTACCTTCTAGCCTCTGTAAGGAGTCCAAAACAGATACGAAGCGAAATCAAAGCTGAGGATGAAAAGAGTAGTAATATGTATTGATTATTGTCAATACACTCATCTTGGCAATGTACCTGCGGTGTTTTCCATAAACCCCCACATCGACGGGTCAGTGTATACCCATACCTGTGGAGGTACAGTGCAACTCGTGTGTTCACAAAAAAACATGATTCATTATCATCAAAAATAGACCACAACTGATAGTAGTATTTAGGTGTCAGTAATACGCTAAGCTAGATCTGACTCGGAGATTTGCGGCAAAGTCCTCGGAGAAGATGACTCAATAGTACTAGTAGACCGGTGGTAGAACAAGAAACAAAAGCACAAACAGTGATGGAATATATGATATCATATGTCAGAATCAAGCGCTGAATAAAGATGGAAATAATCGACGAAGAGTATGAAGAACAGGATCAGACTGCAAGATGTGCAATGGATGTGAAGCTGCTGTCTGTGCGATCCCGGCGTGTGGTTGCCACGTCCCAGTTCGGTCGCAGCTGTATGCACTGTGTAATTCAGTCACTAGTAATACTGTTAACGTTGTATACGGCATCAGAGAGCCGATGAGAAGAAGATAAGGCTGATATGGCAGACATGCAGAATGATGCAGTACTTGTTTTGCATATCAAAGATAATCAAACTGGTGCAAGACTCATCAGCATTTCAAGGTCCGAAGCGATCTCGGCAATATGGCTCATTGCTTTCAACGTCATGTATAGGAAAGACCATTTCAGCTTACAAAATAGGTACGGCTCGTCCTTGTGGTAAGTGGCTCTTCGTGCAGTTACTATAAGTCCCCTCTGTGCGTTGAGTGTCTGCCCACACACCGCTCTAACCATGTTTCCTTCAGTTGATGGTCGCCTTGCTATCCTTGTCATCTTACTTGCTTCCTTTATTGTCATCACATCCTTCAAGAGGTTCATTACGAACAGACAGAAAAAACTTCCCCCTGGCCCCGTGCCGCTCCCACTGCTAGGAAATGTCTTGTCTGTTAAAACCAAGGAGCCTTGGTTGACTTATACCGAATGGGCTGCTGTTTATGGTACGTGGTCAGATAGTACTACAGTGCTTATGCGGTGCAAATCATCATATAAGGAGACTTGTTTTTCGTGCGACTTCTAGACCAGGAAATCGTGGTGATCAATTCTCAGCACGTCGCGGAAGCCTTGCTGGACAAGCGTTCTCGCATTTACTCCGATCGACCATACTTAGCCACAATTGAGCCGTGCGTTCTTCCAACATTCTTCCATTTAACCATTATGAAATATAGGCAGGATTGGGTGGTCTATCATTTTTGCATTCATAGGCTATGGCGACGAATGGCGTCTTTGCCGACGACTCTTCCAACAAACTTTCCGTCGTGACTCTGCACTCAAGTTTCATCCAATGCAAATCAAGCAAGCTCGTGAGATGATCCTCAACCTCATTGATGATCCTCAGAATTATCATTCTCACTTTGCAACGTCAGTCTATGTGTTTGTAAACATCAAATTATCATTGACCTGTTCATAGATTCTCGTCATCAGTTGCGATGTCAGTGACCTACGGCTACCAAACTAGTCCTCGTAGTGATCCTCTGGTTCGAATCGTGGAAAATGCACTGGCTATTGGCCTCAAGGTGATGACCCCAGAGAAAGCATTCTTGCTCAAAATCTTCCCTTTCTGTAAGCTCAGCTCTTTTCTCATGAGAATAGCTGACATTCTGTACCGTGCAGTACTGAAGTTACCTGACTGGTGCTGGGGATCCTCAATCAAACGCGATGCTCGAACGTCGTCCGATCGTATGAGAGAAATGACCGACGTGCCGTTCCAATATGCGCAAGACCATATGGTGTGCATCTTTCGTTTTTAGAACTATTGGTTCTGTCCCAGCTATTAACTACATGATCGTCAAGGTCGAAAACTCGGCACTCGGTCAGTTTTCGATGGTGGCAGAAAATCTTCAACGAATCGAGAAGCAAGATCAGGCATCCCGATCATTGTTTGAGGGTGCCTTAAAGAAAGCAGCTACTACTGCTATTCTTGGTTCGTCATCTTTTTACTACGAGAGACGGTATACCTCTCATTGACACATATCTATTCAGGTTCATACGAGACGGTTAGCGGATGTCCGAACCATATTGTCAACTCCTGAATTTCTTTGCAGACTACTTCACTCTTGATGATTTTTGCTCTCGCCATGTTATTGTATCCAGATGTTCAGAGACGCGCACAAGCGGAGATCGACTCAGTGGTTGGTCGGGATCGCTTACCTACCTTTGAAGACAGAACATCACTACCATATGTTGAATCAGTTCTGCGTGAGACTTTGCGATGGCAGCCTATCATACCCCTTGGTAATCTTTCTTGCTGTGTTATTTCGCCTTGGCTGAAGGTGTTTTTGTAGGCATCCCACATGTCACTACGAGTGATGATACATATGATGGTTATTTCATACCGAAAGGTCTGTTATTCTTATTCATTGAGTACATCATTTGTAATATCGTACATCAGGAACAGCTGTCATGTACAACGTATGGTCAGACAGATCCTCTCTAGTTTTACAAATACTGATGTTATATTTATATTGCAGGGGCATTTCACGGGATGAAAAGCGGTACCCCGAAGCATCTCGTTTTATGCCGGCGAGATTCCTAGATGTCAATGGCGGGTTAACGGATGATAATCCTGCTGGATATGTTTTTGGCTTTGGCCGGCGTGCATGCCCAGGTAGGCTGAGTTATTTCATCACCGTATAGAGCTGATTCATTCTTTGATCAGGCCGATATGCTGCTGATGCCTCTTTATGGTCCGCTATTGTTACTATGTTAGCTACGGTGGAATTTTCTTCCGCCAAAGATAATCAGGGCAAAGTGATCGAATTCACCCCTCAATTCACGACGGGACTCACTCGGTACTAGGTTTTCCTGTATCATTCCATCTTCCCTTCACTAATAGTTTCATCGCTTTAGCGCCCTTGTGGTCTTCCCTTGCAGTCTCTCATCACGCTCTCGTGCCCATTCGGAACTTGTGAATGTTTTCCGAACAGAGGTATGAAATGTTATAAGGTGAATGGGCTGTATATGTATATCTTCCTTTCTTGGGCCCACACCGCCAATCTGTCCAACATCTTTTCGTTAGCTCCGTTTTCTGCACGTGGCATGTACGACTTGGAATATGTAGAATGTAGCATGAAATTCAACCACCCGCTTGCGCGCGCACGAGTCGCAACTGACATTTATCAGGTAGTCTTGTATGGAAGACTCGATGAAATGATTCACTCATTAGTCGACGTCGTGGTGCAGTGTAATCGGAGATTGTTCAGATTTATTCCAATTAGACTACGTCGCCTGCAAGGAAACTTGCCTCATCATTACTATATCAATATTAGCACGATAACAACATAGTAAGTAACAAGCAAGTAACAAGCGCAAAACAGCAAAGAAAATGACAAACAAAAAAGATAATGACAGTATGCAGATAAAAAGTATATCCACCCCAGCCAAAGCAACGCGAGAAGTGTAGCACAACAACAAGGTAGATGCATACAACAGCCTCGGAAGAAATAACGTATAAAAAAAGACGAACAAATGAAACAAAGGAGATAAACACGCCTCCTGGACACGTCTAAAACCCTGTAAACGATCGCAATGCGCCAAACACCCTCCCCGCTAACCCCGCCCCCTGAGGTCCAGCACTAGGATCAGCAGGTGGAGGATCAATCTCGTACCCACCCGCTAATACCTCCATCATCCTATCCAAACCCATCTCACTCGCCTTCTTGTCCCCCCAAAACTGCACGAGAAATCGATGTCCAGCAGATGAAACCCGGTACTCAAGGACTTTACATAACACGAGTTTTCCGAGGGTGCTGTTTGGATCAGGGACGATGAGGAGGAAGGCTTTGTCGATGAGCTGTAGTGGGTTCGTGGCGAAATCGTGGAGACGATCGGGGGTGAGTTGTCTGTGGGGACGACGGGCGAGGGCGGGGGCGATGGGTTCTAGAGACGAAGGTATGTCGCTTTCTTTTGAGAAATCTGGGGCGAGGTCCGTCATCGTACAGGCGTCGCGGAAATCTCGGGTTTTGGTTAGTGGGAAGAGAGCAGGGGGCATGGTGACATCAAAGTCGAAGTTGCGGTGGCTATCGGGCTCGAAGTGTGGGTGGGTGGTACTCGCGCCGTCGCTGCTCCCGCTGTTAAGGTCGGCTTTGGTAAGAATTTCGTGAAAGGTCGTGGAGTAGTAAGATCCCACTGGTGGATTCGTATCGGGGAGGCATAGTAAGAAATCACCAGGACCTGGGGTTGGGTCAACGGGTGGAGCGAGAGATGGTTGGATGTGAGGAGCAAGAAGAGGACCAGGCTCGACACTTGACATGGAGCCATTGTCTTTAGCTGCTTCATTGCGCATCGCCAGCTTTCTTCGAGCACTACCAACATGATTGAATTGATGGAACAACGCAGCAGTTATGTTCGACTCACCGAGAATTACGGGCATTAATTCGCTTCCTCTCTTTCATTCTCTCGGCTTCTAGTTCATCACTAATGGGAATCAATACGTCGGCGAGTTAGATTGAAGCAGGGAGCACATACATCTCGCCATTTTTTATTCTTTCCTTCAACCGCTGCCTGTATTTTTTGTTTGCCTCGCGATGTCTGTCTGATGTTTTTGGAGCTGTCTAGAAACAAGTTGAACGAATGGATAAGCCAAAATGACTGAGAGAAACATACCGAGTTATTGCGACTATTCATCATCGCTGAAATTCCTTCTGTATCCACTTCCATTGCATCGCCTGCATAATCAGACTCGATGTCTACGCCAGAAGCCGGGGAAGGTAAGGCTCCTGCTGAGGATGGAGTGGGACATTGAGCCCGAGGTGTCTGTCGGCTGACGATCTGCGACTCAGAAGCCATTGCTAGCGTGCGCTGAACAGGACGTAAAGTTGTTGATGTAGAGAGTGACATGTGCGATGACGAGGAAGGAGGTGTAGGACAGCGCGGAGAAGCGGAAACTGAGGTATTTGCTAATGTTGCGGATTGCGTGGGTAGAGCTGATAAAGTTGCTGCATTAGCATCAGGTGTCACAGATGCGGGGAGTTGTATGGTCGATGAGGCACGCGCTGCAGCTGCAGGGTCATCGACGTGATTTGGAGGTGGTGGGGGTGGTGGGAAAGTGTAAATAGGTGGAGCAGGTAAGCAGGTGGATGATACAGGTGTAGGTTTTGATGCAGTTATAGCTGGTGATAGCGCAGATGAAGGAGGCCGCGGAGAGGTTGTGGATGTAGGTTGTGATACATTGGATGACGTCGGAGGTGGTGTAAGTACCCGCGGAGTAGGTCCAGGTATGGGAGTGCGTATGGATGAGGTGGGAATAGGAGCACCAGCACCGATATTAATACCAACAGCAGGTGCAGAAGCGGTAAGAGACGATGTAGAAACGTTATTTGCGATGGATAATGTCGTCCCATGTCCTACAAGCGATGCTCTTGGCAGGCGGATTGTCAGTGGTGTACGAACGCGAGGTTGAGTAGTACTAGTACTGTTAATCGGTTCTGCTGATGCCGCTGCGGGTCCCTTGGAACGGGTATACGGTGTAGCACGAGTTGGCGAAGAAGTAGTGGCCGGTGCAGGAGATGACGATGGAATGTCATGGGTAGGAGCGGATGCTGTAGTTTTTGCGCGCGTCTGTGGCCGCATGCCTGGAATAATAGCTATAAAATTTGAACTTGATGAAGCCTGAGAAGCCCGATTTTCGAGCAATAATAAAAGAGGAGGCAACAATATTTCGGTCGTTAATCCCTGCAAGTCAGATTCAGCTCGATTCAAGGATTTTTGGGAACAACCAAGCACTGTGTCCCGCCCAGCTATCAAAGTTGAAAAAGAAAAAGACCGTGAACACTTCCGTTAAGCTCTTTCCATCTTTGGTGTTGAACTGGCCCATCACAAATTTAAACGTCGTAAGCTCATCGTGAGACTTGGGCAGCCAGAGGGTATCCAAACAAATGCCAGGACCGTAGGACATTCAAGAGTCTGGCAGCGACCGATCGGTTTGCGTGGGCATAAGGAACTCGATCTCCATTCAATCATTGTCTTTTATACGATGGGTTCTACAAACTTAACAAAACACCATCATGATAGTATTCTGATAATCCCCCTTGTCTGGAACCCAGGTGAGAACGAAAGAGCTCATCGGGTCTGTTGAGAACACTTATCGGTTCATTAATGAATTAAAAGATAGACAAGATGGGACTGATCTACTGCTATTGACAGTTAGTAGTCCCTGCTACGTATCAGAGCAATTGATCACCGGCTCTTGCACTAATTTTTCTGCGAGAAGATGGTTCTCATGGTTCTTACCATCACGAACTTCGAAGGAGAGCCGCTGAGGATGGACTCGGAGGATAGACACCTTTGAATTATATCAGATCCAAGTCGCTATACATCAGACTGCAGACAGAGACCTTTACGAAGAATGATCCGCAACCAGAAGGGGAGGGGTATGTGAAAATAGTCTTTCCCTCGTCTGACGAAGCATTGCAGAAAGTCGCAAAACAGTTGGCTAATATGATCAAGTAAGACGTTTATCTGATTGTGGACTTTGTTTCTGCCTATGCGTTGAACGTATGACCCTGATGAGCATATGATATATGATTTCAGTAGTGCTGTAGGACGGTTACACAAGCAATACCTGCCCAGGCTGATGCCTTCTCAATGAAAGGGTCGAGCCATTCAAAGTAGACCTGTCGTTTGCCGCATCGACCTCAGCTTCGCAAGTCCCTGCACCTGGGGTTAAGATGTATCAAAGCCTTCAAGACACTGATTGAGAGAGCTAGGCTGTAGACAATTCGGTCAATCATAACCTGGTCCTTACCAGGTGTCAGTTTGCGATCACTTGTTAGATGCCACCTCCCAGTGTCGATTGTATCAGCTACATCAGACTGCTTTCAAACAGGATTACCTACTCTTGGCACGACCTACTTTTGTTCGTCTTTCATCTATAACGCTGTATTACCATTGTAGTTGTGGGATTGGAGCATCCTGGATTCTATATTTGCATGTACTGTGGTAGTATGGTGTTTGTGCTCTTCATTTTGTAATCATGAGGATACACACACCGCATACAAAATACAAGGCATCTTGTAAACCTAGTTGAATCACTCCAGATGTTATTGTCGATTTCTTTCGCATGGCGCGAAGTTAGATCGTCCTGAAGTGGTCAACGACTGATTCGCGGGGTATTACATATAGTGCGGCCACGAATTTCGTACAAAGCGTGACAAGACAGGGGTCTACATCAGAATAACGAATATGGGTCGATGTCATCGAGTTAGAGATCGGCTGGAACAAAAATGGGAAGTGGAGAGAATATGGTTCATCGTCGAACGTCGTCAATACCATCAACATATCGCCGGTCGAAGATTTGAGTGATTCGTCTACACAGCACTTGAGCTGTGATGCAAACATGTGGACAACAATACACACCATAATACACAACTTAAACGAACGGATGGTCAACTTCTTCGGCTCCAAACCAAAGGTCCACTGTCTCAGTGTACAGTTCGTCTTTGCATTGGTGATTGGAGTATCACTATTTGTGTCAATTGGTTTGAAGAGTTTGTTGTGGGTGATACTCTAGGCTGTAAACCGACCGCTCGGATACCATAGATAACACCACAGCAAGACCTACATACGTAGACGTAGTCCCTAAGCTGAATTCCTGTAAGCACACGTTCTCGTCAGCTTTGCCTCGTGCTTTTATTGATAGCAGTAGGCCCGTCGACTCACCATCTATGTTTGTCATTACCAGAGAACCCGTTCTCATTCAGATATTCCGGTACGCTTCTCTCGTAGTCCAAATGAGACATCGAGCGGCACCGTGTATTCTCTGACCGGTAATACGCTAGCGATCACGCCCCGAAAGACAATGTGAGGCTATGATACCGACCAGGTATGAGGTGTTCTGCACTTGCCTGGCGGACGGCGCATCATCACATGTCCGGAAGATGGATCACTCCGACTATGGGGGGACCTGGATAGTGGTGCACAGATTGGCAACGGCTGGCAAGACGAGGAGGACAAGGAAACAACATTCACCATAGAAAATGCTGTCTCCAAATTGCAACACCGTTACGAGCGGAAACAACGATGGGAAGGTGAGGTTGTGGGATGTCAAAACGGGGCAAATGAACAAGGCACACTAATTGGATGTCGTCAGTATGCTGCAGTACAGATGGTCGACGAGTGGTCGGCGGATCCAACGACGGGACTGCAAGGGTGTGAGATGTCAAGAGCGGAGAAACCGTCCTAGTAATCAGACTGGGAGCCAGTGGGTGACGGCGATCTCGCGCATCTTATGATGCTCCACATCGAACTCAAGTCTGATCGGCACGGCGAGTTGCTCAGGGCGGATGGCCAGCTGAGGTGGAAGTTTCCGAACCTGTGGGAATTAATCAATCTCCCCAAACGAAAGCAAGAACTCGTGGAAGTGAGTACTCATTCTGTCAACTTCGCCCGCACTTTCTCTTTTTACCTGGGCTGGCCAGGGCAGTCCGAAGTTGCTTCGAACCCTGAGCTGATCCCAGTGTAAATGCAGACCCGGCCAGGGCGTACAGAGTTGCTCTGAACCCTGAACTGGCGAAGCAATTTAACTGCATCTTTGTTTTTGTCCCTTTCCTTCGTGTTGGATGTCGAAGGTACCCAAGACAGGCTATCTCAAGCGTTAGTACGACCACCCGTGACAACCAGCGGCATTGCCTGTGGTGATTGATCGATATGCCAGCCGCCTGGAGTTTATGCACCACCTTTTGAACCTGACGTTGGACGATGGGTCAACGAAACAGATTGATGTCGATGCTCGTGGCGAAATCCTTGATTTGAAGAATACACCCGAAGTCACTCGTGTCGCGCTTGAAGTCGGTACGCAAGGTATATTGGGTGGTCAGGCTCACGTAGAAGGTGTGCAGGGTACCTGGGCTGACTTGACATGCAGTGTGAGTGTGAGTTATATGAAAAATGGCTAGCAATCTGACTGACCAAGTACGATCGATCTCGGAGGTCACAAAAGCTGTCGCCTTAGACCATCTAAGCAAAGTCGTCAACGTCGTGCAGGGGAGAAATGCTAGAATTGAAGATGACCGTCGATTCTATGGTTGCCCAATTGTCTATGCTCCCCAATGAAGTCACTCGTGTATCTTTGGAAGTCGGTACGGAAGGTATCTTGGGTGGGCAAGCGTATGTTCCCGACGCGCAGGGCATGTGGCTGCAACAATATAACATCCTCCCCAGGCAGTGTCTTTATCTTCTCTCATCATAGTCCTCTTACCTGTCGAAGCTCCAGCCGTACAGGATAGAAAGGTACAACTTTCTTCGCATACGTTTGAAATCGCCATGGTTAAATATCTTCTTGCAGCCGTTACTTCGCGGCCAGGCCAACAAACACAACAAACAGGCTTGTCAGCAGGAGCACGGTCAACACAAGCCAAGGCGTCGTCATCACTGACTCAGCCTGCCGCTCCCTTGACGTCCAGTGACAACACCCGCTCCAGGTACTAACATCACCACACGAGGTGCAGCAACCCGCACAGACTGTAGTCCCAACCTATATCATTGTGGGCTCGTCTTGTGCTGTTCCTCTGTTATACATCTCATCCACACGCCAATGGTCATTGATACTGCACTTGTGGACAACTATCTCATCTTTTCGTTGAGTTCTTTTGCACTCTCATCTCTTTCTCTACACTTCAAATTTCGCTACTATGTGAATTGTATTCTCTCGCTGTGAGGCTCGTGGGATGCATTCGCACCTTTTCATTTGCGGACCAGAATCCTTGTACACTATTGGGTTATTCGCAGCGCTCTGCCATTGTCCTCACTCACAAGACTTGTCAGTATTCATAGACAACTGGAATATAAATGTCGAACTTGAGGCCGACTCATTTCACACGTTTCTCCAGAGTGTTTGAGAGTGGGTACGTTCGAGGAATCACATATCGATATGGCCATCGGCACCTCAAATCAATCATACCACATACGGACGAGTACTTATAAACGAATACATGGTGCCTAGCGTACACGTTGACTTCTTTTGAGCGTCAATTCATGGGCTCAGCGCTCCGCAAACTACACCTTGTGAGGCATGCTTATGTGTCACCCACTTTCTAATAGGCGAGTTTGTATACATTTTGGAACCCGGATCAGAGAAGATCTTCAAGTCCTGAATGGACGTGAGAACGTGGTGAAATATTGCAAGGGAAGTGCATCAAGGAGCTAAGGCGATGCAACTGTTAGTGACAGAAGGACGAGATAATAAAACAAAGTACCGAACGAGTCCCGGGTTAAATTGAGGGATGAAGTCGATCACTTTGCCCTGGTCATCCTTGGCAAAAGAAAAGTCCATTGTGGCTAACATAGTCACGATACCAGACCACACAGAGGCATCACCGGCATACCGTCCTAATTAAAGAAGGTATCGGATTGCATGCTATATGGCCAGTGAGGTGGATCAACTCACCTGGACATGCGCGCCGGCCTAGACCAAAAACGTATGCCGCGGGATCATCATCCGTTAACGCGCCGTTGACGTCTAGGAACCTCTCCGGCATAAAACGAGATGCATTATGGTACCGCTTTTCATCCCGTGAAATGGCCCTGCAATGAGACATCAGTATCTTAAAACCTGAGAAGTATCTATCTGACCAGATGTTACACATGACGGTCGTTCCTGATGTATAATATTACAAATGATTTGTTCAGTACATAAGAACAACAGACCTTTCCGAATGAAATGACCATCGTATGTATCATCACCCGAGGTGGCATGTGGAACGCCTACAATATTGTCATTAGCAAGGGCAAAATGACACAACGATGAAGATTACCGAGGGGTAGAATGGGATGCCATCGGAAGGTCTCCCGCACAATGGATTCAACATAGGGTAGTGATGCTCGGTCCTCGAACGTAGGTAAGCGGTCTCTTCCAATCACCGAGTCGATTTCCGCTTGTGCGCGTCTCTGAAAATCTGGATGCAACACCATAGCGAGAACAAAAACCATCAAAGTCGAAGAAGTCTGTGAAGAGGTCAAGCAGCACACAATATGGTTCATGACATCTGCTGACCGTCTCATATGACTGCATAACACCAGCTGCAACTGCCCTCTTCAGGGCAATCTCGAACATCGGCTTGGACGCCTCGTCTTGCCTCTCCATCCGCTGCAAATTTTCTGTGACCATTGAAGACTGACCGAGGAACGAGTCTCCAGCCTTTGCAGACATGCAATCAACATGTAGCCCCGAACTATATTAAAAAAGCAAAGCCCACCATATGCTGCTGCGTAGATTGAAACGGCAAGTCCCTCATTTCATTCATACGATTAGTCGAATTTTGAGCAGCACGTTTGATCGAGGATCCCCAGCACCAGTCAGGTAACTTCAGTACTGCATGAGGGTGTGAGATGTCAAATCTTTCTCGTCAGCCAGAGTGAGCTCACAGAAGGGGAAGAGTTGAAGCAAGGTTGCATTCTTCGGAGTCGTCATCTCAAGGCCAATAGCCACTGTATCCTCCAACATTCGAACCAGGGGGTCATCACGTGCGCTGGGCTGGTAGTCATATATAACAGACATCCCGACTGATGACGAGAACCTGTGTATAAGTTGATAATTGCTTGATATTTACAAACACATTGGCTGACGTTGCGAAGTGATTATGATAATGTTGAGGGTGATCGATTAGGTTGATGATCATCTCACGAGCTCGTCTGATCTGCATCGGGCGAAGCTTGAGTGCAGAGCTAGAACGAAAAGCTTGGTGGAAGAGTCGTCGGGAAAGACGCCATTCGTCACCATAGCCTGTAAATGCAAAGGTGATCGCGGACCAGCCGAATCTGACTGCATCTCAAACTGGTTGAATGAAGTCGATAATAGAAGAACGCACTGTTCGGCTGTGGGTAAGTATGGTCGATCAGAGTAAATATCAGAACGCTTGTCCAACAAGGCTTCTGCAACGTGCTGTGAATTGATCGATATGACTTCCTGGCCTAGAAGTCGCACGAAAACCAAGTCTCCTGATATGACGATTTGCACCACATATGCGTCATACTATCTTTGCACGTACCATAGGCAGCACCCCATTCGGCATACGACAACCAAGGCTCCTTGGTGTTGATAGATAAGATGTTTCCTAATAGTGGGAGCGGCACTGGGCCAGGAGGGCAAGGTTTGTTCTGTCGGTTGTTAGTAAACCGCCTGAGGGCTATGATAACAACAAGGGAAAGAGGTAAGATAGTAAGGATACCAGGGCGACCATCGACTGAAGGATAGTACATGTTTAGGGATTTATTATATCCAAAGCACGAAACAGGCTTTATAAAGGATCCATGAAAAATCCATATGGAACCCAGGTCAGCGGAGGCGCCAACTTGTCGAGACAGGTTTACCTCAAAGTAAAATTTTGCCGAGCCCAGCATATCAAATTTATCACATGATGCCGTTTCCATGCGTGATATTTTATTCTGCCAGATTGTAATTAGCGAGTAATATAAATTTTAATCTCACGTGAAATTCGTCAGCACACGAGTACCTCGATATTTAATAGGCACTCGCTGTGTAACAGTGGGTGCCGGTGACTTCCCGTAAGGTTTCACAGACGAATTTCTTTTAATCCTCATACATTAGCCGAATAGCCGGGCTGAGGAGGGCTGAGGTCGCTGTCAACTGTCTGTAAATTTTCCATAGGTAGGTACCCCTCCACGAATCATCATCGCGCTGATTCAGGCAATTTTCTTACTCTTTTTAGATGTCTCGCTCTCGGAACTCTTGAACGGATCATTTGTGTATTTTTCGTTATCAATGGACTCCGATCTTGCATCTGACCTTGTATTTCGTGCTCTGTCTCTCTGAAAATATTATCCCTCTTCACATTTCGATTCTCCTTGGGCTGATTCCAACATCTCTCACTAATATACCTGCAAGTTTTGTCTCTGCAATTAGTAGTGATCACAATGGTGCAGCAAGTCAGACACTATCCATGGCACGGCCCAGATTAAGGAAAACCGACTGTATATTCATGTTTCTATTGTCTTACGGTTTACAGATTTTGTCTGTAAATTAGCCGCTGTCAAGTTTGCAAATGTTTGACAGACATCTTTTTTCTGTAAATTCTTACCGGAAGTCGCCCACTGTTCCTGCAACTTTGTAACGAGCGCCACCCACTGCGGAGCCGCACGCTTAGATATAGCAGCATGACCTTACAGGCTTACTTTCCGTATTAGTAGTGAATTAACTCCTACTCGCTCAGCGTTCACCATTGGACTCATTAACAGCTTTGTAACTTTCAGTCCGGCAAAGATTTTTGGTGCTGAATTAACACCAAATACGCCAGACTATGAAATCGCAGTATGACGTTAACTCCCGCAAAGTACACCCCTTCGAGGTACCACCTCTGAAATAGACTCACCTGTGCCATCCCAAATTGAAAGGCGAACTCAAGGGAAGATAGCGGATGAGAAAGGTAGGGAAAGAGAGTAAACCAGAGGAGGTAGCCGTCGGGTCGCTGGCACATAAGGCAACGAAGTGACGAAGTTAACAGAGACCATGTTAAGTGAAGCTGACCTATAACTCGAGATTGTCGCATTGATTAGTTGATGCTGTTGTGGAACCAGAGAGTAAGTATGAACTGACGGAGGGGGGCGGCGAATCCGCGACGAGGACACATCACCTCCATTGAGCTTCGGACCGTCTGGTACAAATTTTGGTTGAACCCAGGGCACAATAGTACAAGAAACCTGCTCACCTTCAGACGCTGCAGTACCTTTTCAAATCATTTTTTATTTAGAGTAGGAAGAAGAGTAAACCACACCTGCTGTATCTTCAGATGCATTTGAGGCAAAATAGTCCCAGCGAAGTGTGAGATTGAAAGGTACATGCAGGAAGTGGATATTGCCCCCCAGATGATGCAGGGGCTGACTCCGATGACAATCCAGACGATGGTGTGGGGGACAAAGATATCGAATTGCTGGAGGGTGAAGTTAATGATAACCTCGGACTAGGAGCACAACATGATGAGGTGCCTGAGCTCGAAGACTTTTTCAAAGATGGGACGAGCCTATCCTGCTGACGACAGTGACCCGGGTGCATTCAGCTGTAACCCCGATGCCGAGATTTTCGAACTGAACCTTGAAGATCCAGTGAACTCTGATGAAGAAGTCGGAATACTGACCGAGGGCAACCGTGACGGCGATAATGAATTCTGCAATGAATCAATGACAACGAGCGATTGAATGACACAACCCTTCTCATTTCAAAAGTGTCGTTGGCATAATTAATTATTTCAGTTGCCAGCAGCAGGTCGTCGAAGCCTGGTTCTTTGAAGGGTGACTCATGGTTGGGAAAAGAGCAAAAAGTACCAGCTCGGGAAAAATGCACATAAGGCCACCTTTGGCACATTAAGTCCCCCTCCCGTGTGAATTTCCCCATGCTTTAGGGGTATGCTAAATTTGGTATTTTTTGCGGTACAGCAGACCAAACATCCTAGCCATCGTACAGACGAGCATATAGACGACCTTTGGATTTTCAAAAACTTCATTTTATCTTCTTTTGAGAGCTGGTGTTGCTACTGCGCATGTCACTGCAGAACCAATCTGCCTCGGGACTCATGGCACCAGTCACACCGTATCATGACGTCCACTAACAAGTGAACCACTATCTTCCTTTAATTATTGGGACTGCCTACAAGACTGCAAGGGAAGACCATAGGGGAGCTAAAGCGATGAAACTATTAGTGACAGGAAGATGGAATAATACCAGAAGAACCAAGTACCGAGTGGCTCCCGTCGTGAATCGGGGGGTGAATTTGATCACTTTGCCCTGGTCATCTTTGGCAGAAGAAAACTCCACCGTGGCCAACATAATAACAATAGCGGACCACACAGAGGCATCAGCAGCATATCGGCCTGATCAAAGAATGTATTAGCTCTATACAGTAATGAAATGACTCAACCCACCTGGACATCCACACCAGCCAAAGCCAAAAATATATCCAGCGGGGTTATCATCCGTCAAGGCGCCGCTCACGTCTAAGAACCTCTCCGGCATGAAACGAGGTGCATCAGGGCACCGGTTTTCATCCCGTGAGATGCCCCTGTAATATAACATCAGTGATTGACGTCGACTAATGAGTGAATCATTTTATCGAGTCTGCCCTACAAGACTATACCTGATAAATCTCAGTTGCGACTCGTGCGCGCGCAAGCGGGTGGTTGAAGTCCATGCTACATTCTACATATTTCAAGTCGTACATGCCACGTGCGGAAAATGGAGCCAACGAAAAGATGTTGGACAGATTGGCGGTGTGGACCTAAGAAAGGAAGATATACATATATAGCCCATTCACCTGATAACATTTCATACTTCTGTTCGGAAAACATTCACAAGTTCCGAATGGGTACGAGAGCGTGATGAGATATTGCAAGGGAAGACCATAGGGGTGCTAAAGTGACGAAACTGTTAGTGACAGGAAGATGGAATGATACAGAAAAACCAAGTACCGTGTGAGTCCTGTCGTGAATTGGGGTGTGAATTCGATCACTTTGCCCTGATCATCTTTGGCACAAGAAAATTCCACCGTAGCTAACATAGTAACAATAGCGGACCATAAAGAGGCATCAGCAGCATATCGGCCTGAAAGAATGAATCAGCTCTATACAGTGATGAAATAACTCAGCCTACCTGGGCATGCACGCCGGCCAAAGCCAAAAACATATCCAGCAGGATTATCATCCGTTAACGCGCCATTGACATCTAGGAATCTCTCCGGCATAAAACGAGATGCTTCGGGGTACCGCTTTTCGTCCTGTGAAATGCCCCTGCAATATAAATATAACATCAGTATTTGGAAAACTAGAGAGGATCTGTCTGACCATACGTTGTACATGACAACTGTTCCTGATGTACGATATTACAAATGATGTACTCAATGAATAAGAATAACAGACCTTTCGGTATGAAATAACCATCATATGTATCATCACTCGTGGTGACATGTGGGATGCCTAAAAAAACACCTTCACCAAAGGCGAAATAACACAGCAAGAAAGATTACCGAGGGGTCCGACAGGGTGCCATCGCAAAGTCTCACGCAGAACTGATTCAACATATGGTAGTGACGTTCTGTCTTCGAAGGTAGGTAAGCGATCCCGGCCAACCACTGAGTCGATCTCCGCTTGTGCGCGTCTCTGAACATCTGGATACAATACCATGGCGAGAGCAAAAGTCATCAAGATTGAAGTGGTCTGCAAAGAAATTTAGGAGTTGACAATATGGTTCGGACATCCGCTAACCGTCTCGTATGAACCTGAATAGATATGTATCAATGAGAGGTATACCGTCTCTTGTGAAAAGATGACGAACCAACAATAGCAGTAGTAGCTGCTTTCTTTAAGGCGCCCTCAAACAATGATCGGGATGTCTGATCTTGCTTCTCGATTCGTTGAAGATTTTCTGCCACCATCGAAAACTGACCGAGTGCCGAGTTTTCGACCTTGACGATCATGTGATTAATAGCTGGGACAGAGCCAATATTTCTAAAAACGAAAGATGCCCACCACATGGTCTTGCGCATATTGGAACGGCACGTCGGTCATTTCTCTCATACGATTGGCCGACGTTCGAGCATCGCGTTTGATTGAGGATCCCCAGCACCAGTCAGGTAACTTCAGCACTGCACAGTACACAATGTCAGCTATTTTCATGAGGAAAAGAGACGAGCTTACAGAAAGGGAAGGTTTTGAGCAAGATTGCTTTCTCTGGGGTCACCACCTCGAGGCCAATAGCCAGTGCATTTTCCACGATTCGAACCAGAGGATCATCACGAGGACTAGTTTGGTAGCCGTAGGCCGCTGACATCGCAACTGATAACGAGAATCTGTGAACAGGTTAATAATCATTCGATGATTGCAAACACATAGACTGACGTTGCAAAGTGAGAATGGTAATGTTGAGGGTCATCGATTAGATTGACAATCATATCACGAGCCTGCTTGATTTGCATTGGACGAAACTTCAGCGCAGAGTCGGAACGGAAAGTTTGGTGGAAGAGTCGTCGGGAAAGACGCCATTCGTCGCCATAGCCTACGAATGCAAAGACGACCGACCAACCAAACCTGCCTGTATTCCATAATGATCAAATGGAAGAATGTTAGAAGAACGCACGGCTCGACTGTGGCTAAGTGTGGTCGATCGGAGTAAATGCGAGAACGCTTGTCCAACAAGGCTTCTGCAACTTGCTGAGAATTGATTACCACGACTTCCTGGCCTAGAAGTCGCACGAAAAACAAGTCTCCTGGTATGATGATTTGCACCATATATGCATCATAGTACTATCTGACCACGTACCATAAGCAGCAGCCCATTCGGTGTAAGTTAACCATGGCGCCTTGGCATCGAGAGACAAGACGTTTCCTAACAGTGGGAGTGGCACGGGGCCGGGAGGAAGTTTGTTCTGTCGGTTCCTAATGAACCTCTTGAGGGATGTGATGACAACAACAGAAGCAGGTAAGACGGCAAGGATAGCAAGGCGACCATCAGCTGAAGGAAACATGGTTAGAAAAGTGCGTGAGTAGATACCTAACCGAAAAAGCGGGCCTTTTAACTGCGCGTAGCTAGCAGAAGACTAAATAGCGGAGCAGAATATTTCGGTCCCCAACTCCCACGTCTTGAATTGGAGGAGGGACATAAAGATGTTCCCATCACCAGCTTGAGCAAGCTTGGATGTGCCAGAATGTTTTACTTTTTGTGCGTATATACCCGTCACCGACTGCTTCGGGCTCTAGTGTAGGTAAGTGAACTAGAAAAAGGAAACAGAGTGAGGCTTGGGTAATGTAAACAGAAGACAGGTCTTCCCTGAGTTGGGCAGAGGTTACAGATAGTCTTGTCGGATTGGTCGTACTAAGAGACAAATGTGGAGATCAAGTGAATGTTGAGGAGACTCCCGCCCCAAGCCACGGGCAGGACGAAGCTGTAGACGAAGGCACAACCCGATCGGGAAATACAGCAAAGCAAGCATGAAATAACTAGAGATGTTCTGCTTGTGCAACCATGCTAAAAGTTCGAGAGAGAGCCAATAGCTGAGGACAAAGTGGGAAGACCATTGAACGCCCACGAGCTTGAACAACATCGGCCCGGGGTTGGGACTCCTGACAGTAGAAATGCCACTGTTCTACCAATGCTGAATGAGTGACCTGAGCAAGTAGAGAGACCAAAGCTGGCGGGGCGGCCTGGTCTCGTTAATGACACAGAATGACCTCTTCGTTACGTTTTCTTTAGTTTGGTGAAAGGTAGGTGTAGTTTGCAAAATCCATCGGAGTTGAAAGGTGGCACGAGATTGCGTCTCAGGTAACATGCGTCAATTCAGTGATGAACAAGTTGTAATGGGTGGTCAACCGGTCACGATAGGACATCTCGAAGAAGCAGGCGCTAATAGATTTGCTATATATATTCACAACTGACGTTATTTATAGCCATTGACGATCCTGTTCTCGCCAGTGACAGCATCCTCTATCACTTTTTCCAACACTAGTGCCCGTGAGCATCGCCATCTCTTTGCATCCTGCCCATAATTTAAACCCTTATAATAACGCCAACCCCGCTCCCGTTCTTCCCTGGGAGACCGCTATTGGCAAGGCCTTCACCTTCTTTCTTCAGTGATTTCCGTTGCATCCTGGATTTTCTCTTCTTCTCCTAGCTTGCTATTTCGCCTCATACATAGGCACTAAATATCTTAATCTCTACATATATGTTCCTCTCATCGATAGTGATAATTCTATATTACATCCTCATCTCGTCCAGCAAACCAAAGACACGAGAATTTAAGTTGGTTCATGATTGATATTTCATCATATGTGAAGGCAAAACAACGTTAAACTTAAGAAGATGCACTCTTACAATGTCCCATAAGGCACACCCACTGAAAAGCATCATTTTCCTGTATTTTCAATCATAAAATATGAGACTGAGGATAGACAAAGCAAAACTGCTTGAACAAGGTGTGTGCCGGCGCAACTCGAACTGGAAAAACCGGTGTGTCAGATATAAGTACACTGAGAGCACTAGAAGAGCATATAGGAGACTGATTGGCAGTTGGCCTGAGTCAGAACATAGAAAAGGACGATGAAAAGTCGTTCACTGTATGCCTTACTCTCCCATACCCACAAGTCCTGAATGAACATGAGGACGTGGCGAAATACTGCAGGGAAAGACCATAGCGGCACTAAAGCGGTGAAAATATGAGTGACGGGATGAACTGACAAAGAAAAATAAGTACTGAATGAATCCCGTCGTGAATTGGGGAGTGAATTCAATCACTTTGCCTTGGCTATCTTTGGCAAAAGAAAATTCCACCGTGGCCAGCATAGTGACGATAGCAGACCATAGAGAGGCATCAGCAGCATGCCGGCCTGATCAAAGAATGTATTAACTCATAGCATGCAATGCGGAAATAAGTTAACTCAATCTACCTGGACATCTACGTCGGCCAAAGCCACACATATATTCAGCTGGGTTATCGTCCGTCAGCGCACCATTGGCGTCTATAAACCTCTCCGGTATAAACACAGATGCGTCGGGGTACCGCTTTTCATCCCGTGAGATGCCCCTGCGATATAACATCAGTATCTCGAAACCTAAAGAGAATGAATTGACCATAGGTTGCATAGGACAGCCGTTCCTGATGTATCATGTTACCGATGATTTGGTCATGAGATGAAGATGGCAGACCTTTTGGAATGAAGTAGCCGTCATATATATCATCACTCGAGGTGGCACGTGGCACTATAATATCTTCAGTGCAGGCTTGACCCCTCAGTGAAGAAGGTTACCAAAGGGTCCGACAGGCTGCCATCGCAAAGTCTCCCGCAGAACTGATTCAACGTATGGTAGTGACACTCTGTCTTCAAAAGCAGGCAAGCAATCGCGGCCAACCACTGAGTCGATCTCCGCTTGTGCGCGTTTTTGAACATCTGGGTAAGACACCATGGCGAGAGCAAAGGCCATCAAGACTGTAGCCTGTAAATAAATTCAGGAGTTGACGATATGGTTCAGACATCTGCTAACCGTCTCGTATGAACCTGAATAGGTATGTATCAATGAGAGATATACCGCCCCTTATAAAAAGATGACGAACCTATCATACCAGTAGCAGCCGCTTTCTTTAAAGCACCCTCAAACAATGGTCTGGATATCTGATCTCGCTTCTCGATTCTTTGAAGATTTTCTGCCACCATCGAAAACTGACCAAAGGCCAAGCTTTCGGCCTCGACGATCGTACGGTTAATAGCTAAGACAGAACCAACATTAAAAGAGAGATACTCACCATATGCTGCTTCGTATATAGAAATGGCACTTCCGTCATTTCAGTCATATGGTTGGTCGAAGCTTGAGCCTCGCGTTTGATCGAGGATCCCCAACACCAGTCAGGTAACTTCAGTACTGCATCAGAGTACAGAATGTCAGCTATTTTCATGAGAGAAGAGCTGAGCTCACAGAAGGGGAAGGTTTTGAGTAAGATCGCTCTCTCTGGGATTACCACCTGAAAGCCAATAGCTACCGCGTTTTCTACGATTCGAACCAGAGGATCATCACGAGGACTGGTTTGGTAGTCGTATATCACCGACATCGCGACTGATGACGAGAATCTATGAATAGATTGATGGTAATTCGATTTTAACAGACACATCGACTGACGTCGCGAAATGAGAATGATAATGCTGAGGGTCATCGATTAGATTGACGATCATCTCATGAGCCCGCTTGATCTGCATTGGACGAAACTTGAGCGCGGATTCGGGACGGAAAGTTTGGTGGAAGAGTCTTCGGCAAAGACGCCATTCGTCACTGTAGTTTGCGAATCCAAAGTTGACCGACCAACCATACCTGCCTATACTTCATCATGGTTATATGGAAGAATGCCAGAAGAACGCACGGCTTAAGTGTAGCTAGGTATGGTCGATCGCAGTAAATGCGAGCACGCTTACCCAGCAAAGCTTCCGCAACATGCTGGGAATTGATCACCACGACTTCCTGGCCTAGAAGTCGCACGAAAAGCAAGTCTCCTGATATAATGATCCGCACCACACGTGCACAATAGTACTATCTGATCACGTACCATAAGTAGCAGCCCATTCGGTATAAGTCAACCAAGGCTCCTTGGTGTTGATAGACAAGACGTTTCCTAACAGTGGGAGCGGCACTGGGCCAGGAGGAAGATGAGGTTTGTTTCGTCTATTCCTAATGAACCGCTTGAGGTGTGTGATGACAGCAAAGGAAGCAAGTAAGACAGCGAGAATCGCAAGGCGACTATCAACTGCAGGGGCCATGATCTGAGCAGTGGGTTAGTAAACCGTATACGATGCAACCATCCTTATAACCACGAAGTAGTAAAGCGCCATTCGATTATGCAACCCGGTGATCATTGTTGGATCCTATCGACGCTAGTATGTATATGGATAGATTGCTTCTCACTCAGATCTGCACGGGCAGTGAATGGAATGATCTGGCAAGATCCGATAATCATCGAAGGAAAAGACGTAGTGTTTATTGTGTAGCAAAACCTACGCTGACTTCGCAGACCTTGAGAAGAACAATGGGGAGTTGAGTATAGTATGGCTGCCCGGATGAAAGCCCAAGCTATTGCCAGTACTACGACGCTGCGGCCAAGGGCAATGACCGCCGCCAACTGCTTGTAGGCGATTGTGACGATGACGAGTGCTTTCACGTAGGTTCAAGATGAAACTCAATTATCTCAGGGCGCTTGGCGAAATCCGGTAATTAAAGTGGTGCAAGTGCCAGGCTGGTGGCATAGATTACTATTGGTTACCACTTCATCAGGTAACTGACCCCAAAACGACAATTTCTTAGCTATCTTTGTCTGATTTGAAATCTGTACAATACCTATCAGAATTGTATCCCACTCGAGAAAGCTTTGAATACCCGGACTCAGTTGGATAGAACCCGCCAAATGCACACAGGCCATGCTGTGATAATGATACATTACTTACCTAGCAATGCCAGTGTAGATGTGATACATAAATTAGTGTACTGCGGAGCACGGCTAGCAATTGTAGAGGTGATGTATCACCTGGTGGATCCTAGCATTTCTCAGCAGCTTCTGGGCACTGCCGCACTTCTATCACCGATCCTGTTCCTTACTTCTGAAGTTCTGATATTTGTCAGCCTATTCGAAGCAACATTATTTTTATCCACACTTCTCCAATTTGTCAGCTACATCTATTTATAATTTGCGCTGATAAGTAGATAATGCTAGACCAGTGACCTTCATAAAGCTTCATTTGTGCACTTGGTTATCAAGTCAGTTAGATGAATTTCAGTTGGTGTTGATAAGACACCATCACATGGGACTAGGCCAGAGAGCAGGAAGAGCTAAGAGCACTGGGAAATTTTCACAATATTATATTTAATGACTCTGAGCGAGACATGAATCAATGTAGGTATATAAGTTATATACAACACAACAGGAGATGCATAACAACATCACAGATTCAGGGAGGACATGTTTTTTATAGATGGATTTGGCAAAGCCCAATCAAAATTTTACTGCATGATATGTCAATATATCTTATGATAATACAATATACATGCACGAGCAAAATGGCACCAATAGTCAATACACTACAAGCAAACTATAATCCTGACACAGATATACAATATCTCACAAGTATGATTATTCTACACACTGTGTCAGAAAAATCTAAACCTACCTTGGAAGGCTTCTATCTTTAGATGTCATTTCGACACCTTCCAATGGCATTGCAGCCGCAATTCCAGACCCTTCCATGGAACTTGGTACATTTTTGGCACTTCGAAGGACCTGATGATAATTTTAGCTACTTCCAATTGGCTTCCCTTCTGATTATGATTACAGCATTTTTCATCCCAGGATGAAAAAATGCTGTAATGGGATGTAAAGTTGTGTGTGTCAGATGCCGATGGTATTAAGAGTCTCACTATTCTGGTAAACAATCGTTATGCAGCAGATGGAGAGGCACTTTATGAATAACGACACAATGAAGGTCACTGACGATGATATTGTGCGCATGGACAGCACATGCACCTTGTTTCAGCGCTTGAGGAGACTTGAAACTCCGAGATAATACGGTTGTTCAATAATAGTTTGGTCCTTATCAATTCCTGAATCCAATTCATTTCTCCATCACAAGTCTAAGTCTACATTGCTGAATTGATACTGCATCATATTATTCACTCTGGCGCTGCAGCTGCAGATGCAAGCAAGTCTGAATCCTGGTCCAGGCCCAAATCCTGGACCAAATCAACTTGTACAGTGCAAATATTGCACTCGATCCTTCGCACCTCGAGGTGTCACGTCTCATGAAAGGAGTTGTTTGCAAAAACGGAAGAGAAAGAAGGAAACTAAGGAGTTTGCAAAGCTAGCTACAAGAGCAGTTGATGTGCAATGAAAAGGTATGTATTATGTTAATTGACATTGTGATAATATTTAACATTCTAATGTGCTATCAGAACAGCACAAAATGCGTCGTCATGAGGTGGCTGGCTCGAGTGCCATCTCACAGACACTTGTAGGCCAGCCAGGAGGAGTGCACTTAGACTATTATGAAGGAGATCACGGTGATTATGATGCCTTGAGCATAAAAGGGTCACATCAATGTGAGTACCTCATCACTAGAGTTATGATTTGTCTGACTAATTCATCAATGAAAATTTCAAAGGCTCAGACTCTGACATGAGCATGAGAAGTATTGCCGGACCAGTGCCTGAGAATGGACCTCCACCTGTCGTCCCTCATTCTGATCTCAACAAGTTCAAGATGGAGTACCACCCCCACAGTGGTCGACCTACAATTGTTGAACACTTTTCAGTTTATGGACATGCAGATGCTGTGCCTCCGTTTGTTGACGATTCTCCATGGCTTCCCTTTTTGTGTCGTGCAGATTTTGAGTTTGCTGAGCTGGCACACTGAGCTGCTCTCAGCAAGGAACATATGGACAAATTTTTGTGGCTGCTCTGGAACGTTGTAGATGGTCACACAAAGTTTACATTCAAGACTCATGGTGATGTATCAAAAGCATGGGATAAGGCTTCAATGCAGATGACTCCAGTATGTGCTGTTTTATTTTGGAGTCCATTAATCTAATGATTAGATACAATTATAAGCCTTAGTTCGAGAAGCATGTCATATCTGTAGACACATCAGGGTGAACGATATTTAGGAGAGGTTTATATGTTGTACAAAATGCGAAGAAAATATTTGATATTTAAACTAACATAAAAATGGGTGCACGACTTCAAATTTTGGTGGTGTTTTGTGCGTAATCCAATATATCAAGTATTCACAACCATATTCCCACAGACAATATGTCAACAAACATAAGAAATATAATCAGATTTTCCATGTCTACTTCAATTTAAAGTTTAATTCTTACATGAAACTTTGGACAAAACTTGAAGTTTTGCCAAAGCTTGACATTTAAACCAAGTTTTAATGTCATGTTATATACAAAACTTTAAGTTTTGTCCAAAGTTTTACATGGAAATTAAACTTTAAATTGAAGCAGACATGGAAAATCTGATTATATTTCTTATATTTGTTGACATATTGTCTGTGTGAATATGGTTGTGAATACTTGATATATTGGATTACACACAAAACACCACCAAAATTTGAAGTCGTGCACCCATTTTTATGTTAGTTTAAATATCAAATATTTTCTTCGCATTTTGTACAACATATAAACCTCTCCTAAATATCGTTCACCCTGATGTGAGACCATCAGAAGGGCAAACTAGACTTTGACGTATATTCACGGCCACTATGGGACTGGGCCATGGACCTGCTCAGCGAGCCTATTTTGGTGCCACACTTTGAGTGGGATGCTCAGCAGTTGTACAAGCATAACAGTACTCAGTATGAATGATTTATACATGAACCTTGGACTGCAGACCATTGGTGGAGGATCCAAGTATGTATATGTAATATTAACTCTGATGGAATTAATTTTGTATTAATGATTCGTTTTGTCGTAGTCGTCATTACCTAACAAGGGGGTACCATTTGCCTTTATCTTGTATGCGGACAAGACGCACTTGTTGTCATCTGGCAATGTCAAAGGGTATCTAGTAATTGCCCGGTGTGCGAACTTGCCGGTTCACATTCGAAATTGTGCTGGAATAGGAGGCAGTCGCCTTGTGGGCTGGTTACCGATTGTATGTTTCTGTTTCACCTCAAATGTTACCTGCTATGATTGTACTAACATGGTTTTATTCTTTGACAGGTACCTGAAGATGCCAAACAAAGCCACAAGCTCTCCTACACAAATTTAAAGTACATTGTTTGGCATGAAGCATTTTTAAAGTTTCTTGAGGTCATCATACTTTACTCCAAGACAGGATTTGCCCATAAATGCTTCGATGACATCACGTGCTGGTTGTATGCACTAATTCTACTATTGTCAGCTGACTACGAAGAACAGTGAGTACACTGTCTACTTCTAGCTTAAAGTTCTTGACATTTCAACAGGTGTGTAATGGCATTAATACGTGGGACAGGCTCCCTCTGTCCATGTCCCATCTGCCTGGTGCCTTCAACAAAACTTTGCGACCACACTGTAACATACCCTATCCAAAAAGTCGAGGATGCACAAATTCGTGTCAAACTCTATGAGGAGAATCACATTGCAGGAGAAGCGGCCCTGAAGGAACAAGGTCTGCAACCTATTAATGTACATTTTTTTTGAATATTCATCTCTCAGATACTTATGTTATTGTTAGAATATCTTCTGGAGAGTGGAAAACTCAAATTTCCACGAGACAATCTCTCAGGACCTGTTACATGCCTTTCACACTGGTTTATACGGTCACCATATCCATGAGGAGGCTAAGAATCTTGCAGAACTTCTCAGGCGCAGTGCCCTCAAGCAAATCAATGAGTAGTGAGTTCTTATCATTCATCATTATCCTCTATTCATATTGTGTGCATAAATTTGATGCCTTTCCACGATGGAGCGGTCTCAACCATTTCTGTCAGGTCACAAACATCAGCCTTAGGGATGGGAATAAATTCCAGGATATCTCAAAGGTATGTCTAATTGATTTGTCAACATACTTCATTTTCTTACATGACTATTTCAATAGCAATTTCTATTCGCTGCTCATAATGTGCTCACAAAGCAGAAGAGCAAAGCTGGCTACATGCTCTTGCAGTGTATTGCAAGTTACCTTGTTGTAGACATGTATATCTCACTCAACACTCAAACAGAGAGCACTCTTGCAGCTGGTGAAGCAGCATATTCAGATTTTTTGAAGTGTTTGGATGTGCATACCAACAATTAATTTAATTGCTCATCTAATTACAGTAATACAGGAATATGTCAATATTGCAGGTGATTCAACCAAGAACTGGAACTTCCTGAAGGTACATGCCGGGAAGCACATATTTCACAACATACAGGAGAAAGGCGCTGCTCAGAACTTCAGCACTCGTCCCAATGAAAAGCAACATGGACCACTCAGACATATGTATTTATGCCAGACAAACCGCAAGGACATTACAAATCAGGTATGATTCGTTTTATCATTATCATTCTTATTGTTCTAATACCACTAACTTAGCTTCTCCAATTGGACCACAGGATCCTTGTTTCTGAGCTCATTGGTGGTCACATTGCCCAGCTTGATGAACAGCATCTGCAGAAACTCAAGGACACTGATGACAATGATCCAGATGACATCAATGACCCTGAGGACACCAAAAACATTGGCGCATCATTTCAGGGCCATATCTATCTCAGTTCTCCTCAACACCCTATGAGTTTCACTGATGTGGAGGAAGCAAACAGCTCATTGCACACTTTTGACCAATTTCGGAAGAAATTTTCGATATTCATCAATGAATTCCTTCCTGCCCACAACATACCATTGCCTGATGGGATGACGTGGTTGAGGCCGGCAGCTCAGGACAAGGTCAGTTCAAATTTTTTGATTTTCCTGTGGTGCTGATTGAACTACATTTCTTGCAGCTACAAGAATATTGCTACCTCAAGGTACACTACAAGTCCGTCGTTGACTGGAAGCTTGCAACAAACTATCTCCGTTGCAGTCCAAGCTTCCATGGGCATGAGCGCTGTGATTGGGCACTAATTCATACTCATGACAAGGACAGCAACACCAAAAATATATTTGCCCAAATCTTGTTCATGTTCAAGTATACTGTTGGTGACCAACATTTGGATCTCGCTCTCGTGCTTCCAATGGATGCTCCAATTGGCCCACAGCTTGCCATTGATCAGGACCTGCGATTCACTTGGCTGCATGCACAGCCTGCAGCATCTTCAGAGTTCCTTTCTATTTATTCAATCATTTGCGGTGCTTTGCTTGTTCCAGATTATGCCAATCCTCATCAAGACTTCTTTCTTGTTGATGTTGTTGATTCTGACATGTTTCTGCACTCCCAGAAAAATGCTTTAATATAGTAGTATATCACAATGAGGATCTCATTCTCTAATACTTGTTCTGCAAGCTTCCATTGTCTGATGGGGATCCACAGATTGACATAATGTGAACAGTATTAAGTATATGAGTTACTGATCAATCTCTGACCACCCTCCAGCACTTCTCCATCAAAGAGTACGTGGCACCATCCCACTATCAGAAGAACGAGGTGAACTTACCCCCATCTTCACTATCCATGTGCTGCAAGGACCTTGCTTGTCATAGACCTCTATGATGGGAGATAGTCCCACAGAGTCTGTTACAAGTAACATCGGCTACATGGCCCCCCTATCATTTTCCCCTCATCCTCGCCTGCACCTGTCTCCGGCTCACCCTCCTTTACCGATTATCCGTTGACCGGATCCTCGGGACCATTCCCGTCCCTTGTCTCCCCCTTCCCGCACCAACGTGCGCACGTGCCTTCGGGCTATGACTCGTCTCTAACTCGTGCCACCAATGTGGCTTTCCTTATCTCTGTCTTATCTTTCCTCTGACTCATGCGTGCTGCGCATTGTAACCTTTACCGTTGGCTCGTTCCAATGTTTCTCGGTCTCATTCCACATTCAACCATTCACCACTAATCCGGCTCTGTTGCCAATGTACCTATACCATATCCGTTTCCCCTTTACCCTTACCTACAGTACGGTAGCCTTGCCCTTAACCCTCTCCACTTAGTATAAGTAGTTGGTCACCTTGTACTAGATTCCCTAACTTGAATCTACTCAATTTTCCTTGGAACATACTTCTCTCTGAAGCCCCTCAGCTTCAGTCTCTAGTATCTTGCTCTTAGGTGCTCGTCGCATCTAAGTCTACCTCGATCAACTCTCTTTGTCCGGACACGACTGTCCTGACTTTGAGACGACTTCAAAGACATCCGTCTTAGAAGTCACGTGACCAGCGCGTCTCTGATATCTGCCGACTTAGCGTCGCCAGTCTCAGTCACTAGACCGGACCCTTCCGGTTACGTCACGAACACTAGCAGACGACGCCCCTCTTAGGGCTCTGCATAGCAGATCTATTTGAGTGCGTAACAGAGTCAGATTCGCAGCTCTCGCTTCTATCACCACCCTGGAAGCCTCAGTCTACCTGGCCTACAACAAGACACTCTGACCCATTCTATGGTCATGAGCAGGTTTGCCAGTTATGTGGACACTTCCTTCTGAAAAAATTAAGGTTTCTATAGTGCACTTTATATCATATAGCTGTCATAGCCTCATAACAACCCCCCCTTTATTGTCACTGTATAGCAATCTCTTGCACCTACATAGCTACCATAGTAATATATTGTTATCACCAATAGCTACATTACACTATGCAACTCACACTTACATAGCCACCATTATCCTGTTGGAAACCACTGTAGCAATATAGTGTTATCTCCAGCATCTACAATTCTTGATGGATCACTAACTTGTGACTATAGAGAATTATAGTGCTGCCACTCAATGCTATAAGGTTCCTATATACTTGTTACTAGCTGCTATTACAATAATTTGTAGATTTCCTTGACATAATGCATGCACTATGTACCCTTCACCTAGTTTCCATACATTATCAGCTCACAGCTACATAATGCTATGATATCTTACCCTCACCACTATAGAAGTCCTATCAGAGCTTACCCTTACCACTATAGAAGTACTATCAGGGTTATCAAGGTCTCATACAGACTCTTACATGTTTGTCATAAGCTGCTGTAATATACACATATAGTATCTAATGCAAGTAGCGCATGCAAATAATTTACCCATCCACTGACTCGGACAAATCCCAGGTAGGGTCCAGATTTATGCGAAAGCCCAATTGTCCAAATAGCTCACGAGTGAATGCCTCTGAACCATATATGGACACATCTGACGACCTTGCTGTTGAAATGGGTCTGAAGAAACACTTCCAATCCTTGCGAGTCTTGCCAGCTTCCACATTCCCGGAGGATAAGTTCCAGAGGTGCGATTGGAACCACTGCTCATCTGCCTCTGACCAAAAGCCTTTCCATCAGCAAGATGCATTCCAGACATTGTGGGGCGGCCACAAAGATCCAGCTTCTGAAACACCAATCAGTGTGGTGATGTCTGCTGCCGTCACGGAATTGTCCCATTGACCGTTGACGATGTCTCCTATTCCCCATATCATGACATCCAAAGAGGGGCCTGCGAGAGTGCGGTTCACAAGGGAAGGTGGGCCAAATTGGAGTGCAAGACACCATAGAATTCCCCCCAGGGTTAGGAACCATCATGCGTAAGGATGCCTCAATAGCGCCTGTGCTTGTGCCAGGTAAACATTCCAGTAATTCGGGTCCTTGAGGTTCAACAACCCTGGATGAGTGTTGCGAGTGTCCAAGTAACTTGGATAACTTCCAGTCAAGGGAGGGACTCGGGTCACCTGGGGGCGGGGTGTGAGAACGCGGTATGATGCTCCACACTGGAGTAAGGTTGGTACAGAGGCTGCTGGAGAGGCAGCAGGATCGATGTAGAAGTCATGCACAACTCAAATGGCCAATTGAAACGGCATGACTAGGGTACCTAACCGCGGGGCTGGGGTAGCTGGGAATGTAATCCCTGAGAGGTACACAGGTGGTCTGATGATGAGACACGCATCTGCCCCGTAGGCGCTGTGGATGCGGTGCAAGACTTCGTTGGAGGGCAACAGAACTGATGGCGATTGAGAGTTCTGCATATTAAGAACGAGCGCTGGTGGATAGGGTGAGGGCTGATGAGGACATTGACGAGGTAAAAGAACAATCAGGGGAACTGGTGCATAATGAGACGACCGTGACTGTGACACTAATGGACTCAGAGATTGTAGAGCAGTGGGGCTGGTGTCTTCTTCCAGGGGGAAGTGTGTCTCAGCTCATTGATCCTTTTGTGAGGCGCTCACGTTCTTTATGTCTGGGAGCATGTACATCTGTTTACGAGGAGTTTCAGCATGTGCCTGAGAGAGCACAGTGTTTGTAACACCTAGTGTCACTACTGGCGTGTCTGCAACAGTGATTGTTTCATCGCAATGAGTCTGAGTCCATGTCTGAGAGAGTACAATCTCTGCTGCATCGACCCTCTTGATCGCTGGTCCACTTGCTTCTTCGTCATTGTCATCATCTTCAAAAACAGTACACTCCTCCCTGGTAAGAAGGTACAAATGTTCTGTGTGGTTAGACTGTGACAGGTGTTTGTATTCTGACCTAGAAATTGATGTTTTCTTCCCCTTCTGGCTCATCTTGTAGAACCGGGCCTGCCCCTTTACTATTTTCGCCACTTGGCCAGGTTTATTAGTTTCTCGTCTTTCAAGTTCCTCTCTTGTGTTTGATGTTTTTCTCTGTTTAAGTTATCATAATCTTCAGCTTTGAGAGTGCGTGGGTCAAAAGGCCCAATGTCAGTAGGGAACCATTGATAATGGACTGGCACTTGATCGTTCAAAAGGTTCAGTAGATCATGATGAGCGATTTGGTTGAAATCCACGATGCAGCCTCGGAAGGAACAACGTATGAGCCCGGTGTCAGTGATCTTGCCCACTAATGGAGTTAGCAGTGGGCGCGTCTTCCAATCCAGGTCTCTGACAAGGTTGTAGATGACAAATCCGTACTGGTCCAGAATGCCTCGACGGACTTCCACAATTTTAGCTGCTAACACAGTCTCCGTAGAGAATGACACGTTGATCCACCACATAGAGACGCTGGGTAGTATGGCATATGTTGGCAAATAAGTGGAGGTCACAGCCTGTGCCAGCGTGCACGTGTTTTCTCTTGTAGTGAAGATGTTGGCGGCCATGTCAGGGTCCAGACGCCATGTCGATGCCGTGTCACCATTGTTTCGCCCTCTCGATAAGGACGACTTGCGTCCCAGTAATCGCTATTTAAGGACCAGTCTAGATCATGGAGTATATCACCATCTACAATCTGCATGGACCGCTGACTTCGCTTGACAGGCGCTGAACCTACTCTTGGTTCATCATGATTGATGGCCACCCAACAATACTCTTCACCCAACGTGATTCTACTCCTAACTTTCCACCGTGGTGATTGTTCTGCGATTAGCCGCTGGAGGGTAGCGTCGTTTGAAAGGCGATCCTGGTACATGTCCTGCAATTAAATCTCGAACCAGCTGCTGTAGCCTAAAGAACTTGGGAATTCATTCCAAAAGTCTGTGGGAGGACTCGGGAACATCGTCATTCCAAAGCCTGCCAGTGAAATAATCAATGGGTATGATGTAAAATATCTAGCACTTCAGAATACCAACAGCAAGTGATTTGCTTTTGTTGTCGTTCCAATGTCTTTGAGATGGTTAGCAGAGATAACAAACTTGAGGCGGAGTTACAATGTTGCTGGCTTGCAAAAAATCCTTACATAAGGCTGGACCTATGGCAGGATCACTCCAAACATAAAAGCTCTCTGGAGAAAATGATGTCACTGGCAGCAAAGAGAACTCCACTGAAAGGGTATTTTGAGACCTTCGAGGGGTAAATTTTCCTTCTAAGTGAGCCTGACTGACTGCTCTGCCGAACTATGTCTTTCCCTCGCTTAGTAAGCTCTAACAAGCCAGCTTTGACGATGATTGAAATCAAGGTAGAAGTTTGAGAATGCAGAAGGTGTAGACTGATAGATGAACCTCAAAGGCCCGTCTCATGGAGCACCAACAAAGCCAAGCTTCACTGGTACTGAGATGGGTCCTCGCGAAGCTGAAGGAAATCTTGTATGAAAAGCCTGGCTTCTCATAGTAAGACTGGTGGTACAAGCCAGGTTTGACGACAATTGAAATCAAGGTAGAAGTTTGAGAATGCAGAAGGTGTAGACTGGTAGATGAACTTCAAAGGCCCCTCTCGTGGAGCACTAACAAAGCCGAGCTTCACTGTTACTCCTAGAGAGAAGGGTCTTTGCGCCGAGGACATATTCCGCGTACCGGTCAAGTTCAGAGCCTTGGTGAACAGCGAATTCTTGAAACGGAGACTGTAGGATATGTAGGACATGGGACATAATGACTGATATCCCGGATCCCAAAGAGACAAATGGCCTGCATAGGCTGGTGGTACACTGGTCATAGCAAGTCTAAAGGGGTGATGAGGCATGTACACTCGACAAAAATTCAGCAATGCCAAGCGTCTAAGGTGCCGCCCTAGAGGTAGAAATGAGGCAAGAGTGAGGTGAGATGGTGGGCCCACTGGCAAGGAGCCCTAGGAGTGTATTGGGGACGATGAGGTATTGTGCGAGAGAGCTGGAATGTCGCAGAATAGTTACAATGTTCTAAAATGTTCGGAGAACTCAAAGGAGGACTGAGACGGGTCCTCGCAGAGCTGAGGGGGATCTCGTACGAAAAGCCTGGCTTCTCATAGTAAGACTCTTAGACTGACACACTGGGTTGCCGAGGGACTCAAGGAGACCCTGTACGAAAAGCCTGGTTTCTCACAAGAGTTTGAGATGCTCATAGAGATCGAAGGAGAATTGACAAGGGTCCTCGAGGATAATCAAGCTGAATGAGACTTCATACGAAAAGCCTAGTTTCTTGTAAGAGGCCTGAATCGGGGGGCTTAAGTTGACTTCTAGTCTGGTTGTACAATAAAATTGAGTAAAGCCGAGCTTCATATGACATCCTGTAGAGCGAGATCTAAATAAATATAAGGACAAGATTAAAGAATCGAGACGAGACAGCAGAGCCTTGAATAGAGGAAAACAAATCTAAAAAGGAAAGATGTTTCGATAATTGATACAACTTGTTTCCAAGTCCGACTTATTAAGCAAAGCCATATACAATTAAAGCCCCTATATTTCAAGATATACTAGTAAGCAAAAACTCCAGTTCTAACGTATAACATTCGATCTGTTAACTATCCCAACAGTATGTAAATTAGCTTCTTGCGCGGAGTGGGGACTGAGTTGGTCTTGCTATGACAGACAACTTAGGGAAGGCTTCAGTCGAGCTCATGTGGAGTAATGAGAGAAAGAAAACATAAATATTTGAGTGCAAGTAATTATAGTACATGCAAATGCGGCTGGCCCACACTTTCTATTCTATTCTACAGATACCGTATCGAGCAAAGACAGATGTGATCTTGAAAATGAAGTATGAAAAAAATTTGAGGTGCCTCCACCAAACCTGAACCGTCATCAGTATGCTGTATGGCCATAGATTGCAAAAAATGTCACATACAAATCGAGTGAGACGCATCATGTCATCTGAGCAGCCCCTTCAAGTACCCAGGTTCCAAATAGGGTCGTGATCAACATGGTATCCCAACTTCTGGAATACATCACAAGCAAAAGCCTCTGAGCCGTGAATTGACGGGTCATCAGATCTGTTATCTGCGATAGGCTTATAGAATTGTTTCCAATCCTTGCGGCTTTTGGGTGCATTGGCATTCCCTGAAGACAAGTTGGCTAGTTGCAATTGAAACCAAGACTCATCTTTCTCCAACCAATATCCAGACCATCTGGTGGAGGAGGTCCAAATGTCATGGGGTGGCCAACATGTCACCGAGCTTTCCAAACCCTGCCCCAATAGTACCTCTAGTTCAGCAGGAGTGACCATATCGTCCCAGAGGTCATCCAGCATCTCGCCGCTTTTCCAACGAGTGATGTCTGAAGACGGCCCAGCGAGCGCTTCTTGGACCAACGTATTAGGGCCAAACTGCAGGGCTATGCGCCAAATGATCCCTCCAACCGTGAGGAAGTGGCGCGCAAATGGGCGATTGAGAAGCTGCTGAATGGTGGCTACATAAGTGTTCCAGTATCCTGGATCACTCAGATCTAGTCCAACGTGAGCGCGCTTGGTTGCCAGATACAATGGCCGAACCTCGAGATGTGTTGGTGCATCATACTGGACCGACGAAATGACTTGGAATGGCGCCCCGCATCTGAGTAGAGCTGGTATCGAGTCCACCTTGGTGATTTCTGCTTTAAATAATATGAGTGAAAGTCTAACAACTTGAACAAGTTTATGAAACATACCGTAAATCTATCCATTGGCAAGACGTAGTCATCTTGTGCTATCCAAGGGGCAATAGGAGAGTCGGGCGTGAAGGGAGCTTCTCCTTCACCTAACGAAACAGGAGATTCAGCACCATTATTTGGTACTGGCTTTGGGGTAATGGGGACCTCGATGGCCTTGGCAATTGGCGCTGTTACTACAACTGGCGCTGGCTCATTGTTGACTGGGCCCGGAGTCGTAACACCTTGCGTCACTGCTGCCGGAGAGATTTCAGGCTCTGCAGTCATAATGCCTTGTGTTACTACTGCTGGAGGAACCACGGTGTCCAAGCATGTCGAGGGCTCCTCTCTCGGTAGTGCTTCCATCAAATTTTTGACCTCATGGGCAGCCAAGTCCTTCGCCAAGACAACTGCTCCTGCGGGCGCTGTGTTGTCCTCATCCTCTGCGTCGTTCTTGTAGGCATAAAAAATGTCCCCTTCAGGTAGCTGCTTGTGCACCCCAACGCACCATTCCATCAACCTCTTGTATTCGTTTCTTGAGATGCGGCGGCCTTTGTCTTCTTCTCCTTTCTTCTGAACCACGAAGTACTTCGCACGTTTCTTCTGCAAAGGGCCAGCCGGGTGCTTGGGAGAGGTTTCGTGTTCATTCCCTTTCCTCGAGGCACAGGCCATAGATGTCTGAGGTCTCAGACTGAGACCCGTGTGGTAGTCCATGGCCCCGAGTTCCTTTGGGTCGAAAGGTCCGGTGCTGGTGGGGAACCACTGATAGTGTACTGGAATAGACTTTGCAAGGAGGATGCGCAAGTGTGGTGCATTTATTTTGTCGAATTCCACGATAGCCCCTCGGTACTTACGGCCAACAAGACCGATGTCAGTGATCTCACCTACAAGAGGCGTCAGGATAGGGTGCACTCTCCAATCTGGATCCTGCAATAAATTAAGGATGATGAATCCGTATTGATCCAACATGTGCCTTCGCACAGCTAAGGCTTCCTCAGATGGGAACGAGTCATTCAACCAGTTTAACGACAGGTAAGGTGGGAAGGTGTACCCTTGCTTATAGAGGGACATCAACGTGTTGACAATGGGACACGCGCGCTCTCTTGTAGTGAAAATGAACTTGCGCATGGTAGGGGTCAATGTCCAGCCCGACGTTTCTGAAACACCCCAATCCCTGCCCGAGGTGAATGGAGCTGACACCCATCTGCCTTCCGGGAATCGTTCATGTGCTTCCAAGTCGACAGGAATGCAAGCTCGATACAGGCGAGAGCTGTCCCAGTAGTCAGGGGAGATTGACCAGTCATGGCCCTCAAGAATTCCACTAGGGAGCATATTACCTGTTCTCTTGTCGGGCCGTGGAGGGGCGGGTCCTACAGTAATCCACCGCCACTTGCGTTTCCACCATCACTTGCGTCGATGCACAACAACATTGTCAAATCACATTATTTAGACACAATTCTTGCTGATGTATTTTCATGGCATGTAGAGCTATGTATGGCTAGTATAATATCTCAAATCTGCCAGGAGGAAAGGTCACGATGTTGCAATTTATAGCTGAAATTTCACTTTTCTGCACATAGCACCTTTGAATGATTTTTGCGGTGCACTCAAACTTCATATATAAATGAAGATTACCTTTACTGACATCTGACATGTGTTGTTTGTAAGGATCGTAGCATTCCTGATGTGCCAGTTCAATGCCGGTGAAGGGTTACATGAAACTTCACAATCAACAAGTTATCATATCTAAGTACGTCATGCATGACAGATATTAGCTAAATCAGGGTGGGCACATTATGATCTGGTGCGTCGTGTACTAACAAAAATCTTTCCTACAAATAATTAATTACGTACAATTAGTTCTTATCGTTGAGTAATACCATTTTTGGGACCGACGCAAGTGACAGTGGAGGGTTGATAAAGGCCTTATTCTTGATTCATTCACCACTCTACAACACATGTTCTGATGCTCTCAATATTCTATCATACACAATAGTTCATGTATTAGAAAGTAATTGTCAATCATGATTTTTTTTTAAATGTGTTGTTGTGTTGTGAGACATTCTCAAAGTTTTACCCATGCAAGTGATGGTGCATTACTGTACTCTTGGTTCGCCATCATGAATGGTGACCCAGACGTGTTCGTGCCCGTCCGTCTTCCTACTGATGACATTCCACCATACCGATAGGTCAGTCACTATTCATTGAAGTGGGGAGGGTTGTGTTGAATGTGTGTTGGACATGACAAGAGATTTGAGAAGAAAATTCAGAGTTTGTTATGTACAAGACCCGGGAACGTCGTCATTCCAAGGCTTGCCAGACCTGATGAGACTTTGGTGGTGAGAGAGTCCCGGGAATATCGTCGTTCCAAGAACCTACTCGTTCAAAAGTTTGACAGGAGGAAGATTGTAGATGATGGTTACAATAATTCCGGGAACGTCGTCGTCCCAAGAACTCACAGATTGATGATGCGAAGTAAGAGTCAAGAGACAAGAGGTTGAAATCGGAGTTAAATATCACCTTGCTCGGCGATGACCGACAAGAAAACAATAACATGTGGACTGAATCAATACCATAGTCTAAGATTCAGTTGTGGATCCGGGAACATCGTCATTCCAAGATTTGGTGTGGGCGAAAAGACATCACTGACTGCAAAGTCACATATGTGTTCCACATCCAAAATGGGATTATATGCTAATAGCCTGTAAGTGAGCGCCAAGCGCCAAGTACTCGATGTAACTATATTACATAATATTTGTATGCAACGAATATCTCAATAAAAGATCGTTTATCGTTTATCTCATTACATCAGCATGTAGTTAATGAATGCGAGTCGTGATGGGCCTAGGTACTTACTACGTATGTAGATGTTGTGGCCATGTAAGTTTGGTGTAAATCTCAGTAGCATGATCAGCAAATAACCACATTATTCATCGTTGACTCAGAGGTAGACAAAGCCTCGATGTGAAATACAAAATAGCAAAAATTCGGGACTCAGAAAGACGAGGAGAACACTAGTATGAGATGGAAAGAGAAAGCAATGTCATACATGAATGAGGATTTGAAGCTCAGATTTTGAACGTAAGGACATAACTGAGAAACGAAGGCCAAGTAGAAATGTATTCTACTGCATCATATCAGCCTCAAGGTCAAATTCACCAAGGTAGTCATTGCTTTCCTCCAGCTCTTCGAAATCCCCAATGCTATCACTGTAGAAAAATATTGAGCATGCCCAGCCCAAAGCTGAGTTGCACCATGACCTACTAAGCTACTTGAAACATTTCTTGTCAAAGCTTCAGAATGAGCTGAGGGTGCTTCTGTTCTTGTCTTTGAAGGGTACAGAGATGGCTGTCATATGAACCTCGATATGAGTCTCCCGAGAACTCATTGACACCACGCCTTATCTCCTTGAAGCCTTTGACATAGTCCCTCAGCGCACACTCAATCTAAGTGGTCATATCAGAGCAATAGTAGTTATAATAAAAACACGCCTACTGCAGTAGCAATGAGCGCTAAGGTTGGGAGCGGCACTGGGTTGAAGGCAGCCGCATACTTGCCAGTAGCCTCACCTCTTTTTCTCAGCCACTGAGCTCCAAATATCTCGGTAAAAATTGGGTGTCAAAAGAAACCCTGGCGCTAAGAAGTGGTTAGTATGACTTGAACACTAAGTAGAGATAGACTCACCTTGTCTGGGTTTTGGGAGACGTAGGCATGTTCATGCAGGAGTGCCGCAATTCTGGCTTTGAGTTTTGACTTTGGCAGTCCATGCACCCCATAATGACCAATGACAGCGTTCTGAACCTTGCTCTTGAGC
Source organism: Suillus variegatus (assembly GCA_016647645.1). Taxonomy (NCBI): domain Eukaryota; kingdom Fungi; phylum Basidiomycota; class Agaricomycetes; order Boletales; family Suillaceae; genus Suillus; species Suillus variegatus. Next base: position 218,214 of record JABBWF010000021.1, on the reverse strand, counting down.
TCGCCGCGAAGCTGGGAGGGTCGAGCAGCCACCTATCCGACACGTCAATATTGAAGAAAGAAATGGAAACATGTACCCACTATCTTCGCTTGGATAGTTGCATACGCTGCTTCCCTTTCAAATCGTCTAAGAATTTCCGTCCGTTTGAGGTCCTTGCAGGCACGCTTAAAGCTCGCACGGGAATGAGCAGCGATCTCGTCCTCGGTTGGGAATCCATTATCGGTAGCAATGTAAACACGAAAGATAATATTAGCTGTCTTGACAATGGCTCTGGAGGTAGGGGTCTGATCTGACATTCGAGGTTTCATGTTGTGCTGATGCAATGAGCGGGATGGGGTACTTGGAATGGGTGTTGCTGCAGGTAATGAGCTTGGAAGCCTTGCGTGTGCAGGGTATGAGTGCAATGTCGACAAGCGTGCCCGGGGCAGTTTAGAATTCAAAGCAACCAGTGAGGATGCCTCAAACTATGAATGTGAGCACAAGTGAGATTATCAACGAGAATACTGACCGTTGGCCTACCAAGTTTCGATTTAAGCTTTTTGGCACTGTAAAGAGCCTTGGCATCATCAAGTTCAGCTTTGAGGGAGCCGGCTTGGTCCTGCTCTTGCTCCTCCCCTTGTTCCTGCTCCTGCTCCTGCTCCTGCTCCTGCTCCTGCTCCTGCTCCTGCTCCTCCTCTTGCTCCTCGTCACCTGCTGGACGTCAGTTTGAGTCGTGTCAGTGATATGCAAACTGTACGTCGATACCGCTTTCGAGTGTCCCCATGGCCTACTACATGTTCTATATCCTCATCTTCGTCGTCCACGTTTGGATCATCTAGAATCTCATCCAGCTCTTCTCGACCAATGGCAGAGTTCTGAGCTTGACTGAATTCCCATTCTATTTCTTGATGAGCGGCCTCGCTGTCTTCTTCTTGCACAAGTGCGCGTTTTCCTACCAAATTTCAGGAAGCTGTAGTCATTCATATATAATGACTTGTACGTACACTTTTTACTCGCGTTTTTGACGGCAGACCTTGCATGCAAAGCATGTGCTTGAAGGGCAGTTAGACTTGTTGAAGAGCGATATCACATTGCTGGGGCCATGTTAGCAGGCCGATGTGGCTGCGTTCGATGTTTAAGTGAGGGTTCGGTAGCAATTACGTTCACCCTAATCGTCATCCTGTGCAAAGCACCATCATGAAGTAATTGGTGGAGTGAGCTACATCAAGTGCGACTCCACAGAAAGTGAAAGTCCCAGCACAGACGCCGGACTGGACATGCACCTCCGTACTGGTGTTCCTGGCCACCCGACCTCTGGCAGAGAGAACGTCGCAGGGCGTGAATTAGAGAAAACTTTCCGTAGGAGTTCGCCTGATCATCCGAATCCAATCGACGATGAAAAAAAAAGGCAGAGAAAATATGGTATTTGAAGCTCCTGAAACTGCAAAATCAAGACATCTCGATCCAGAAGAATGCTCAAAAGAAGAACCAACAGCAGTCAGAGGGGGACATGTTCTTCCAGTCAAGCCACAAGGCTGGGAAGTGGCTTGAAAAAAATCTGCAGTCGGAGACAGCCTAGCTACCACGACTTGGCCTTACATTTCCAAAATGCTGTCAACTTGAATAAAGCCTGGCTTCACTCGAGTGGACTACTAGTAGAAATTGAAGACACAGCCTTGCCTGGTGGGCTCCAAGTCCATAAAGGAACAGCCGGGCGGTTCTCTAGGAGGAGACTAAAAGAGGTGCCAGGTACAAACTGCATAATGAATGTTGATGCGTGTGTACTATCTGCACAAATGAAAAGGGACCCGTAGTAAGTGATCAAAGACTGGCCACACCGAAAGCTATTTTGAGTGGAACCCTCTTTTAAGCTTCAAACAGGCAGGATCCATGTTGATACAGGATTTCAAGTAGGAAGTTGGAGCGGACAACTAAGCGCACATCTCTAAGAGAGTGTGCAGAGTTTGAGTGAGTGCTACTGCCTTGAAGGCTTAGAGCTGCCACCCAGATGGGTGTTTGAAGACGCTGAAGGACCCCATGCGCGAAGCCTGGCTTCTCGCCCAGGACTGGCTGAATTGACTGCAACTCTAAATACACAGGCAACTCAAGTAAAGCCGTGCTTCACTAGGAGTTTGTGCGGAGTTATGTCAGGAGACTGAAATGAAGATACAGGTTGAATTTATGCAAACAGTTGGCCTAACTAGTAGGTTAGGTCGATGAGAGGCAAAACTTCAATACTCCTCGTGAGCTGTTACGAGGGTATATTGGTGTCGACAATCGAGATCTTTCGCAGTTCTGCTGAATGTTATATACATAATAGCTATGTCGCATCTATCGAGTTTGTATTTTCTGAATGAAGGAAAATGTTTGACTACCAAGTGCAAAATTTAAGCCTGGAGAAGTTCCACAAGGCCGAAGAATGAGTTGGCTGTCCCAGAGTCCCAAGGCATAGGCAATTTGGGTGAAGCCTGGCTTCACCCGAGTTCCTGTGTATGTGGTCAAAGTACTGGCAGAGAGGTTTCGTGCCCCAACTTGCATGTATTGTATCGTGACCCTGTCCTTGGTTTCGACTGGTAATGGCACATGTAATTTAGAATCTTGTTGTACTGTTGTAATATTACTCGAATGTACATGTCATGGAGTGTTCTTGCAGTCGACGTCGAGGACGACGAGTTCCACAGTGACCGGAGACAGCCTACTAGCTGTTGTGTTGTCCAAATGGTACAGGTGACTGGAGCAAAGCCTAGCTTCCCTCGAGTCTGTGTTGGTACTGAAGAGCAGGCATCAATTGCCCTTCTCACTGCCTAGCATTAGGGTAAGGTCCAACCTACTTCCATACTGGTCGATGACAATTATTGCATGTTGAATGGTATGTAGTAGTAATAGAAGGTCCCAGCTGAAGACGTTACATCTCCGAAGATGCTGTCAAAACTATACAGGCGACGCGAGTAAAGCCTAGCTTCACTTGTGTGCATGTTCCTGCAGGCGTCGGGTCACAAAATTTGAGGGTGTTAGTTTATCCCGGCAGAGGCTCCAAGTCACGTACTAGTCCATATTCGTCGGCGATGATCATTGCATGCGTAGTTGACTTGCAATTGGATCGAATTACATAAGACACCAAATGAATGTCAACAAGTCTCGGCAGAATTTCAAGTTTAAGGAGTCATCTAAATTGCAAGGCATGGGAAATGTTACTACTCGTTTACATGTTGTACAACAATTTGAGGTAATCACCTTAAAAGGCAGACATAACAAGTATGAGAAAAGGAGACCGTTCAATGGCAAGTGACATCATACCATATGGACCAGAATATCTTACTATCACATTCCAAGCGTCTTACTACATTAAGCTCTCTTGGGCCTCTTGTTAGAATCGCCCTGGCTTTCTGGGTCCGTAGTTTCATCAACACTGTGTTTGGTTGTGTCATGCCACTGACAGCAGCAACTGCACCCATCATAAAAGGTGTATGTCCTCTTCAGAGGCTGAGGCACACGGCCTCCGTTTCATTGTTGAGTATGTGCCTCGTTGGGTGCAATCATCATGCAATCAGCGACTTGTGGCAGTGAGTGGTGATTGCAATTGTGAATAATAGGCTCGGTGGGTACACGCTGAAGTGATGACTTAGTTCATTCCTTGCGCGTCTTTTGAAGCTCATGAAAATGGGGCTTGTTGGGCATAGTAGTACATGCGTTGTCTGAATCTCGAATATCATGCTGAAATGTATGAGCAGGAGCCCGGGCAACATATCTTGTGCGCTCCTACTTCATTGCTTGTGGGCTCCTGCTCATACATTTCAGCATGATATTCGAGATTCAGACAACGCATGTACTACTATGCCCAACAAGCCCCATTTTCATGAGCTTCAAAAGACGCGCAAGGAATGAACTAAGTCATCACTTCAGCGTGTACCCACCGAGCCTATTATTCACAATTGCAATCACCACTCACTGCCACAAGTCGCTGATTGCATGATGATTGCACCCAACGAGGCACATACTCAACAATGAAACGGAGGCCGTGTGCCTCAGCCTCTGAAGAGGACATACACCTTTTATGATGGGTGCAGTTGCTGCTGTCAGTGGCATGACACAACCAAACACAGTGTTGATGAAACTACGGACCCAGAAAGCCAGGGCGATTCTAACAAGAGGCCCAAGAGAGCTTAATGTAGTAAGACGCTTGGAATGTGATAGTAAGATATTCTGGTCCATATGGTATGATGTCACTTGCCATTGAACGGTCTCCTTTTCTCATACTTGTTATGTCTGCCTTTTAAGGTGATTACCTCAAATTGTTGTACAACATGTAAACGAGTAGTAACATTTCCCATGCCTTGCAATTTAGATGACTCCTTAAACTTGAAATTCTGCCGAGACTTGTTGACATTCATTTGGTGTCTTATGTAATTCGATCCAATTGCAAGTCAACTACGCATGCAATGATCATCGCCGACGAATATGGACTAGTACGTGACTTGGAGCCTCTGCCGGGATAAACTAACACCCTCAAATTTTGTGACCCGACGCCTGCAGGAACATGCACACAAGTGAAGCTAGGCTTTACTCGCGTCGCCTGTATAGTTTTGACAGCATCTTCGGAGATGTAACGTCTTCAGCTGGGACCTTCTATTACTACTACATACCATTCAACATGCAATAATTGTCATCGACCAGTATGGAAGTAGGTTGGACCTTACCCTAATGCTAGGCAGTGAGAAGGGCAATTGATGCCTGCTCTTCAGTACCAACACAGACTCGAGGGAAGCTAGGCTTTGCTCCAGTCACCTGTACCATTTGGACAACACAACAGCTAGTAGGCTGTCTCCGGTCACTGTGGAACTCGTCGTCCTCGACGTCGACTGCAAGAACACTCCATGACATGTACATTCGAGTAATATTACAACAGTACAACAAGATTCTAAATTACATGTGCCATTATCAGTCGAAACCAAGGACAGGGTCACGATACAATACATGCAAGTTGGGGCACGAAACCTCTCTGCCTCCGCAAGTCATCTATGTCCGCTGTTCTCAGTATGCCAGACTTTATACCGCTCATGCGCGTCTCTAAGGGAAGCTTTCTGAACACGGTCCACAATTATGTCCCAATCGAAGATGGGCGTCGGTGGCATCCATTCGCACAAGGCCCTATTGGAGGATTGATTAAGAGGACTTCTGACACAACATAATATTTGCGCAGTCCATACCTTAAATCTTCTTGCGAGTGCTCACATTCCTCCTCTACGTAGTCGGCAATGCTGTCGTGAATGGCCACTATACCTCGCTCGAGGATAGCATGGAGATTGGCGATGTCAGTACATGGCCCCGGGGCAATTTGTTTCATATTTTCGGTGTCAGCCTGACACAAGCATTGTGACTGCATGACATACCATTGAGTTGCTGTAGAGGCGCTGGTATCACTAAGATGGAAGTGCCCGTTACCGGCCGATCGTTGTCATGTTGCCATTCTTCAAGGGTCAGCAACTGTGTGTGTGTGTTTGCCCATATCCTCGCATGCGACGTAATCACAGGTTGCCTGTATGATCTGACTTCGTGGATGATGAGTATGATCATCATGACAGGTCTTTCGCATTTCTCCATATATCTTTCCATCTTTTCCATAATATCTCCAAGACGTTGTGAGACTGCCACTTTCATCACCCAAAGAATCACATCCCGGTTTGAACCTTGTAGCTCAAGCAGTGAGTCTGGAACACCCAGTATCTTTTTGGCGTCATCGGGGTCCTTGATGGTATTTGACCCAAGTAATGGCAATATAATGTCCCACTCCTCCTTGATCGGCATAGAATCAATTATGCTCCGTAGGGACATGCATATAGGTTCAAGGACGCTGTCATGAGTTGTGGAAGGCAGATTGGCGACGAGGGGGTGAATGAGAGGGAACAATAGTGATCACTGTGGGTTTTGACTCACTTGTGCGAACTTCTCACCTGGTCTAGGGTTCGCCATCATGAATTGATGCTGTGATCTTCTCAGCTGACAAATGGGTGTATTCAAAATGGAGTCACTGATATGCATCACAGATGTGTGGAGCTTATGTATCTGACTAGACATGACTCCGTAAATTTTGTGATCAAAATCTGAGACTACCAGATACATGGCTCTATATCTCTCTGGCAAAGATTGCCATTTTTCCCTTTACAATGTGTGGACTGTCGACTTCTGGCACGCCATCCTGCCGATTGGAAAATGCAGGACAGTAGTAGGTAGTACAGAATCCCATCCATGGCGATGGTACTTCATCAAGCCCCCAACTAAGCATTTGACTTAACAAAACCCAAAGCAGTTTTTGTGTTAAGAACTGAATAATTAGCTGATCTGAAAAGAAGGTCCATGCCCCAATTTGGCCCCAATGGTCTAGACATTTGGCATATCAGTTTAATTATCATGCATCATGGTACAGCACTAATTTTAATAGGCAACAGTGAGGAATAGCGTCAAAAACCGCCACAAAGATTAAGTACGAAGTGAAGGCCTCCTGAATAATGTACCGCAGCAGCGTCCTTTGGCTACTTTCCGAAAAATGAAATACTGGTCATCCGGTGTAATACCCTGCTTGTCCCGAATACGTGCCTTGGCATCACGATGATATCGGAGAACTTTATCTCTAACACAATCATCCTACCTGGAGAGAGTACAACCGTCTTCAAGCCACGTACTGGCGAAGATGATGTGATGTCATCAATTTACCAGTGGAATATACGGAGATGCAAGACTGATAAATAGGGAGTTCAACTATCAGCTGCTTTCCAGCGAACATAGGACGCTGCTAGTAGTGCGATGTGATAGGCATAATCGTCCATCAGTGGGCTAATTTGTATTCCGACTACCCAGCACGTACAACTCGCTCGACCAAATGCGCAAAGCCTGCTTCTCACACGGAGTGGAAGACTGGGAGTTGACTCAAGTAAACCCTAGCTTCACTTGAGGGTGATACTTGCTTGAAAGTCAAAATGTTAATAATATGAGTTAGCTTTGAAATGTTGAGCCAGGTTTTGAAGTGTTTGGCAAAAGGAATGAGTGGTTGAGCACGACCAAGGGAACTGTTAACGTCTCTGAATAAATAGAATTCGTGTTTGCGATAAAAAGTTGAAAAGAGTTGAGAGTGAGGTGCACATTTGCTACCGGTACAGTGCAGTCACTAAATTCGTACTCGCTTGAAAAGCCTAGCTTCTTGTACTCCGTACGAGACTTGGAGTGGGGTACGTATTGTTGTTACCCGGTACGTGCAAGTCACTCGGAATGCATACTCACTCAAGCCAACACGAAAAGTCAGACTTCTCGCACGGGATGGGAGACTTGGAGTTGGCTCGACGAGTATAGCCTAGCTTCACTCGTGTTACTCCAATGTCTTAGTTTCGCTTGCAAGTTCAAGCAACTCACTGCCGGAGAGACATCGCTTTTGATTTTGATTCCTTCTGAATCCGCCACTTGTCGATACCGTGAAAGCCAAGACTTACTAATTAGCATGAGGAGTGACATCACAAAATTTGCTTAACTAAGATGTGACCCGATTTAGACTGTTGTGCGTCGCCACAACGCTTGACAAGGAGTCACTATCAGGTCCATGTCGCAAGCCAAAGTATGATGCAGACACATATACCGTAGACATGACCATACATGGTCACTGAGGTCTGAGTTGAGCAATTTTTGTGATGTGCAACGAAGCGGAGAATGCTCGGCCAAATATAGAATTCAAAATTCAAAAATTGTATAGCTAATATGGAAGTTGCCGGTAAATTACATGTGACTAATTTACAAGGCCAAGCAAGGCTCTCCCTGAGTTTGTGATGGGCTGGGCTTCCTCACATGCTTTCTATCACTTGAGTGAAGCTAGGCTAATTGTTCAAGTCAACTCGTCTCTCACACAGTGCGAGAAGCTAGGCTTTGCACATTGGATCGAGTGAGGATGAACTCCGAGTGACTGCTAAACAACAATAGTAAGCACCTCGTTCTGAACTCATTCCAACTCTTTAACTTGAATGTATTATGAACATGGTGGATTATGGATCTTCGACTATCTTTCGAAGGGGTCAACACTTCCAGCCCTCCTTTCCTTTTTCCGAACACTTCAAAAGCTGGCTCAATATGTTCAAAACTAACTCAGAATACTAATGTTTTGGTGTTGAAGTGCTTCAAAGTTTCTCCAATTTCTTATCACTCTCGAGTGAAGCTAGGCTTTACTCGAGTTAACTCCTAGTCTCCCACCCAATGCGAGAAGCCAGGCTTTGCGCATTTGGTTAAGCGAGCACAAATTCAGTGACTTATACTGTGCCGGGTGTTCACTGCGAGCCTCCGAGTCACTCTGAGTCCTTGCCTTCAATACAGTTCCCTTTCGCCAAATAACTCATTAGGAGTCAGGAACGCCAGGCGTTCCCCAATTCCTCAAACAAATACACAAAACAACTTGAAACTGATGCTCATACCAGCATTCACTTACTCTTCACACTTCAAAACAATTGTAATTTAGGACAATGGTCAACACCTGCTATTATTTTACCCCTACTAGAGGAGTAGAGAGTCATATGAACGCGTTCACGAATTTATGTTAGGCCATTCACATGGGATCAATGATCTGGGCCATGACCTTGCGGGAAATGTTACCTTTTCAATAACCTGAAATCGCCTTTTGCTTCGCAGTCTAATTCTCACCTGGTGGACTGCTAGAAGGATAACACTTTGAAATGACTCGAGCATTCTCTCCAAAATGGCTACCTACGTCCTGGGCCCCTGTGACTCTGGTTTCGCTAATGACTAGAATTATATCTACATCGGTTCGGGTGGTGACCGAGTTTACGACAAGTTCTGTTGTTCTACGTCACCACTAATCAGAGGGATACTGGAGGGGGCCTTTCTCAGAACCGTGTTTTCGTGGTGATTTATCATTCAGGCAATGTGTAATCTTACATCACTCTTCGGATCTAACAAGTGGAGCTGATCTTGTACTGAACTTGTGTCATTGCTATGCGACACAATGATATAGAAGGGAGACGCCTCGCAGGGGAGCAATAGGTACACCATGATGACGTCTGGGTCGCTCTCCCCTACAAATTCCCTGGACTGCGAAATACTATCTTGTCAAAGCCTTAATGATGCCATTGAAGCCATTCCCAACCTAGCACGACGCAACCGGCTACAAACCACTGCATATTTGCTCGGGGCCAGACAGGAACTCCCCGAGTTCTTCGATGAGGATGTTGCCGATGCTCATGCCAATATTTGTTCAACATGTAAGCTTCTAGTTCATGGTCGATTATTCAATGCACTCTAAAGTAATCGGTAATCAGACACTGTTCGCATTCCACAGTATACAACCAACGGTGATGCTGCAACCATGTATGTTGATGTGGGATTTGTGGAAAACACCCTTCCCTCTGACGTGTTTGACCGCATCCATGCTTACATGGATATCTCACCCGAGGACAGTGAACTCGGTTGGCGACTGTCGATGGACCGCCGTTCAGATCCACCAGCTCATTTGAAGACATCCTTTGACCTCAAAAACGCATTCCAATCAGCAAGAGCAAAATGCTACTCGGGTAGGAAGGAGAAGGACGTGAAAATAGAGATATCAAACCTTGTAAGTTGTTCCACATCTAGACGGGGTGAATCAATTCCGACCTGATATTAATATCGTCTAGAAATCTATTTCAAAGATGGTCAGCGCCAAGCAAGGTGGCAAAAACAGCTGTCTCTCCAATGTTTCAGCTCAGCCAGTCACCCCGCCAAGTCCAATCGTTCACAACTACATCCATTTCAGGAGCGAGACAGCCGATCAGAATCAACTACCGCACGCTGGGATCAAACATCCGCATGATATATACTTCGAGACGGATGATGAGTCAGACGATGAGCCCCAGCTCCCCATTTGTGACGTCCTTGATATTATTGACGGCCTCTTTCCTGCGATGGACTTCCATCAATATCTGGGCGCTTTGCATCACCAAGGAATGTTATATCTAGCTATTGCAGTCAATTTTGACTGTGATTTTTACGTCAGTGATATCGGAATGTCGAAGGGGGCTGCATCACTGTTCTGCGGGCAAGTCAGCAAGATGAAGATGAAGAATGATCGAGCTGTGGCGAGGCGAAAGGCAAAGGGTAAGAAATGTGGTCGTATTTCTCATGATGACCGAGACAAAGAGAATAATTCCTCTTAAGAGACACCAGTCTCGAATATACTTGTAGAATCTCGCGCTCCAACATTACAAATTGTAGAAAGTACTTAGTCACCCGTTTTTACTAAAATTACTGTTCATGCATATGGACGACATTCAAGATGGCGGGGGACCTCTTCTTCAAGCTCCTTTGTGACCAGCCTGGCTTATATAACCACGAATAAGTTGGAACTTCGTCAAATACTCACCTTAGCGACATAGTGAAGATTAGTTACAAGTCTACTATCCATAAGACTTTTCTTCATCACACACTCAATTTTGGATGTTGAACAGGTTGAATGCTAGGTGAGATCTGGTCGACACAGGGCAACTTTCCGTGCCAATTTTTCTCATCATATGAATCAAATAATTCTACTGTACTACGTCATATATGGTGTGATAAGATTTTATCTGAAAATTGAACAAAAGACTTATGTCGTCAGAGGAGAGTGTGCCCCGGCATGCAGTATATGGTCTCAGGTCTCAGTGTGGACCGATTACACATCACAATTGTCCGGTCCACTGTGGAATTAGGAACTTGACTTCATGTAAGGCTATGTCCACAAGTGCTGTCAAATAGATCTTGAAATTATAACTCTGCAATTCCATCTTCTTCCTCCCCCTACTCGTTGGATCTTGGAATGACGACGTTCCCGGACCTATAGCTAGTACTAGTACTATATTCGTGCAACAGTTGCAGTCTTCCTCAATATACAAAACTTGGAACGATGACATTCCCGGATTCTCGTTTACATTCAGTACTATCATCTGAATCTTGGAACGACGATGTTCCCGGCTTCCATTTGTTAGTGAATTATTTGAGGACATCCCATGCTTAAGACGCGCATCGTACAACCTTCCACTTTCCAGTGGCTTGTGAACGAAAATTTGGGGCGGTGGAAAGTAGTCAGCAGAAAAACGCCAGGACAAGATTACTGCTGGGTGGTAATCAATGGCGATGAACCTAAGATAGGACCGGCACCTTTCGAAGTTTCTGACTGGTGTACGACGGCTGATCATTGGTCTAGAAGCCGCCCGTACCGCGCTTATATTCCTATAACCCCTAAGAACAACAACTTCCCTGCTTGCGGTTGGGTCTCGCACTGGGGTTTCAACAATTGTGCTGGTTGGGGCTTAACTTGGAAACACGCAAATTGATTTTTCACATCCGCGACAACGCCAACAAAATGCTGCTAGCTGTCATGTCCACGTACATGCCAAAGTACACCATCCCCCTAGTCTCTCGTTAGGTTGGTTAGCCAGTCACTTCCCTACAGAGGAGGCATTGGCCAAAAAAGTCGCAGAGGCCCAACATCACATATTGGATCAGTACAGGTTCATAGCCTTCAACATCAAGAGAGATCCCACATGGAGAACGTGTGCGGCATTATCAACCTTGAAGGATATGATAGTCAACGCTGGCCTCACGGAATGTGCATATCGAGGATGCATAGTAGATTTAAAGACGGCTGATTTGTTGGACATGATTATGCTCATCGAGGACAACATCCCATTGCACTATCAGTGGTTTCCTGCAGATGTAGGCCCCTTCAACCCTCGAGGGCTTAATGCAAGCGCTTACGACCTTGGCAAGGAAACGACTAAGGAGCAACATTACACCATCGACTTGTCAAATATTTGTGCTTTCTATTGAGTCAGTACCGGCGGAGTCAAGGTCGCAATCTCTAGGAGAGAGTTCAGACATTGGGCATATTGGTGCACAACAATGCATCAGAAATCGCCCTTAGGAGATGAATATTTGCTCTTCCAGGATGTACAGCACGCCGGTGACGATTTCACACTTATTGATATGGAGGACATACAACACTCCGACCCCAGTCCTGACGGTCCCGCAGTTGTTGACGTGGACAAGTCATCTGATTATTCCTCTGATGATAAAGGGGAATCAATGGAGGTGAAAACCCAAGAGATGCCGTTGCTGGGGGTAACACTAGGCATTACTACTACAGCGCTCTCTCAGAGCAAGTTAGATGCTGCCGATAATTTCCTGTCAACTTTGAAAGGTGTTATGACCGTGACAATGCAACAAGAACCTCATGATCGAGTGCTGCAACGTGAGTTTCCACAGCCTGAGTATCTGCGACTTGAGTTACTAATAATCCCTCTAGAAAAAGACATTACAATTACTTCCTGTTCCCCTGTGGCATCTCAGATACGAGAAGACGTGTCTGCACCTTGCTTGCCCCTCCCAATAGTGCCTTGCGCTATGCAGATGTCCGATACAGAGATCGAATCTCCGCCCCGCGACGAACGAGGGATGCTCCAAGAGAGCGGTTCCTCCAGAAAGCGCACTATATCCACAATCGGTTCTCTGTCAAAGACGAGGGAGAACAAATGGCACTGCGCAATAATTTCGGAAAACCAGCAACTCACCCCACCCGAACGATTACCCAGCGAGTCATCTGCTTCCCTGGATGTTGTCATATCTCCCCTGTCCGCCATAGAGCAACCTACCTTACTAAACAGGGTACATGGTGTCGCGACTGTTTCACCCACACCAGTGCCTCAAGTGTTGTCTCAATTGTAAGTTCTAACACCTTTGGCGATCAATGATAACTCATTAATGAGGCCTACAGGGCAACGGAGTTGAAGTTCAGCAGGCCATCAGTCGTGTTGCCCGGTATCAATTTCCCTATCATCGCAACCCAGCGTATGGGAAAATTAGTCACAACATTTAGAACAGCGTACAATCACGTATGCGATGATCGTCGATCTTAGTGCTTCGCCAGCGGACTCCATCCCAACTCTGCTCAGATCTGGAGCACCCTACTGTGTTCTCTCACCATTGGGAAATGTTAATTCCCAGCTTCTATCGGTCAACCACCCTATCTAGCCACTCGTCATGAGTATATAGGCTTAGATCTCCAGGACCCTAATTACTGGAACAACTACAAAAAGAACGTGAAGAACTGCTCAGTAGACCGTATGCTCATTGCTTTTTGTCGCTTGGCGGAATTTTGTGGTGTTTAGCTCTTCAGTTCAGTCCAGCTGACCTCGTCGAGCATGCTCTTGCAGGACCCTCCTTGGATGCCACTGACTGGGCAAGCGGGGACATATCGGACGGGTTGTATGCTGATATGGTAACACCAGCGGACAAAGGCATTCTTGTTGGCCGCAGTCTCCAAGGATCAGAATCATGCTGGCCCCCCTATGAGCTTTGGGATGCATCTACTGGGTGGACCGGGTGCTGGTCTGACGATAATGAGTCGTGGTTCCAATCACACCTCTCCAATCTCTCGGATGGTAGACTCGACACTCCAAAAAGTTGTCAGGTCTGGAGAAAACTCTTCAAGCCGGCTCCAGCAGTGGTGTCGCAAGATCCAGCCCATTGCGGGACTGACCTGTTTGCTCATTGTGTGTTTGGTCAACTAGGTCACTCTGTAGATCACGAACCTTGTTGGGACCTGGCGCAATACGAGGCTGCTTGAGAGGAGGAGATACTACTGCATAATTGTGTCACATTCATGTTAGATTTATGAAGCAACATTTGTAATAATAACCATGTATCTCAATATTAGTGTGAATTGTTCATTTGGTAACTTCTCGTCACGTTACTAGTCAGGCCACTTACCCTTGGGAAGTCAGAACATGGTCCATTGACTAATACTGGATAATTGACATCATCATTCATATTACATAAACAGATGCCTTCCGAGAGTCATCTACATGGGAGTGGAGCACTGCGTACACACTTTACAGCACTTTAACTACCAGCTCATGTTCAATGTCTGACTCTTGTCTCATGCACGGAGGGCTACTTGTTGGTTCCAGGAAACTTCCTTTTTGCAGCTATGCTCGCTCCTGAAGTCCCGGGCTTCCACGGCAGTCACTCAACCCACCTCCTCCACCTATCAAAAGGCACTCAGCACCCGCAAACGTCACAAGTTCAGTGAGACTCGGTTAAATAAGACGATTAGAGCTTCCTCATTATGTCGGAACTTTTTTTACGGCATTTTAATCGATTAAAATGGTCTAACGACGCGGACCCATTACATAGATTATGATCAAACAGTCAGCATTTTAATGAACCTCGCGCCATTTAATGCACGTGAACATGATGATATAACGGGTATTTTAATAAGTATTAACCTAATATCAATGGGTATTTTAATGGTACCCACCGAGTATTAGGGGCATTTTATGGCGGCCCTGTGGTCTGAATGCACATTGTAAGGTTGTCAACTGAGGTCTTAATGTCGTGATAATCATTCCAGCAAGGTGGTGATGAATGTTCAACGCATATCAATTGTTATTGTGAGACAAATATTAATCTAATTATGATATGCATGGTGAAAACAGAAATGACTCCCCTCGCCTCCGTACTTGCCGGACCATAAAGCCTGCTCATGACCAACAACCGACATAGAATAAGTGCGCTCTGGACACGCAAAAAAATGAGATCGAAAAGAGATAGGTAACACCAATAAAGCGCACCTTGAGTTGCTGGAGCAAATGAGAGCAGCAAGAGTAACAGAGTGACGAGCGCGCCTTGAGTTGCTAGAGCAAACAAGAGCAGCAAGAGTAACGAGTGACGAGCGCGCCTTGAGTTGCTAGAGCAAAACAAGAGCAGCAAGAGTAACAGTGACGAGCGCGCCTTGAGTCGCTGGAGCAAAACGAGAGCAACAAGAGTAACAGGGTCTAAGTGATGATGCTTGGTGTGATGGGGGGGCGCAACCGACTCTGGACAGGCAAAGAGATGAGATGGGAGGGAAACGGACAACATATAACAAAGCACACCTTGAGTCACCGGAGCAAAACGAGAGCAGCAAAGGTAACAGAGTGATGAGCGCGCTTTGAGTCGCTGGAGCAAAACGAGAGCAGCAAAAGTAATAGAGTGATGAGCACACCTTGAGTCGCTGGAGCAAAACAAGAGCAGCAAAGTAACAGACGGATGAGCGCGCCTTGAGTCGCTGGAGCAAAATGAGAGCAGCAGAAGTAACAGAGTGATGAGCACACCTTGAGTCGCTGGAGCAAAATGAGAGCAGCAAAAGTCACAGAGTGATGACGGGGAGGTTGAAGGCACCAGAATTCTGGACATGCAGTCTAAAAAAGATGAAATGGATTCAGAAGGGAAACGGACAATTTAAAATCAAGCGTACCTTGAGTTGCTGGAGCAAAATGAGAGCAGCAAAGGTTATGTTGGAGTGATGAGGGGAGGCTGAAGGCACCAGGACCAGATGGGAACATGGACGTCGACATTGAGAACAAAAGTGAGTTTGAATCGTCAACCTAAGCACTATCAATGATAACTCAATGACATAAAATAAATTACCATGTTAGGAAATAATCATAGCAAAAGGCTAAATTGGCGACAAACATGTTACTTACTACGGCATCTGATGGCCGCAAACTCATTGTAAGCAATATCCATGCAATCCTACTTTCTATGTTTGAATAATGGCTGAAATAAGGAGGAAGCTCACTATCGTCAGTGATTCAGATGGTGCTTGACGGAAAGCACATCGAGCTTGTCATGTGCTATTATGGGATACAGCAGGGCAATAAGACTATGACCGCTTCAGATCTATCAGTTAGTTCAAGACATATTGGTCTTATCTGCTTGCTGTCGACTCACCGACTCTGGACAATGTGCAGATTTTTGAGGTGATGCATTTCTTTGCTGGCATTCCCCATCATTCTTGCTGGCTGCAAGAACGAACTCATACATGACACAACAAGTGATTGACGAAGCTCAAGATGACGGACCAGAGACCTCTAGTGAGAGACAAGATTGAGAGAGCCAACTCCTAACACCGTGAAATCTCGGCATGAACCCCATCTAGCGAGGAGAACAAGATCGAGAGAGCCAACGACCACCACAGACCTAGGGAATGACACAGGTGTACCCGTGGGTGTCCGCAAGCATCACCCGCACCCGCACCCACACCGCAGGTATACCCACACCCCATGGCGGGTGCGGGTCTCATGGTGGGTTGGTGGGTAGTATAGTGGCGGGTGTGGCACAACAGTGCCCGCATCGACTGTGTGGACAGACGAGTCCATGCTGCTGCGCCGCGAAGACGAAGAAGTACCTGCGCTTGTCGCACCAGAACCCGTTCTGAAACTGTCTCCTCCATAACGGAAGGAGTGCCAGGCATGTTAGATGCGCTTGGGGGCTTGGTGAGGGAGGAGTGCTGCGCACGAGCGTCGTGTCGAGAGCGCTTCCAAATAATATCGGATTTCATACTAATGGGACGAGCAGAGCCGTGAAGCTTATAGTAGAGGCCGCATCTGTATGTATATAAGAGATAGGTACGAATATAGAAGGAACAACAAATGAGAACTTACGCGTTGCAAACGGTCTTGCCTTCATCGTCCTTCCTCCACAAAGGAGTTGCAACCAGGACTCACCACCTCCACAACTCGGACGAGTCCATACCCTTCACGACTAGTTGTTATTAGCAATCTTCACGATCTGTCCGAGGCTTGAACTCGACCTTTCGCGCTGGAAGACAGGCGCTCCTACGACATGATAGAATTGGTGATGGGTTTGAGGCGCCAGTCTAAGAAGAGAGAATTTTGCCTGTATCCGGTACACAAACAGGTCGTCGTTGGGGTTGGCATTGGGATGAAGGCACAGTGAGATTGCAAAAGCTGTACGAAGGAGCAACACATAGGTAACCCAAACACTCGGATTACAGTAGAGCTAGAATCTAGTGATTGTGTGATCAGATCTTAATAGCAATACTAGGGAGACAGAAGTATCATGCTACAGCGTGACGTGAGGAGCGGCGAATAGTGGTAGAATCACTGGCCAACGTCTGACTCTTGGGCTTCCTCCTGCCCCTGGATGCCTTTGCCTGAGGTTTGGCAATAGTAACAAGCCCAATAGCTGGTGATACGTCCTCGCTCTGACCCTGGGCATCACCAAAGTCTCTACACATGGTGCCATAGGAGTTGAAAAACACGGAGTTGAAATGGAAGGTTGTAGGCTAGTATCAACTTGAATGATAGGCCCTGGGGCTGCGGCTTCGGACTGCGGGACTGCGGCTTTGGGTTGCGGGACTGCAGCTTTGGGTTGCGGGACTGCGGCTTCGAGTTGGGGAGCGTCAACAGCTGTCTTAGGTTGCAAGGTTGAAATGGTTGCAGCTGCAGCTGCAGTTACAGTCGGATGGATGTTAGCTGCCTGTACCGGCAAGTTAACATATTCCAATGAGTCTGAATCATCGTTTGAGTCTGAATCACTGGCGTCCAGCGCGGCCATAACACGATCAAGTGATTCAGTGACTTGCTCCATGGTGCACTGAGTGTCATTGGATGGCTGCGTCTTGACGGTACCATCAAAGACATATCCGTTGATTTGCTCGACAACCGATTTGATGCGCTGGTGGTTCCACTTAACAACGAAGAATTTCTTGACTGTCTGAAAGAGGGAGTGATACGCGATCGAGGAAATGGCACCAACTCCATCACCCGAGAATTCCTGGTCTGGGGACAGGATGAATATGATCTACAGGACATGATGAGTATCAGCTCAGTGTATATTCAAACTGGGACCCTACCGATGTGACGCTAAATGCGATCAGGCCAGGAGTGCAGCTTGTGAGCTTCCACATCTTAGCGTAGGAAGGTGGTCCGCCACGTGCTTTGGAATACAATGACATCTTTCCACATACCGCAACCTTCATAGCCTTCAAAGCAACATATGAGTAGCCAGATCCGCTGTTACTAGTATAAACTGACCTTACCTTTGCGATGACTATCCAGTTCCTGAAGATTTTCTTCTCGTTCACGATATGATCGGGGTAAAGTATGGGCGCCTTGAAGATATCATAGGCCTTGCCTTTGCCTGCTTCCCATCCGATCAAGTCTGTGACCTGTGAGAGGGAAGTTCGGTCGTATTTCGAAACGAAAAATTCATTGGGCATGTTGAAGATGCCGCCTGCAACAGTACGCAGGCTGTTTAGAAATGATGAGCGAGCTTGCTGCATTCCGCTCCCGAACTGATTGAAGTATTTATTATAATATTAAAGCCTTGAAGTGAGAAAAACTGCGCACCTGGTTGAAGAATGCATTTGTTCGCATCTGAGCGTGCAACGTGTGGTCAATGGACGCATAGAGTTCAGCAACGAGTGCATCCTTTGCTGTAGACTTCTTCGCATAACGATTTGGATTCGAGAAGTCGACTGCAGGATCAGGACAGTCTGTTTGAAAAATAACCTTGTCAGGGAGAAACATCTCGGTAGTTAATGCATATTTTTTCGCCAGGCTTAAAATGAGCTTGTCAACATCATTCGTCGTCGATGAGGCAGGAGCTGAGACAGCAGATTCTGATGCGGACAGTATCGCAGATGCTGTTTGCGACATTGACGATACCCTAGACGACAATGTTTGAGGGCATTTACGAGAACGTTTCAGCTGTTGTGCAGCCAGAATACCATTGCTCTCATTCAGAGATGCATTCCGCTGCTGGAGCTGCCCTTGTTGAAGCTGGAGATATTTGATATACTAATGTATTAACAAGTATGTTAGAATTTAGAATATGTGATACGAACAAAAGCACAAGCGTACCTGTTGGTAGTGTTCAATAGAGGCGCCACTGCTCGGTGGAGCCACAGGCTGACATTGGGTGCCTTCATCTGCCGAGTCTGAACCTGAATCAGAACTGAAGGATATCGAATTCGAACCAGAGTCAGACATTGAAGGGTGTTGAGAGGTGGGTCGTCGCAGGGTGTCAAGTCCGTCTCGCAGTCGGTGCCATTTTATGCAATCGTGTTGAGGCCATGAGGCTGCGACCAACAAAGTTAAATTGAACAGTAATTTACACGCGATGAGGACGTACATAATAATCATCGCAACATGTTGCAGGTCGATGTGTGATAGTACACGTTTCAAATCTACACATCAACACGTGGACGGATAAAGTCTTACGATTCAGAAATAATGAGGTCACTTACATATGTAAAATGAAGAATGTTTGACGAAAGGCTGTTTGTAATTGCCGTGCATGGAAAGGCCCATCAGAGCAGGCTGGACCTGGAAACCGACATAGACGTTAGCACAGTTGATGGTCCACCAAAGTTGGGAAATAAGTTCCTTTGAAGAGCGTGTGCTCCAAGATACCCTTAACACCGCCTAGACATCAACATGGTAGTTGTTCGGTTGCCCGAGCTTTCCATCATGGCACTAAGACTCGCGCACCATAATGCGACAGCGGACTAGAGAAAACGCTTTCGACGAAGAGTATGATGATGGGGATTATGTCACGGAGTGGTGTATGGTATATCTATATGTTTTGTTAGTATATTTTCTTATACAAAGTTTACAGCTCACCAAATGTAGGTTTGAAGCGGCTGGTGCTATTTACGAAGTGGTTAAGATGAGGTGTGACTTTCTTGGATGTGAGTATGTGCGTGATGGATGTTGCATTTTGTCGGACAGGTGCTTGCGAATATGTGACGTTTGCATCTGTACTGTGGGCAGTCAAATAGGTAATGGTCTCGTCAGTTCCTGGGCATATGGGACAGTGTGAAGTGTCGCTCTCAAAGGGATGTGGCAGGACCTGGCTTACTTACAGGAGCAAATTTGCGGCTCTCAAGCCAGTATTAAAGCGGTAGTGGATCAAGTGCTTGGTTGATCTTGTAGAGCCTTGACTCGAAGAAACATGTCAGTATCTACAGTGTGAATTACAAAGTAATCTCCGTCTGTTTCCGGATCATTTGCGAGAGCAGCACCCCGAATGATCGATTGGACAGAGATGATTTCAGAGGATATGCGAGGTTTGGCTCGCACACGCCACAGTCCCATGTCATTATCTCGCCTTCGACGACTACTGGCGATACCAACATCATAAGGATGAATCAGCGCGAGAGGGAAATCAGTGTTGCCAATCAAGCAGCTGAACATGTACACGAGGCGAGCGAAAAATGGTTTGTCGGCAGTCTTCACGATGACGCAGTCATACCTTGGCAATCCATAGAACTTCGGGTTGCACCGAAGTAAATCTCGGTGCAGGCGCCAGTCGACTATTGATTCGTAGTTGACACGCAAGAAATGAAACACTGTTATCTAATAGTAGTGTATTAGTATAATGAATTGAATGAGAAGTAAATTAGCATACCATATCTTCTGTGCGCAGGTGAATACACTTTCCATCCGGCAATGGAATATTGTGCTGTGGTAGAAAGCCATTTAAGAAGCCATTTAGCTTCATCCGAAAGTTGGTGAAGGCCCTGTCAGTTCCGTGCGAGAGCATGATATCGGAAAACGAGTGGTTGCCTTGCCTCGAACCTAAATGAGCATGGATAGTAGTAGATTCGGGTTCCCCAGTGTCATCCAAGTCCAGCGCTTCATGAGTCTCCGGGTCGCAAGTGTTTCGTTTGTAGTACTCGTCAAGTTCATCGAGTTCAGTGCGCATAGATGTTGAGGTCAGAAGCCATTCATCATAGTGCAGAATCTGTAACAATAAAACAAGTCTGAATCTGCATGACAAATAGTTACAAGTAACAAACCTGAGAAGCGACGTTCTTGAAATTTGTACGTTGAAGATATATTTTTCGCAACGAGCCGTGCATTTTTTCATTTGGTTTGGTACTGTAGTTACGTGTCGCACCTTTCGATATGATATCGTCGAATATGTGAGAGACCAAATGTTTCTTTGGAAAGTTCCAATTTTTGAGGGTTTCAGGCTGTGATTGGGCAATATATTCCTAGTGATGTGTCAGCTGATCATCATCGAAAACCAGAACAATACAGTGACTTACGGCCATTATCTCTGAGAACTTTTGCACTGCCAACCTCCCAGCTGCGATTGTATGCTCTGTATGCACTTCTAACGAGGCATAGATATCAAACTCGATGTAGTGGCGAATGCAGCGAAGGAGTAAGTGTCCCAGTTTACAGCGGGACGAAGTAAATATATCCTGTGCGGCAAAGACAATCATCTAAATAGTAAGTTTGTGTTAGTGCCGAAAACCGCTTATAATGTGCACATGAACCTTTGACAGATCCCCGAGAACAGTACCATCAGTGAAATCCACTGCGACGACAGACGAAAAATGTGTTAAATCAGGCCATCGCGGAAGTCCATCAAAACTAGTAGGACGCTGAGTCAGAAGTAGCAACAATGTATCATGGTAATCACAATACATACTTTTTGTCGAGTTTGACAGCTGCATCGCGCCCGAGGTCTGAAATCCAAAACTTAACTTCCTTCCACAAATGATCGCCCCATAACCCTTCCTCATTTGTGTGAAGGCGGTCGAAAGAAAGTGCACGATGAACGTCGACGTGACGAACTCTCGAAAAGACATTCTAACAATTGAATTACATCAGTATTTGATAGATATCACAGCAGGAACTGCATACCTCAACATTTCGGAGCGAGAAAGCCTTGAGATGAGCCTCTTTTTCCTTCTCAGAAGGCTTCAATCTTGCAGTGCGAAGTACATCTTCAGATTGGTGGCGTGTGCGAAACTCGTGGGTAGCAAGAACGGACTGCTCGTCTTGCGGAACCAAGCAAACTGGACACGGGAATTTTCCCTTAAGTCCACGGATCAACGCCATGATACATCTACAATTTATACATAAGCCTCACAATAGTAAATGCATGTGGTACTTACTGTTCTTCATAATCAGCGCTTAAGATCAAAATAACAGGCCAGAGACGACGTTGGATTCCATCTCCACACTCAAACCAATAACCCGTATTCGAGTGCTGCGCAACTGAGGCAAGAAGCTGGTAAAATGACGTGTGCCAGACAGCATTTTTGAAGTCGACGTAGTTCTTCTTTTTCGCATGTTCCTGATTCTCGACAATCTAAATCAATACGGCAGTTAGCAATACTAATACTAACCCAACAAGCTTGTCAATGCAACTGACAATGGGCAGCCAACCGACGACGCGACCACCTCCCAAGGCAGTATTGTTGTTGCGAATGTGAACAGGTAGGTTGGCAATACGCGCAATAATTGGGTAGCCCTTTTGGGTCCCGAATGACGATAGTTTACTCTTGTCGGCATAAAGAATGTATGCCAGTGGTTTCGCATCTGAGGGAAGCTGGGACTAGTACAGTTACAACGGTTTGACATTGTACTATTAATTTAAAACAACAATAAAACAAGATTTGAAACATACTTGTGCATTCCAAAATGCATCAGCAGTCCATGGTTCGTCAATGAAACGTACAAACCTCTCTCCGTCGAATTTCGAGAGACGTTGAGCATCGAATACGAAATGAGGCGCGAGATATTTGTCTCGCAATAAATCGAGTCCCCAATCCCAGAGAGGGCGGTAATGCATCTCGAATTCGTGCACCTCACTGTCAAATGGAACAGACACTGTATCATTCTGAAACTGCGCACTGATAATCAGTTTATTATCATGTTAGTATTAGTATATGAGACAATACTCACTCTGGTATAACGTTGCGAAGCAAGGTTCCATAGGGAGCGAACCTCATCGTGATTTTGCAGCGTGAACTTATCATTGCCGCTAGCAGATCGGTGCACGAGATCCAGAAGGCGATTGGTTTGATCCTTCGTCATCGCAGCTTCAAGTGCAATCTCTGCTATTTCGAAGTCTAGCCGCGTGCGGAAGGGTTCCCAAGGTGTATTGTTACGAGGCACAGTATGTTCTGTCATGCGGCTGCGGGTGAACTCAGAGAAGTGATGTACAGTGGAAGAAATTTGGCTGTGAGGATGATACTCGACTTTAATATCATCGAGCTCAGGATTGGGCTTGTTGGGACCAGGATCAGGCTCATTGGAACCAGGATCGGGCTCGTTGGGAGCAAAATCGGCCTCGTGAAAGTCAGGTAAGGCTGCGTCATGGTCCACTGGTGGGTATTGTCGAGGCGATGACCCTTGCATCTCTGATATTGACAGTCTCAGTACATAATCAATCTAATTAAATTGAACATACCAACATCTGGATCTGGATCTGCCCAGATCGCAGTAGCACTCACTGTATTGCGATGAGAACAATTAGAAACATAGTACTATCATTGAAACATAAGGGCCCACCTGCAATAGATGATTGCGCATCCTCCAAACGTTGTAGATTATTGCGAATCTCGCGTCGCTGCCTTCGAAGTTCTGTATGGCAGATATCAACTATCTATTGAGTGCATGATTGAAAGACGACTGATTTGAGCACTCACCTTTCTTCTTGGCCTTCCGAACTATATCAGCAAACTCCTCGTCCTCCAGCCGTTCCTTTTCTTTCTTTGCACAAGACTTTGAATGCGATCCTAACCCGCGCGCACGAACATTCGCCCCACATCGATCACATGTCGCCAGTTCTGATGCCCGTTGCTTTGACTTAGGCATTGATATCAAGTAGCAAACAAGCGACGAACAAGCTGATGGTTCAGTAGATTATTAAAGTGAAAGGCTGTTAGTAATGGAGTACATACCAAAAATCAACTGTTAAAGACAAAACAGACGATGATCAAGGATATGTTTCGTTCGAGTGTAATATAAGATACTTGGCAAAACTGTTGAGCGCAAATGCGATAAGTTTTGGATGGGAAAGAGTCTCGTTCAGACTGACTATAGACTCACAGATAGATAGCAGGAGAGAATTGATTCAGACGAACGGAAGTTGTGGGTATGCGATTTGGTGTACAGGCGATTCAGATTCAAGCCGAATGAAACAAGACAATTGAATCAAGGATGTCGTTTAAAATAAAGAGTATAGATGAAAACAGCACAAAGAATCGGAAACGAAGCGATGTACAGAGCCAGAATTGTTGGGTGGGTTGATGCACGTCCAGGCTATTAGGCCTTAGGCCTTAGGCATAAGTCATCGTACGAGTCATAATCTGAATCAGGATGATATTGAGACTCCGCCTAAAGCATCGTAATTCAGATCACAATGACTTTGCGGGGCATCGTAACACGTGACCATTACAATGCCGGCAAAGAATCTCCGACACCGTAAAAGGCAACAGGACTTCGTACACCGCCAAAAATGTTTAGACAACGGGACTTACGCTCGCTCACCTAGGCAAGACCACCCCATCAATGCTACCCTTCCAGATGCCCAGTTCATGAGAATACAGTCATTACTTCACCTATCGCTGCCCATACTATGATTCCTTTGATCTGCGAACTCAGATGCGGACCGGTCGAGCCTATCATAGTCACAATGTTGTGCTGTTGTCTCTGGTTTTCACACTTTGGCCATTTTCGGGAGGATTGCTTGGGATTACCATTGGACAAAAGTTTCGGGGAGTCGCTTAGTACACGACTCCCCGAACTTCCCTTTTGAAGGACTTCCTTTCAATGGTCACATAGGACTACTGTACGTGAAGTAGCTCCCTAGCTAGCTCATTGCGTGGATGAAACAGTAATAACTACTCACCATATGTGTCACAGATCTTTCCCGCTATAGAAGGGTTTTCTTTTGCAATATTACCGGGACCTGCCAGTGGTCGCTCGATTGTAGACAGGCCTGCGCGCCTTCACTCATTCACTCATCGATGGCATCAATGAGGACTCGGATGCCTACTGTCAACGCCCCTCCCTGGCTCAAACATCGAAGACACAATCCACTTCCTATTCCAGCCTAAAATACAGTACAATGCAAATACATACCTCGATTGTGCCATTCATTCACGGGTCACTGCTCAATGTCTGTCGACAATTTCATCTTGAAAAAGTTGACGGTGATTATAGTGCATATTTGCATTTATGATCTGTGGCTATACCACGAAATTCATGGCATCATCCGACTTATGTTCACCTTTCACCCTAGATACTCCATGTACGATATATCGAAAGCGACTACCTTCAATATTGTAGCCGCGAGAGTCAGAACTCACTATCTTTCGGGTTCTCGACTGATCCTCGGACGTATTGGCGCATGGGCGACTCTGCACCGTTATATCGCTTGTGTGCCAACTTCCCTGACATCATATACAAAAAATTACCGTCACAACGCGCAGACATGTCCTAATTTCATGTCCTGGCTGAAATTATTCAAAAGAGCTCCCGGTCTTCCCCTCAGCGTGCGTTCAATCGATTAGCTTTGCCGCCACGAAGCTAACATGAAATCGCAGGTGGTTCCGTAGGGTGAACAACGTTGTAGTCGAGTCCTATCATAAGACAGGAGGCCATTTTGCTGCCTCTGAACGACCGGAAGAGCTTGTTGAGGATGTGCGGAAGATGTTTACGAAGGGGGGTCCCGCGTTCGCAATTGTCCCCGGAAAAAGTGGTCATGCTTGAACAACCAACATTCATATGCTACTCGAATGACTCGGACTGAATATTAGGTAAAAGTGTACGAATAGGTAGTGTCATTCAGAATATCGGTATGAAATCGTGCATCCTGTCCCTCGCATCTTGCGCAATACACTCTGCTATCCATGTGATGTTTCGAATTTCCTGTTCCTTCAGCTTCACATAACTGTAGAACACGCCATACTGGAACTGCTGCAGAAAAGCCAGCTTGTTGAGGTGTACCTCCATGCGGAAGAAACGATCCTCCAGCTGTGCAGCTACTCCAAAGTCCCCAAGATCTCCGTTACTCTGGCCTGATGCTGAGTTGTCGAAGAATGAACGATATTCGCCTACGTTATCGCACACTTGACGAACTTGGTCTATGTCATCCGCTTTGGCGAGAGCATTGTTACCTGCGGGGAACAATCGCCCAATGGCAGGGAAAAGTTTAGCGCGCTGCTCCTTGGTGAGCTCTGTGTCAAAGGAATTGATGGTAATGTTTATCGTTCGTCTGTCAGCTTCGAAGGCGAGAATGTTGTGCATGACATCTACAGTTGTCGAACCAATAGTGGAGACATAGTTGTAGAAATCCTCGAGATACGCTTTGTAGACGGTATTCCTGATGATCTCGATGTTCATGTCATCAAGATCAGCAGCAGAGAGGCAATCGCGGAAGTAGGGCGCTGATAATGGTATTTAGTATCTGGGGTCGGGGTCGTGCCAGGACAAATACCTAGAGGCGTTTCCACCAATACACTCTGGTAGAGCTCTTCTACGTTGGTTGCCACACATAATGCGGGCATGGTATCAAATATGCCTAGTGGATGACATCGTTCGAGAAGTTCATGCGTATCCCTCTCGTGGAGCGTGCCCGTTATGAGTAGGACGACATTGTCGATCATGTACCCATACCTGCAAACTATGAGCGCAAGAACATATAATTGATCATTACACACGTGATGTAATCCAAAAACTTGCTCAGAGGCTCAACGGAATTGCTGCGAAGAAAGTTGAAGTGATCCACGAGAGTCTGTGTTGCCTTGTCTGCTATAGTTGAGGTGGACAGCGGGGATGGCTCGTTCGCGAGGAAGTTTCCATAGTCAGTCGCGGACAGCTGCGTTTTAAAATCTATGTCAAGCGCGCGTGAGCAAGGATAACTTATTTCCCCTCCCTTCCTGACCTTCCAATGTCTCGCACTGAGTCAAGCTGGCATAGTGAGATTGAGTGAGTATCCCAGATTTGTAGCCTCGGACGATCCCTTCTAGAAATCCGTTGTTCACCTAGAAGGTGCGCTTCCATTAGCTTTAGAGGACATGTCGATAGTGTATACCCACGTTGAAAAAGAGACCCTCCATGATGACCCGCTCGTGACGAACTTAGTACTGCGCGACTTGGCACAGGCCGATACTTGAGACGTAAAAGGAAGGTGATTTCCACGATCGTTGGTCTGGCGGGGTAGCTATTCATCCCAAATCAGATTGTGCAAATTCATAACTATTCCTTCATTGTTTTGTTCATCATAGGGACATATCACTAGCTATACCAGTCAATGTCTATTTTCTTTTCATCCCTCTCTGGACCCTCTGCAAAGCACGTCGACACGTTTAACGGCGCACATTCTTCAGCCCTCTTCATCGGGAGCGAAGGAGCTACAACTTCGGATAACTGGTTTGCAGACTCCGAAGATATAGCATCAGAGTTATCGCTAAAGAAGGGGCCACGCTGTCAATCACACAAGTTAGAGACCTAATGAACAGGGCAGGTAATATTCTCCTCGCTCGCTTCAAGTTCATGTAGAAGGACTAGCACTTCAGGCGCCCTGGTGCGGCACATATTTTGTGCTGTGCCGCATGCAGAGATCAAATTGAGTGGTGTCTCATGAGTCGAGGGAGGGATGGAACATTTGAGGCAGAGTGCGCAGTGACACAATATTGATCCTATATGTAACAGGAGCCGTTGCAATGCGCGGAACATCTATGTTTTAGTGTCTGAGAGGCGAGTAAAGAGTCACGGATTCCAGGATTACTCACTTAAAGCATGCGAAGGCTGCGACAGTTGAAGTGGTAAGGCATGTGGTAGCTGTCACGCGGCGTGGGTGAGGTTTCACGCGGCCGTGGCGCAGCATGTGCTATGCTTGATCCGCAGCATGCAAGTGGGCCTTGAAGCTTTGAAGCTTGAATTTTGACATGGCATAGGTAAGTATGGAGCTTGATATTAGTACAGAGACTGCGATTGTCAATATGGTGGCACAGTGGTTGAGGCTTGACATTGTACTGGAGGCTGCATCAGACTTGACAAGATGGGGTCGAGCCTGCTAGACAGTGAGATAATACTTCACATTGCTTCTGAAAGACAACATTAGATCAATGACCATAGATACAACACAAACACGAGATGGACACTACATAGTACGAACAAAGAGAACAACTTGAAGCACTGTAAATTTGGTGAGAAGTAGATCCAGCACTCAGGCTGGTTGAGCGTAAGTGCTTGATTTGTGACAGTGCCGCGTTACAGGCGCGTCGCCGTGACGACCATATCACCTGACCCTTGTCTATGTATACTCTCAGGTACCACAGCCGTGTTCATCATGATGGTGGTGAGACTGACCAGAGTTCGTGGAAATGAGCTATGCTATGATATCTTTGTTCCCTTAACACAGCTTTTCCAATACGCCATCTCGCCCATCAGTTGCGTATGTTTCTGCAACGTATAAGTTCGTGTAGGTGCAAAATGCTCTTCTGTGCTTACCAGTCACGCTCTTACTATGTCTGTATCGGAAAAGAACTACGTGGTTGAGGAGGACCAGCCTGAGATTTCCGTAGAGGATCACAGACTTTTACGCAAGGTCGACCGCAGACTTCTGCCTGTTTTCACTCTGCTTTACCTCCTTAGTTTCCTGGATAGGTTTGTTATCTATCTGACTCTAGCTGCATTGTGAGCTCATAATGTTCCAAAGGTCAAACATCGGGAATGCGAAGTAAGCAAAGTTAATATGTACTTGAGTCTTGCACTGCTGACGATTCACATAACATGTAGACTCGATGGAATGACAACTGTGCGGTGGTTTACGCTTTTCGTGATTTGAACCCTGGGCCTGACATGTGATGTTCGTTCTACATCATAGGATCTCGGCGTATCTGCTGCTAGTTATAACACTGCTTTGGCCATATATTTTGTCGGTTATATTGTTTTCGAGATCCCTGCCAATGTATGTGCCGCAAATTCCAATTCACTTCTTCAGCTAACCTAATTTCCCCTAGATAATGTGATACCAATTTCCATCAATGCTGATCTAGAGGGGAATCTAATTTGTTATCGTCGCTGTGCAGACTGAAGAAATGTAATCCACAAGTCTGGCTCCCGTCATTGACTCTTGCCTGGGGTATCGTCTCTATCGGCCAGGGTCTTGTCAAGAACCAAGCCGGGTTATTTGGAATCAGATTCTGTATGTTGGCTTGTGTTTGTGGACTCTGGAGGTACTGATGCTGATTGCCTGCCTATCGTCAGTACTTGGTGCCACGGAAGCTGGGCTGTTTCCCGGTGTGATATACGTCTTCTCAGTATATTACCTGAGGTGAGAAGCACAATGTTGGGCCCTTATGCATACCGAGGCTTAACTGCTTTTGTATTGTATAGACGCGAGCGGAGTTGGCGAGTTGCAATTTTCTTCGGTGGTTCGGCATTGGCGGGGGCATTCGGAGGTATGCAAGACATTCTGGATATGGCTGCAGTTCGATTAAATTTCTGAAGGGATATTTGCATATTGCATTGGATTGATGAATGGTGTGGGCGGAAAAAGCGGTTGGCAATGGTATGTTCGTGTTCTCATGCATCACCTCATTAACGCAACGTCGAAAAGGATATTCATTCTTGAAGGATTACTGACAGCGGTCGTTTCCCTTATCGCATATTTCATTGTGCCCACTTGGTCTCACAAGGCCAAATTTGTGCGTGTTCTCCTTCTGTTTCGTTACCCAAAAACGTCAACTTTTACAGTTATCTGAAACAGAAAAAACGCGCCTGCTAGATAGATTGCGAGCAGATTCTGATGCGGGGACTGACCAAACTTTCAAATGGTCGTCCGTCGGAGATGCTTTTAGCGATCACTTAGTCTGGGCATATGCATTCCTCTTCCATGGATTCTCTTTTGTACTGTACTCGCTCAGCCTTTTCCTGGTACGTTCGTCATCGAAGGAAATTACGAATAATGCCTGACTGTTTGTTCTAGCCTACAATCATCGCGGGACTCGGGTTTGAGACATGGCAGGCTCAACTGTAAGTGCCTTTGATCTCGAAGTTCGATCCAATGTTGATGTAGTCCCACACCAAGGATGACCGTCCCCCCGAATGTACTCGCAAGCTTCTCAATATGGACCACAGTATATTTCTCAAGCAAGTACAATGCAAGAGCGCCGTTCATCATAGGAGCTGCAATTGTATCCATCATTGGTGAGAGCATTTCTGCCACGCACTTTAATTATCTCATGAACCTCAAGGATATATCCTTCTCATCACTTGCACGAAACGTAAGTTGCCTAATTTGACCAGTCGTTTGGCGCAACGCGTGCTCATACATATAACAGCCGGTCTTCAATATTTTGGAGTACACCTCGCAGCGGGTGAGTCGCAGAAAATTATTCGAGGCTTTGTCGCTCATATGTTCTGATTTGATGCAGCCGGTGTGTATACAGGCAATTCGCTTCTTCTAAGGTCTGTTCAGGTAACTCCAGTTGCGCTCCACTAGCTCATAACATGTCACAGTTGGCCTGGGGAGAACGTTTCTGGTCAGGCTAAACGTGCAGTTGCGGTAGCCCTTCAAATCAGCGTCGGCGATATCGGAGCGATTGCAGGCTGTCTGATCTACAGGCCCACACTGGCCAGTCACCTGTACCGCACACCCAATCTTATAGCCATCGGCTATCTCCTGTTCGCAATCGTAATGACCGCATATTTGTGGGTCATGATGAGTATGGAGAACAAGAGGCGAGATCGTTTATTGTCAAAGGGCGAATCAAAGGATGAAACCGAGGAAGAGAGAATCAGGTTGGGTGATCGTTCTGTGCGCTACAGATACCGAATTTGAGCAGATTGCTACATGTCATCTGAACATCCATTAAACGACTTTCCAGAAGGAATATAACGTAGTGGGTAGTGTGATGCGATGCGATATTAGTATGTGCGTAACGTGCGGCGAGCACGCGTATAATGATATAAACATAATGGACAGACTAAAAGCTACGTGGTCACACGGCGCCTCTTGTTAGCGCGTGTTGTCCGTTCCCGATATTCGTCATCACCATCATCTTCGGTGAAGTAATCATCTTCCGCTGCGTCTGGGCCATAAAGTTGCTTCCGCTTATCTAGGTCAAGTTTCCGTAGAGAGCGAAGATTGACCATCAGTGATTTATGAAACTCGCTCTAAATTTGGACGTCTGTCAGACAAGGGCCAGGTCAAGAGAGGGTGAATGACTACCTTTGCAACGCGACGTCTTCCCTCGGAAGGCGCACTCTTCTCAAGACGCTTGCGTTTTTCCTTGTACTATGAAACAAAGGTTGACATTTGAAGAGAAGTTGATTGATTAAGAATGGTACCTTTTTCTGTTCCTCGGCCAGCAACACTGACAGATGCTTGACCCACCGTTGTAGATTTGACTCTACCTTCCGCTTCTTTGCCTGCATTGTCATGAGGACGACAACGGCATTTTCGTCATCATCCTCAACGATAGCTTCATCATCAGAATCTGGGATGACATAAGACATGACAGCGGCCGCAGAGCGCCGCGGTCTCCGTTTAGTGGCGCGTGGAGAAACTTGAACCTTCGACGGACCGGCCTGGGTAGATAAACGAGAGATGGTGGGGCTAGTCTCCTTCGACTTCACTTTCACTTTGCTACACCGCTTCGGTTCCGTTGCTGGTGGTTGCTTCGAAAGATAGTCTTCTTCAGAAAAGTAAAACTCGGCGCCGTTCTCAATCTCGTGGTACAGACACCAGTTCTAGTAGGGGTTCAGAGAGTCAGCAAAAATTACACCCTACCATCGATTTATGCTGACCGGTGCTTTTCCAAGGCGTGCAAGTAGCCTGAAATGCTTGAGTGTTACAGGTACATGTTGTGATGTTGAAACATAGTTAGTTGAGGGGGTATTGCATGTGAAAAATACATGAAGAAGCTGTGCTATTGTGTCAGAGGGATCATTCCTCAGGGGGATACCGCACCGACCGTAGTGTTATTGTTGATCACGGCGTGTGTCAGGAACGTAGCAGCCATCGCACTTCGGACCGGATATCGTTCTTTGACCCATCGACCAACTGGAATGAAGTCTGCGATGCATTATGAACATTCATGGTTGTATATGCATAAGGTTCAATCATTACCTGTTGGGTACCCGAGCTTTCCGGTGGTGTCAGATCCAAAGTAGCTGAAATAGAAAGACCGCCTGCGAGAACGTGTGGGAGCCATTTCGTCCTGTCGAATCATAGAGGACAATGTGTCTTGACCGATAATCCCCTGCAACGTAGTGAGCAAACGTTTCAACGTTAAAAGCAACAATACACTAACCAATTCTGACGTGTTCCCGGTTTCAGCTTGAACAGGTCCTTCATTCCCAATTTCATCCTCGTCCATCTCGCGACCATCTGTAGCAATTGCATCTCCCGAAGCGTTCGGCTCTGCCGAATGAAGGCCAGCAGCCCCAGAGCTATTCCGTGTGGCTTTCGAGCTGGTGTTGAAATCTCTACACAGTGGGGCTTCATATGTAGCGCATGCCTCTTCATTGTCATACGATGGAAGATCGTCCAAGTTTATCGCATAACACTGAACCGCATTTTCTTGCAATACCGCATGAAGATATGGATGACAGTCAACGAGTTTCTTGAGCGTCTTCCCCTATTTATCAAAGTCGTCAAAATAATGGCCCACCACAATCTTTAGTCCAAACACTCACCTTACTGCCAATCTTAAGGCACTTCACAGCAACTTCTTGAAGGATGTCTTTGATATCACTCGAACTGAGATTCATCTCGTCCTTCGCGAAATCAACAAGAGCTGAATGTTTCTCAACAAATGGATTGGTTAAGATGTCCACAATATCCTTCCTCGTCAACGGGAGTAGACCCAGGGGTTCTAATTTGCTCTTCAGTGTACCTGAGGGGTTTGGCTGGACCAGGACATTATCCGACAAACACGCTGTGAGGAGCATGACAATGCGGACTGTTGGATCTGTACTAGGAAAATCGGCGTATAGATGTCTGAGAACGTTGATGGTATAGGCGGAAGTGATAGACCGAGTGTTGACAAATAGCTAAAAACCGAGCTCAAGTCAAAGCCACACAAAGTACATTCTGAATTCACCTTGATCAACTCAGCGACGACGGTGCTATGGGTCAGTGAAGTAAGAATGAGAGGTGAATGAACGTCGATCTCAAAAGGTGGTGTACGTACGAGAGATCGAATAGGAGTTCCTTGGTGCGATCGAGGATCTTAAGCGCACGGTAAGCCGACTCATTGCTCTTTGATTCCATGCAGATTTCAGCTGCTACCGTGCGACTCAGGAACATCCTAGCAGGTAAACAGGACCACGAAATGCGAATACGTATCTGAGCATGCAAAAACTATTGTAACAAGACTGCTTGCTCTCACCTAGCATCAAGACGCCGCAGCTCGCGTACATTCCTGAGAATGTCATCGGACCGCTCACCGTTGTTGAGCGCCATCTTCTCAAACATCTTACGGAAGACGAAGTCGCGGTACTATCAAATTCTTTAGTATTAGTGGTGGATGTGTTAAAAGGCAAGATTACCTTGGTGTCCATGTGAAATCCATTGGCTTCAGCATAGGGAAGCAATCTTGGCTCGATAGCGAGAGCAATCGGTAACTGCACCATAAGGGGGTCCTATACGAGGACGCCTTGAGTATACCCAAACTGGTTGTGACGTTCCAGAAACCGACCTTCATGCTGAACGGGATAAACTAAAGCGAATCGTAGGAAACCATACCATTAAGGAAATTGACGCCGCGCACCTTATACTTGCCAAAAATATCTCGCACCGTCTCCCACTTTGTACTCTTCATATCTGGTGGAAGCCTACTCTCCTTTAAAAACACAGCGAAGAAATAACCGTCATCCTCATTCTTTCCCAACGGTACTTCATCGAACAACCCGCAAGCGACCTTCATGAAATGAGCGAAAACGGGAATCGACATGTTGCGAACCCATGCGGTCTTTATGAAATGATTTGCAGACCTAAAATAATGGTGTATGGCGACTTGGACAAGATATCTGGATACATATGCGCCACTACTGATTAGGATCTAGACAAAGGGAGCGCATATAATCAGTTAGGCTCCGTGAAGCGCTGAGACGCAGCGAGAGAAATAAGTGACAAACGTCGATGACTTTGTCGGACATGATCTTCCCTCTTCCTAAAGCCCAAAACATAGCATCCATGCGGCCATAACGGTTGAGAAAGTAGTGGGCTCGAACGTAGGGGTCTTGGGACACATTGTGAAAGTGTTTGGAAGTGAGCGTTAAAGCGGTCGGGTCGTCGAGTTCGTAGAAGATCAATTCGATGACTTCATCTATGCAAATCTCAGGTTATGAGTGAGAAAAAGAATGATCAGAAAACATACCACACAGGCGTTGCATGGCGTGTGGTAGAAGGGTTCTTGACTGCGGTAGGCAGAAGCTTGAACTGCTCAGAAAGAGCACTAGTCGCAAGTTGACGCCGTCCAAGGAACCTAACGACTAGGATTAGGGACTTGACGAGGTTGGCGTTTACGATGATGTGGTTGGGTGTCAAGAGGTGTGCAGCCGGAGAACGCACTTCATCGGACTTCTAAATTCAACCACCACTGCATCTTGAAAGTCAAAAAACCTTGGCCAAAGCGATCACAATGTTCCACAAAATATCGTATCATGAAGTTTAACCTGTTCAGAGTGAAAAGATGCGTGAAATGGCAACGTTCTACACCGTTACAGGCGCTACATTGTGCTAAGATGCAATGCCGGCATGTCTTTTTAGAAAGTCCTCTTATAGTAACTCCTCCAGACTTGCCACGCTAATCTCCAATCTCGGATCTGCAAGGAGGGGTTAAAGACGTTGAAATTGACCGATTCCAACGTCGATAGAATGGACACAACTGGTATCTAAAAAATTTCGTCAAACATCATAGTAATCCGAAAAATCCGACGTACAGCAGCGGAAAACACAGGCATGGCGTCCGGTGGGACCCTGCCCCCGGACTCCTTGAACATGTCGCGTGCGGTGAGTAAATGATCATTTGCAACAGTTGCGAGTTCAAACACCGCATCCTCTAGCCCGTGGGACTGATTTCCCCTTGCTGAAAATTTCTTGCTGATTGACGTTATGCTTGGCAGTGATCTCCGCGGGTATGACCATAACGCCCTTACTAGCATGAAAAGGTAAAGCTCGTATAAGGGTCGTCAATGATTGAGCCACCCCAAGATGCGAGGCTGCGTGCGCAAGCGTGGAGGAGGGGAGTTTCAGCATTTCTAACAGAAGATAGAGGAAAGTTGATGAAGTAGACTCCGCATGTGATGTCATGGACTCCAGAGTAAGGTGGGTCTGGTTATGAAGTTCTTGTTCCTTCGAGTTAGACAACTATAAGGGCCATATGTGAACGCATAAACGAATCGCTTACCCTTGCTTCGATTATTCTGTTAAAGTGATATAGAGACAAATGGTTATCCCGTGTTGCTTCATACATCGCAAGAGCAATAGGATGGCGCGGAGGCTTATCCTATCATTGACAGAGACCATCAGGTGATTGCGGTATTCAAAAAGTGCCACCCACATTGTAAATATCTTTCATGGCATCTCTCCAGAACATTAGGCGTGCCTGACCCAAGGTAGTCTGGGACACCGCCTCTCGCACCGTGGCAAGCTCGATCTAAAGCGCGAGTTAAAGACAGTTAAACACCGGTAAAGCGTCACACGTACATAGAATGCTCTGAGTGCTAGATACCCACCTTGAAATCGTTTAGGGTATAGCTGGGACGTCAAATAACCTTCATAGTCATGTTTCCGTACCAAGTCTTTGCAGTAGTCGGCTGGATTGGAAATGCCAGCTTCAGAACGCAAAGCCTGAATTTGTATGAAGCCGGCGAAAAGAACTTAATCTCTGCAGACAGTGAGAACGAAGCGACAGTGGCATCACGATCATGGCTCATGACAAAATGTAGAATGACCGGCAACCAAATTTCAACATTTCATGAGTTACCGGAGTTATAATACTTCCACACAGACTCAGTCCCAACGTCCAAACAGGCTGCGATGTCATTGAAAAAGTCAGGACTTCAAAGGGAGGTTCCTAGCACTCTATAGACGGTAAGTGACAGTCGGGACAGAGTGCAAACTTTCTTGATGGATCCTCTAGTGCATTACGCATGGTCCGTACCAAACCAGTTCTGACCCAGCCAAAGTTTCTCCTGTTCGTGCGCTACAACTTTCACACGCAAGCATCTTCTGTATCACCTCGCAATGTTGCAGCTATAGAGCACCTCATTCGTCGTGGTAGAAGGCAACTGGAGATGTACGAGCAGTCCTCTGTCAGAGACTGCCAGATATCACGAGCCATGAGTGATTGGGAGCAAAGCCGACGCGGATCATGGACAACGTCGCAGTAATATCAAATATCACAGGAGATGGTAGATTCGGTCGAAGCAATATTATGGGTAACTACGAGTATGGTACAAGAGTTTGGGACGCGACTCCCTCGTCGCGTCACACAGTAATGGGTGTACTCGACCTCTTGGTCCGTCGTGCCTTCAGCCTCTCAGCGCGCGTACGAGGGACGCTTTCTTTATCTTGAGATGGTTGAACGCCAGTTGTGGTGGGCTTCGGCTTGGATGCCAAGAGCTGGCGTTTAGCTTCCAATTCAGCAATATACTTCTCGTAAAGTAGTCTCCGCTCGTTAATCACGTATTTTATACGTGCCATTGATTTCCGACACTGTAAAATCATTCAACGCTTTAGTCCGGCATAAAAATGGCATGCTCACTTGAACATCCTTTTTAATGCCAGCAAGACTCTCAGGATTGCTGACACCAATTCGTCTCGCCTCCTCTCTCTGGGCCGCAAGGAGGTTTCGTTCTCGCAAGAGAACATACCAAAGCGTATGCAAGTCCTTGAAGCTCTTTCGCCGAAGTTCTGCTGCTTTCCATGACCTCGCTGCGGACAGTAACTGAGCAACCCGCGAGAATACACAAGGAAAATATTTAACACTCACCGGGATCATCTTGGAATGTGTCTCTTCCTTCAAGACTCACATATACCATCTCCCCGTCGACTTCCTTCTTTCTGAAAAAAGCCCAAAGGCCATGGTTCGGGTCTACCTCGACGCCGAGATGGGGTCTGAGGGCAGCACCTTTCGACTTGCGAGTGGATGGTTGGAAGTCAGGCCTTTGAATCATACGCGAAGGATCGATAAGTGGGACTTCATTTGAGTTCCAACGCACCGACTGCAGAAAACGAGCAGCACGCAAAGGGCGAACTGCTTGCAGAATTGTTGTCATCGTTTTGCGTCAAAGAATTACTCGGACAGTCTAATTTGCATACTTACATAGCCACATAATTGGCTTAGTCAGCTTTCTGCGTAATTGCCCTCTTGCCTTGCCCTTAACTTGCGAGTGTAGTACCAAGTACCGCAGCTTGGGGAGTCCATGATATGTTTCAAGTCCTTTGTTGCTCACTCGGCAAATGTTTTATGCATTAGCAGCGTTATTCCTATCGGAATGCAACCTGCTGGGCCACTAGTCAACACTGGCGGACCTCTGCTCAATCAGCCGCACTTTCCAGAAGTAGAAACAGCATCTGGACCGTGTACAACTGTGGCCTCACGAACGTCGAGTGCGACTGAAGGAAAGCATACTCCCAAACTCGTGAACGATTCTGTTGTCCCCGTGCCTGACCGCTGATACCGAACTGTTAAATGCAACGAGCTGGATTCCAGGACCTCAGCTCTCTCGGGAATTACACTCGAAAGTGATTAACCTCTCTTTGCCACATTCAGATACGGCGTTCATCCGTATCGCACAGGGACATCTGGAAATGCATGGACTAACAAAACAAAGCTCATACAGGATCGAACATCACAACAGATTTCCATCGCCCACGTATGCATCTGCGGGCATCTAGGGATCTTCCCACTAAGGATCTACGAATAAAACGCTGCGAGTCTAACGAGACGCGACAGGTGTGCCGTGCCGCGAGCGGAGTGAAATATGTAACGCAGCACTCAAATCACAACTGCTGGTGAAATGGCAAGGATCAACAGCTTTTTGGATGCAAAGGGCTCGAAGAGAGCCTTTCGTGCCTCAAAAGTTGTTGGTATCGAAGCCAGGAACCGATTTCTCGAGCAAGCGCCGCTGTACTATTCGATTGACATTGCTTAGCATCCGAGGCATAACTTGAGAACGAGAGGTATGATATTCTTTTCGTAGATTCTTGACGAGATCTCTAACTTCAATGATCTCGAGGGCTATTAACGCAGATGCATTTGTGCTTGCACAGAGCCACACGATGAGCTTGCCATCAGAAACGTAATATGAAAGTGTAGACGATGGTTAATTCGGCATTTGCTGCTGCGAACAAGCCAGAAAGTGCCAAATTAACCATCATCTGAAAGCAAGTTCGAGACGTTTGAGGAAATCCACTTAGGAAACACGAGATCTCCAAATGCTATGTAGTTAGCCGTGCTGATTGTCAACATAGGCAGAAAAACCAATATACGACGATTCCCCCAAGTGTGAGTGTGCACGACCGAAACGAACGTCAATATTTTGACGAGTCAAGACACTCACACGAGTGACATCAAACTCAAATCACTTCCTGCCATTCATACTGCCATTTATGTGATTCATCGCATTGAGTCCAAAACAACTTGCGCGGTAGGGGCAGACGATCGATAGCAGGGTCCACGGTAAATGTGAAGACGTCGGTGATAGTCCCGATGGGGAGCCTATTTCTGACTGGGAGGCCTTGATTTTGGACTCATCAAGTTAAATCTGTAACGCTGCTTCTGCAAAGTTGGATATGACCGGACGAGCTATGAACAATCTATGGATTAGGTCGGCAGAACAAACGTCAAGCGGACTCATGAACGCTGTAATCATTCATGGAGTTATGCTGCTGAACTCTATAATCAGTCATTAGATTAACGACTTGTGCAAATTGATGAAATCTAGGCCGTCGCTGGTGGAGTAGTGAGACCGAATAGCTTAGTGGGTTATACTATTTCTTGGGCTTCTTGGCTGGAGCGTAGGTTAATAGTGAGCTCCCGAGAAAACACTGTTTCTCACCTCCATATCGACTCCGTCCAGTCATACGATTGACTACTCCTCCGAAATCTAAAGATCCACGGACGACCTTGTAACTAGGATAGAAAAGTTTAAGCACACATTGAACATGCATATCCGGAGGAGAAACTCACCGGACACCAGGCAAGTCCTGAGCACGTCCACCGCGGACTGTTACCACACTATGCTCCTGCAAGTTATGTCCCTCGCCCTGAATGTATGCCATGATAGTCTTCCCAGTAGTCAACTTGACACGCGCGACTTTCCGCTTCGCCGAGTTGGGTTTCTTGGGCTTCATTATAAAAATTTGGGAGCAGACACCCTTTCTCTGAGGGCAGACCTCGAGTAGTGGTGACTTTGGGTCTTTAGCTTTTTGTGGACGCTTTCGTCGCATCGTCTGATTGAGTGTCATGGACAAGGAAGGCGACGAACTGAAAAGACGCGATTCGAGAAGAGACCTTGTGGCAAGAGGAGTCGCAGAGAGCTGAGTTAGCCTACATGGCTGAGATATTCGACTCCAGGCTCGCAGTGCAGACAACATTTTCGACTTGTTTTCGGCACTAGTTGCAGAAGAAGCTGAAGTGAGCTGACATAATCAGGACTATACCGCGTACACGCCTGCCCTCAACTCTAAATTGGACTCGCGACAACTTACGCGCTAAGTTACATACTGCTGAAGAATGCCGGTGGCCAGTTCTTCAAGGAGGAAGAGCGCGCGTTCTCGCAGGGAACCTTCTTCAGATAGGATAGAAGAGGACTATCCGTCTCAGCATGCTGGCAACAACGATGATGTCGAAGGTGGAGACGACGAGGAAGAACAGCCGAAGCGCAAGGTGAAGAAGGAAAAGAAGGCTCGAAAGCGCGCTCAAGGAGACTCTGAATCTGACAACGATCCCCCTGCTGTTGAGGATGATGACGAGGACAATCGCATTGACATCGAAAACTTTCATGACCAGCCCCTAGACAAGAAGGAAGGCACGAAGCTCTCGGGCATTGCGCAGGACTGGGAAATGATCCGGAAGCAGATTCATCAGGGTTCATTCGCCCTCGCGAAGGATGTGGCTACTTCGCTTGCAGACGTCTTGGAAGGAGATAACGCAAACCAGGTGAGTTATTACCGGTCACCATTCACTATGGGCTCTTTCTGACCACCCGGACTACCCAGGCTTTGTCGGAGGTTGATGATATCATGAAAACATTGATTGAAATCGACCACGAGATGCAATCACATGAAAAGGCTCTTAGCTGGATGCACCAGCAGCTTATGCGTGGCGAGCCAGTAGTGAGTGGGTCCTGATGGAGAATCTGGGGATATTGACGCCTCAAACAGGAGGGTGCCGTAGAGTTCTATGAGAAAGAGGTGAAGAAGAGGATTGATGAATTCAACGATAGAACGTCTCGGAAGAAGTATGGCTTGAACGATCAATACGTTCAGTTCAAGCAAGGCATTTTTGTACGTTGTCCGTTAATATACGGTTCACTGGCCTCATCAACTCACCCTTTCAAATAGGAGGTCCAAAATCCTGGCGAGAACATACCTCCCATCAATGACTTTATACCACGAGGTTATTGTCTCTGCATCTTGCGTGTAACGGATTCTGACAAAGGTCTTCAGAGGAGGGTGATGAAAGTGATGACGAAGACGATTTAGAGATTGGAGGAGTCACACAAGACTTCAAATGTCCCATCACCTTGACGATGCTGGTGAATCCCCTGAAATCGTAAGTGAATTCATATTGGACTTGTTCTATATAACCCAACTTTTGCAGCTCCACTTGTGGCCACGCCTTCTCTGGAGATGCTATCCGGGAATACATAAATAAAGGCCCTCCTTCTGGGAAGTCGTGCCCTGCCGCAGGCTGCAGTCAAAAGCTCACTATAGCTATGCTGGTTGCCGACAGTAGTCTCGAAAAACGAGCCAAACTTGCTGCAAGAAGGGCTCAGCGGGATGAAGATGACAGTGACGTTGACGATGATGAGGTGATAGAGTAAATCAGCTTCTCTGCAACTAATCTTGGCCTGGCTTTACTTAGCTTATACTGATCAGGGATCCTAATGAAAGGGTTTTCCTGACAAGCATGGCCTACGGCATCATGATATATGAGTGCGATATACAGTCTGTAGTGCGATGTTCAGTCTTCGAAAACAGACATGTCCTCAAGCCCTCCGGCGTCTCTCAGTTTCGATTCCCTTTCTTTGTTTGCCCTAACGAGCTTCTCGATTTCGCACCCTAGTGCCCAACACCATACATCCCTTTCAACCCTGCTTCTCATCCTGAACACAATAACCTTGTGCTTTGCCGAGAGGGAAGGCACATTGTCCGCAGCTCCGTCCCTACTTTTGCGGTACCAGATAGCAAAGAGCATATCCTCTTCTGGATCATCGGCTTCGAATCCGTCAAAGTAACGACGGGGAGCACTGGGAGTTTCAGGGTGATACTCGCCTGGCTGCAAGGCAAGAGCAGCCAAATACCCTGAACAAACATAAGAATCCATTAGATTGATCTCCTTGCTCTTATGACGGAGAAATGAATTCCGCGAGACATGGTATTGGAGGAGACGTCCAGCGACTAGGAACAACTGCACGAGCCTGCCATTATAGAAAGGCGTAAGTTCGCGACCTGTCATTACAGGCGATCACTGACTTGTACTGTCCCCGGAACCCTTTTCGTATGAATGCGCGGCCACTCTTGAGTAGGCTTCTACAGCTGTCCAGCGTGCACCAATGATACAATGAGCTCAGTTCAGGCATAAATTCAGCATCTACAACGGGTGCTGTTGGAATTTTCTCCCCATCACAGCACGCATGCTTAGTAACACGCGGAGTGACGGGGGGACGATGGCGTGTAGAGTAAGATATGTTCATCTCATCTCGAGCATCAGTGTGATGTCGCTGTGTCCAGTATTCGACAAGTGTGCGTAGTCGGTCGATCCATTCTTGACTCGTTTGGCAAGAATATGCCTAAAAAGAGAATCAAACAAGGAACCAAATTACTCCAAATATTCTTACTTCGAATCGGATCACGCGCCCCGATATCATAACGATTTCGAAGCAGCGTCTGACACGCAGCCGATTCTTATCCTGAGCCTGCGCAAGACCCTCGGCTCCACCGATGTCAGCCTCTTCAGTAGTTAAAATATCTTGGTTTCCCACAGATCCACCAGCTACAGTAGCCGTGGCATGGGTCCTAGCATCATGATTGATGGTTTCATGGGTCGCCCTGCGGATCTGCCTAATATTCCGCAGGTCGAAAGCTTCAAATGCGGCTGCAATTTGAGATGCCCCTCGTGTGACCTCGGCCTCACGAAAAGCTCGAGTGTATTCCAGTGATTCATTATGGTATGACGATAGGGCACGAGATAAATGAACGTTCGGAGGGACAGGAGCGTGAGAATTCGAGGGCCAAAGGGTAAAAAGGTGGCCGTCATGCGAAGTAAGGTAAATATGTTGTTTACCTTGACTGCTGGGCTTGATGCGATCGAGATACCCCTCCACACATGGAGGTTCGTGTACCTTTGTCCCATCGGGTAGGTGAATTGTAGCCGGATAGTGTTGTCCAAGCCTAAGCTCAAGGTGCGCTGGTTTGGTTCCCTAAGCAGGACGTCAGCTGAATCATATGTCAGGAGTCTCACATCATGTTCACCTGTTGCATCGCCAACCCACAGAGGACAGCCCACGGTCTAGGTTGGCCCATCACGTCTTCCTCCTTCCAAACCCAGTCAAGTTTTGCCCCCAAGTTCCACGCTAACTGGAGGGTTGTGCCTGCCGCAATTTTACGTTCTACTACATGATTCCAGTCACGAGATGCAACCTCATGGGAGCCGTAAGATGAAGCCATGGACTTCCGGACAGCATCGGTAATATTTCTCCGGCTGAACATGTGATAGGCCTTGTCAATACTGACTTCGTCGAAGGCAGGAACATCCAAATCAAAGCGTATACCGATGGCTGGGCACCTGAGCTCAATAGAAGCGGGTATTTTACCGCCCAGATGTCGCCTGTAATGACTGCTCGATCAAAAGCTGTGTCCTGAGTATTTCGTACTGACCATAACTGCCAGCACCAGTCCATAGCCCTTGTACGACACTTCGGCTTGAAAATGAACACATTAGTCCCTTCTCGTCCGCGGTCAAATAGAGCTTTGGCTTTCGTATGCTTGTTACGGACTGTCGCGCGCGGACACGAAATACTGAAAGTGAAGTCGGTGAAGGAATAAAGGGTTAAATGTGTTCGTTGAGATTTGAGGGGTATTATGAATGCGAGATGTTTATGTCCAGTGATGTGCTCTTTCCCAGGTAAGGTCTGATGGGATACACATCATGGCTCAGCAGGTTGGAAAAATAGGCTCACATAGTCTTCGTAGATCTCAAGCCACTCTCCGCGCCAGACCACCAGAAATTCAGCCCAATCCTCGTATCTAAGATGAGGAGTCGCACGATTCTGGACTTCATCAAAGTGGCAAGGAAGTGAATCGGACTTTGTGTAGCTAACTCTGACGAGCATTCGGTCTATGGAGATTGAACTGTATATCAACGGAAGCTTCTAATGACACAATTCAAGATACTGACCTCGGAGCACGGTATTTTCCCGCTGTTTTATCTGTGATTGTTCGCGCGAGGTAGTCTCCAAGGCAACTCCTGCGCTAGTTTCATTTACTTCACTTCCACTTCTTGCAAGGACAGCCGCAGGAGATTCGGGGATATCATTGACATCAGTTGGGAGCTGCAAGTTTGAGGAAGTCCCCTCATTAGCATGATAAAAGCTTCTTTCCTTCCCCTTCCCCTTGTCCAAGCCAACTGGTGCGAGCTGGGAGTCCGAGCCTGTTGGAGTGGTTACACGACCAACAAAGAATGATGTTTTTCGTTTATTTGCGTTCATGTGTGCCGAAGACTTCTTTCCCTTTAGAATAGTAGGTCGTTGAGAGCCCTCTGGGGGTGCAACATTAATGTCGTTAGCGGAGGATCCATACTCGGGAGCCATGCCAGTAGTAAAAAGACCTGCGCTAGAAGAGGGCTCGGGACTCGGGGAAGGAGATATGGATGCTTGAGAGTCAAGAACTGCACTAGGAGGAAGCTCTGTCCTAGCTGTGACAAACGTTTGATAGCCGACCGTAGAAGGGGGCTCAGTTGGGGAGGGGACATCAGTTTGAGCTTCGGGACAAGTCTGATCAGCCTGTGGAAGCGATATCGTGGGGCTGTCGAGCATGTTTACACCTAAAACATTTCCGATTTCGAAGCTTCCCCCTACCCAACGTTGCGTGGTAGTGCCAGCGTCCTTTTTGTGACGTCTCAAGGATCCGCCCCATTCGCTTTCTTGCCACCGCTTCCACATATTTTGTCGCTCATCCGTCTCAGCTTCCTCTCCCCAATCTTCCTTTCTCCCACCTTTGCGAAGGAAACCGCGGTATGCATGGTTTTGGAGGAATGAGGTGGACGAATCGTCGGCCCCATTACTTCTTTCGTCACTTGAATGCAGCCACCTTAGAATTTGATTTGTAACTTTTTTGTTAGACGAATCCAAATCTGTTTGGATGGCATCCTTCGAGGCATCTTTCTCTGGCATGGGTCCTATGAAAATCCGGCGTCTTGAATGATCATAACTAGCGAGGGACTCGCCAGGATGTGCCAATGCGACATCACGTAAAAGTGGTTCACTTTGATGCGCCTGCAAGGAGGCCATGAGCAAAAAGGGGGTGGGTGTTGAGTGGCTGAGGCCTAGCGCTCGCTAGACAAGACCACCCGTGACGGTGTTAGTGGCGCAGGCGCCGCAGGGTTTAAAGAAAGTGGCTAACCATCACGTCATCAAACCCTAACCTGGTTTTATGGTTTGTCTGTGGGCGCACATTATGTACAAGGGGTCACCTTATACTAAGCGTCCTTATTTCGTTGCGACCAAACCAACAAGGATAGACGTAATCTTCTTGTACACTTTCAAACCTTCATGC
The DNA here is from genome assembly GCA_016647645.1 of Suillus variegatus. NCBI lineage: Eukaryota > Fungi > Basidiomycota > Agaricomycetes > Boletales > Suillaceae > Suillus > Suillus variegatus. The sequence continues at coordinate 173,613 of JABBWF010000021.1, read as the reverse complement.
ACGTGTGGGGTTCTATCGGCTGCGTTTTCGCTCCCAATGTATTTCGTTTATCATGGTGTCTAGCTCGGTAGTCTAATTGTTCTCAGAATGTTCAGTGTCTATATCAGTATGTAATGTATGTATCTAAATCGAGTGGGGGTTTAACGTATAACGGATGCGACGGTCCGTGGGCTGGTCCGAGATCCGAGATTGTACTAAGCCGGTTATTTCGAGTCGGCTTTACCGTGCTCCAGTATTTGATGCGACTCCTGCACGTACTGTTCGGCTTCCTCCCTCGAGAATCTGTTCAGGCGTCAGATGAAATGGTCATGAAAGTTGTATAATTTACGTACCCAAGCTTGCGCCCTTTGACAAGCATGTCTGGTTCCCGGATGGCGAAAGGGTTTACGTCAGTCTCGGTATTCAGGTTGGCAAAACTGTGATTCACGAAACGGTGCGTAGATTCATCAGACCGCACAGCGTACATGACGTCAAGTAGGTTGGCGCTAGGGTCTAGACGCCAATAGTCTTTGGCAATCTCCGGAGCAGGCATATTGCTCCATTCAGGTAGACGTCCAGATTCCATGTCCTGGATACAACGAGTACTGAGTTGGTTAGTGTTGTTGCACTAATACAAATGAAGCTTGTCCTTACTAGGTTAAAACGGCTTCTTCCTCTAAGTATGCAACAAATCGGTGACATGTGCGGGGCGATATTATGTAGGATAAGACTGGTAGTGCGAGTTAGCAATGTGTTTGAGATCCCGACCGATTCGATGCCACGTACAAAATAAGTTAAAAAACACGCCCTGCGCCCCTAAAACCAGGCCTCGGAAAAATAATGAAGGTTTTCGCAAGGTCATAAAGGTCCTATACGATAATGCCTAGTCAGCTATGTTCAACTTCACGAAACACAATCCAGTCACATTAGATGCATTCTTTCATTCTCGGCTTCCTCCAGCAAGGTATGTATCCAACCGGAGTCTCGACGCTATCAAATAATTAAGAATGTGATCGTCAGAAAAGAAGTTTAGCTGACCATGAGACGCAGGCTGGTGAGGTGGCGGAGCATCGCCGCCACCATTCCGGGCACTCCGGCAACTGTCTCCAAGAAAAGGATGCGCTAAACAACGGTAATGAAACAACGGAAATAACACTTGATGATGGATATGCTCACACTTAACCACGCCTTCTCATCCAAGATATATCCGCCCTTTCTGAGTTCTTCGAGCGACATCTTGCTATCAGCGGGGATCGGCTTGTGTTTGTAACCAGACACCAGATCAAATCCCCATCTGGCATGTACATGAATACTTGCACGATACTAGAAAGAACCTCTGACTCTCACCTTGTCAACCTGACAAGATAGTACGCAATTTTGTCCGATATGGTTTTCGCTTCCCTTTGGAGAACCTGCCAGCTCGCATTTAATACCAAGCGTGATCAGGGAGGAAATGCAGGAAGTACCTCGACTGCTTTGATCTCCTCCTGAGAGTATACAGGATGAAATAGAACCCAATCGCCTCGGACGATAGTGGGTGGCAATGTGCTAACTGCATCAGGAGTAGTCAGACCCTGCTTAGATGCAGCCGAGTCTTCTGCAAAAGGATTACCGGTGCGTCAGTAACGAGAAACAATAATGGATAAATGGGCCTCACTGAGATGGAAGCCCTCTGTTCCTGTGGGCGATTCTTCATTGATTCGTTTCCCTGTCAATGAGTTGTTGTTTGGTTGACCAGTATGAATGAGCGCTCGTGTTGCGAACGTAGTTCCTAATTTAGGGGCTAGGTTCAACCCAGAGTGAAGAATGCCAATGCGGCAGGCAGGGCCAGCACTAACAAGGGCAGTCCTCAGGATACTCGACATAGATAATTGACAAGAGGTCCGAGTGTTTGATTGGTAAGAAATATGGTATTATACACAGATGGTACGAGGGCGCAAGTCGGTCTCTTATGTTAGTCGCGTTCCCGCATGGCTCCGATTCGCATCCGAGACAGTCCGTGACCCGGCGTTAAGTAGACCCAACAACCTGAAAAAGGTCCAATTCCTGTGCTCCTGCTATGCTCCGGGGTTTACTTTATTTTGACACTGCGCACTTGTGAGTCATGAGTTTCTGCTGGAGAAGGGGCGCATCAGAGACTGGTGAGCCGTAGATAGCACCATATATAGAAAAGGTTTGCGTTGTATTGAAACATAAAGCCATGTATAATGTGAGAAAACTACCGCAATGAACGTAAAGCACCCTAGGGAGACTCACCAGTTGTCTGATCTGAGTCAAGCATTATATTGTCCACTGGCTAGCGCTGAACCGTTTTACGTTCGATCGCTATGCAATGGAAGTACAAGAAAATTCGCTTCTTATTCTTACGTCATCATGCCAGATATGGCAGGTGCTCAAGAACAAGACTTGACAAGATAAGTTGGCGGAAAAATCCCATTTACCGTATCAGGTCTGGCGGAACCTGGCGACTTGACCAGGCACTCATGAAAGACGTGCTGGAAAGGATCGGAATTCATTAGGTTATTTACAAGATTGATTAGCATTAGGCATGAGAGACATATGTCTCTGAGTCGTGCCTACTAGTACATATCATGATATCTTGTGTTCAGACACAGGTATCACGCCCGATGGTCATCTACGTCAAATATTCAACCAATTGGTCACAGTGCGGTTATCTCGGGTCCGACAACTTACGCTTTACCAGGGCCATTACGGAGACCTTGACGTCCTCTCTCGTAGATGTTTGCTTGTGAACACCGAGGGCCGGTCGTACTGCCGTTCCCGCACTTGGCGCTTTTCTTACTGTTGTTTATGCTTGCATCCAATCGTCTGGTGCATGATAATATGTCCGACTGCTACAGCCACTATCCAATGTGACCTTTAGATCGCTATCAACATCTAGTACAAGACGAAGAAGCTTTCTTTCGTTGTTGGTTTCTGATCTGGTCGCAATGATGAGTCCTTCAAGTTGCCAAAATCTTGTTTCAGCTTTCAGGGTCTCGGAAACCAACGATCCGACATGGCCGTACCGTAGATAGTATCGGGCCGTTTCAGGCGTTCAGATTTTCGCGACAGTACTAGTATACATAAACTGACTATATTAAATCGGGCCTACAGAAAGTATTGCGACACTAGACCTGCAGGCACTCTAAATCAGTACTCGTCGTGCATGCCAGTGTACAGACAGGGATAACATAAGATTACCTTCGGATAAAATATTGATAGAGACACAGCTTTTCAGTATATATGATAGACCGGACTGAGCCTTAACGCCCAAGGACTTCTCATCAATCTTCAAGTCCAGACTCTCCACTGAGTTGTAGATTTGCCCCACCGCAGCTCCGCAAATGTCGTAGGCTAGAAACGTGTGGCAGAAACACGAGGAGGATATATTTGATCCACGCAGTCATTTCGAGTCAGAATTTTGTCATGAACATGCACATCATAATGGAAGTTTCATTGATCAGGGGAAGCATACATACCCGTGTCGAATGGAGCTTAGAGGCGTCAGAGCTATTCAGTAGTGTGCCTGATTGGTATCTGCGCTTTGCCCTAGTTTACAGTGGAAATTCGACTTAGCAATGTGAGAAAGTGCCTGCATCGGGTTCAAAAGGGCACTGCAAATAGTACTTCTTTGACATGTTGGTCTCATTGTGATCATAAGACGGCAACAAAATGACCCAAACACCAGGCAGGATCCGCTATACTGGCGATCAGGGCTCCACTGTGGGACAGTACCCACAACGCAAAGTGCTGTGGACAGTATAGATGCACCGAACATGAAGATACCCCATTCTGGAATTACTGGTAACGCGAATAGCATTAATGAAGAAGATGGAAGATCCAACGTGACTTAAACCTGTAGCGTTATCAGAGTAAAGGGTCCACAGGAATCCAATAACACGACTGATATCCATATCTAGGCTTGGTCAAGCGGGTGAAAGTCGCTGGGAGTTGGTATTGAACGTAGACGACAGGGGGGAAATGTCAAACAGATGTAGAGTTCAGCGATAAAGTTCATTACCGAGACTTTAGCGGCTAGTGTCAAGGGCACTCCAAGAGAATCGCCCCCTGTCTAGAACACCCCGCCACCAGACGATCGCATCAGAAGATGCTGATAGTTCGCTCCAATGATAAATGGCCGCCCCATAAGGTTCCAATTCCACGATCATTCATGGATAGAAAACATGAGGTGATTCATTTCCGAGGGTGGCGATTGCGTCGCTTTAAAAGGATTCAAAGCTATTTTTCTTTTGAGTTAACGGCGCGGAACAAGAGGCATGAACATACTTTAATGGTTGTATCCATGGGGAAACATAAACATGCTGGCAATGCAGTGTGACCATGGGAGATCCGAACCTGTTTGTGTAAATCATAATTCAGCAAGCGCTGAGGATAACATAGTTTGAGAGCACGAAAGGGGACCAACGAGGCATCGCTAAGTCAGAAGCCTGCAGGAAAACGCGTTGAGGGATTGAAAGCACAGGTATAAAGACGTAGTAGGATCTGAGACCAAGCCCACAGGGTATATCAGGCGCAAAAAGGCATATTTCATCTCGAGGAGCCTGGAATGTGAATTGTCACCGAAGTGACCGACGTCATGAGATCTGGGTTTAAGCAAAGAACAAGAAGCAGTAGTAAGTCAGAACTGACTAAAAGTGGTGCACAGGTAAACTTGTGCACAGCTAAAAGACAAGAGGCGGAGGCGTGGTTGCCTCCCGGATCCGTAAAGTCGGGTTTGCATGGCGATGATGATGGATTATGTTGAGGACCCAAGTTAGGACATTGTGGACGATTTCAACGTGTTTTTGAAAGATAGCTTGCATCTGACGGAGTGTAACAAACGAAGCAGCTGACAAAAACCATAAGAAAACACAAGGCTACCAAGGGGTATCGAAAAAGGAATCAAGGGCTGACAGGTGTTGGACAGGCGTCATGCCAGTTCAAGGCTTGTGGCTTCGATCCAAGTCGAAGTCCTGATCTGCCGGTTCAATTTTCTACTTTCCTTCCGGCTACATAAAAAGGCTTAACCTTTCACCAACGACCCAATCTTTCTTCCTTTTCACTCACAGCGGCTGTTTTTTTTCTAGCAGATGTGTGCTTAAGCATCGATGGAAAACGTAGCGCAGTATAGTACTAATTCACTCGTCTACCCATCATCCAGCACACCTGGCACACGCTCACATGAGGATGATAATCCTGTAAACGCGTCTTCCGCCTGGTTATCTGGGCAGAGGTCTACTTCAAACTCTTCTACGAGTTCTACCCAGCTATCATCCATCTATTCCGCGGTGGATCGTCCTCCAGATCACGGAGATTATGCTTCTACATCCACATCGTATGGGCAAGTGCAGCCCAACGACTCTTATTCCAATTACTCCCAACCATCCAACATGCGTCCCGAAGATGATGGAAATCACTCCGCGACAATCGCTCTCTCTCCTCAAATTTCGGGTAGCATCGGCCCTTCCAGGCTTACGCGCCGGCAGACACGCGCACAGTCCACCCTTCACATTGGTCTCAGAAGAGACAGACCACCTGCACCGTCAAACGCGCAGTCTGACTTACACGGGGCCGACGAGGTACGTCATAGCTCGTGCTTTTCTCATCATCTCACATGGCTCATCGCCTCCTTTACTAGTCTTCCTACTACATGTCTCCAGGGAGTGCCGTTTCGCGCCCTCAGACGCCTGCAAGCAGTAGCGACCCAAATCGCTACCAACTGCCTGACAGAGTGTCTTTCACAATGGGTTCCGGTGGTATACCCTTGCAATCACCTCGGTACCTGAGCACGCCTGTGTCAGCATCACCCTATTCCCCGTTTCCCATGTATCACCAGCATTCACGTTCCGCATCATCCTACTCTACCTCTAATCCACGCTCTGCTTCGCCCGCATTAAGCGTCGCATCTGCACTCACATCTATCTCATCCGCTACCTCCGCCCCCAACTCTCAGACCTTCCCAGCCTTTCCCCTTCCTTCACCTCCAGGCGCCGTCATTCCACGTGCCAAGCAACGAAAGCAACGTCTCTTTAACGTTGACCGTAAGGCCATCTGCATTTACCACCAAGACAACCCCAATGCACGGCAGGAAGATATCGCAGCACGCTATGGTGTTGAGCGGAGCACCATCAGCAAGATCCTGAAAAATAAAACAAAATGGATGAATGTCCCAGAGGATGAAGACATGCGTGTGGCCAAGCATAGGTAACGATCCCCTTTGTCCATTCTTTCGTAAATCTCACTTGTATTTAGGCCTTCAAAATTCCCTGAGGTCGAAGAGGCGCTCGTCGAGTGGCTCCTTCAAATGAAGCAGCAGCAACAAAACACATTACTCTCCGATAACCTCATTCGCACAAAGGCTAAGGAAACTGCTCGCAGTTTGCAGATCCCTGACGAGAGATTCAAAGCCAGTTCAGGATGGGTCGAGAACTTCAAGCATCGCCATAACATTCGCAAGGGTGTCTGGCAAGGTCACGAGAAGATTCTGCGGGCTTCTCGTGGCCTCGCGGGTGCCCAAGAGCACAGGCGTGGCGCCACAGATACAGTACTTTCGCCCCTTAATCCCGCATTCGAGGGTCGTTCTGAGGTTGCGCATGGACGCGATTCCGAAGAGCATTCTACGATGGCTGATGGCGACGATGACATGGAATCAGAAGATGAGCCAGAAATTCCGCACCCTCTGCAATCACAAAACGACACTGGGCCTTCTTTGTCCCAAGCACCACTGGGACCCACTCTCCCCCTACCACGCATGTGGGCTATACAGACGGATCATCTAACCGCTCCCAATACGCCACTTTCTTCGGTGCCACCGGGCAATGCTCATGAACCCATATCTCATCAGTCCTTTGTGCACCAACGCCACGAGGAACGGCAGCCAGACTCGGTCGCAGCGGAAATAAATTTATCCGCACTGTCGAATCCTGTGCAGCAGCACCTTCAGGTGACAGACCCGCAGCAAGGGGTACAACTCACGCACTCAGATCCAAGCTCCCAATATACCGAACCGGCTGTTGTATACCAACCCGCACCGCCTATTACAGCGGGCGAAACTATTGTTAATATCGCAGAAGCCGAGGATTCTATCAACAAAGTCATAGGCTTTGTCGACTCTCGTCCTAATCTCCTGTCTCAGACGCAGCGAGATGCCCTCCACGAGATCAAATGCATACTCTTCCAGATCGGAAGTGGAGTGCCGTTTGACCGTAACTGGAGATAATGTCGGACGTCCCTCGATGGTTCCTTCACTCCGCACGCGTGGATCATCATCCCACATCCACGTGCAATTTTTTTTCTTGCCTTACCTCTCACCAGCGTTCTACATGCATTTAATCATTTTCTCATGCTTCGCATTCACCCGACATTGCACGATCGCATCAACATTTTACATGTCTCTCGTAGGGTCCCATTCGTGTCTGCATTCACACTCGGTACATACTCGTAGTTGCATGTCATACCTCGCATTTGATACATCTCTCCTGCATCCACTAGCTCTTCTTGGACTCTGCTGTTTTACCTAGCTCATTTGCAATGCAGAGACATTAAGTTGTCTGTGTACTATTGCTTGATCGTTATATTTTGCAATTGTTTATATCTTGCAATTGTTCAAGCATGCTATAGTCATTTATAATATACCGTCGTCCATCAACCTTCTCTGTGGTGCCGCTTGATATCCGGTCACTCAAATGACATGCGAACTGCGTATGTCGATTGGCCACGCGGAGCCTTATCGTCCCGACGGAATACTCGAGGGTCAAATCCGTAAAATCACACCTGAATTATTTTGGGGTCTGTAAGTACAGCTTGTAAAATATTTGTGGGCAACGTACCAGCAACGGCACACGACCTGTCAAGACTTGGAGGCTTTTCCACTCGGAGTCATCTTGGGTGGTTCGCTGCGCAGAATGTGGGTAAATTTGAATTATACGTATACGGGACTATCAGTCATACGCATCGAGGGTGTTTTTCATGATCGAGAGTTTGCCGGCTGATGCAGCAGATACCATTTGCTGTTCGATAGATTTGTTTATCTTGGCCGTCAGTGACTACATATCCAGTGCAATGGTCAATGAAACTCGTAATTCATTAGAAGACGAAGACTTACCTGCCTCATGGAAGCCTGCTTGACAAGAGCGGTCTTTTTGGGTGGGATGTACCGTTTCCCTTTTTTCGGGTTAGCAGCGGCCTTGGCAGCTTGTCTTGACGATGAAGCCTTGCTATGAAGACCCTTTGTTTTCCCCTGGACCATTGATGGTAAGATAAGATGCGCGCTTTCGCTTTAAGTGATGTCAAAGTTATGTGGACTTAAAAGTTACATATCGGGTCGACCGTCCACAAATCACACGACCGGAAAATTCCGGTTAGCTTTCCTCCGCCGCTACCTTGCGGCTCAGTCTGCTATTTCCATCGTCGGCGACAGCTATGCTTTCAGCATCCCATGTTCTACGCGTTCAGCGCGTAGCTGTATCACACGGGAAGGTCAGTGTACCTTCAAAGTGCTCTTATTGACCTGTAGTGACTGAGTTGACTTTGCAGCGTACTTTGCATGACTTGGTGACGCTTCCTGGCCGTAAACCAATTATTTCGTCCGGGACACCTGGTTACAGCGCAGTGAGCGGCCATGTTGTCACCGTCTTTGGCTGCACTGGATTTCTCGGACGTTATCTCGTCTCGAAACTTGGTAAGCTTAATTTGGATCACCTCAAGGTTTTGGCGTCTACTAACACTCCACTTTACAGCTCGAATGGGTACACAAGTCATCGTGCCTTACCGCGAGGAGGACGAGAAGAGGCACCTCAAACCAATGGGTGACCTTGGCCAGATAGTCTCCATGGTAGCGTCGCATCTGCTTCCATGTCCCAATCGTAACCATCTCAAATTCATTTCAGGAATGGGATATCCGGAATGACGAACAAATTGCTGAGTGTTTGAGGCATTCCGACATTGTTTACAACCTTGTCGGCCGACAATATGAAACAAAGTACATTTTGGATTTAATATTCTGTGTTAACCTACGCACTCACTCCACTCTAATCATCCCAGGAACTTTAAATACTCTGACGTTCATGTTAGCGGAGCGGAGAGGATTGCAAAAATCGCGGCACAGGCAGGAGTACCACGCCTAGTACATGTTTCTCATCTGAACGCTTCCACGTCTTCCCCGTCGCATTTCTACCGAACCAAAGCTGAGGGCGAAGAACGGGTCAGGGATGCGTTCCCCACTGCCACTATTGTCCGCCCTGGCCAAATGTATGGTTGCGAGGACAAGTTCTTGAATAATATGGCTAGTGGGTTCGAAGTTCCGCTTTATCGTTCATCCGTTGATCAGTCAAATGTGTCAAGGTTGGCCTATCTGGTGGAAGCTCAACCACGGAGAAACTAAAATTCGACCAGTTCACGTAAATCTCGACCCTGTCATGGTCATGATCTTCCTTCTCAAACTGATCGTGGGTTGACAGGTTATGGATGTCGCTCAAGCTTTAACCAATTTGATGACGATCCCCCAAATTCCCGGCACTATTTCCCTTCCTGGACCAAGGACGTTGACGACGGAGTACCTATTAGACATGGTGTCTTCCTTGACATATACACCGCCGTCGAGTGCACCCGTGCTACCCAAGTCTATTGCGTTGGCCCTTGCCAAGGTTGCTCAGGCACCGTGGTGGCCGCTCATTAGTCCTGATGAGGTGGAGAGGCGCTATATAGATGACGTAGACGTTCCAGGGGATTGGGAAACTGTAGGCGTGACTCCTGACGAGATCGAGAACCATGCGATCACGTACCTACGAAGGTACCGTTCGGCGTACGTATCTGGTCGACTACACATTGCCCGAGGAGCTAAATTTCCCTTTGCCTTAGAGAGAACTTCGTGCGACCGGTGGTTTTCCCTGCGCGGTCCAGCTAGGCGAATGTCATTTCCGACGCTCGCGATTCGTGGACCCGTTGCATCATACCGTAGGATATATAGAGTCATATCGGATCTTCATGGGCGTTGCTTATTGTTCCATACTGGAGCAATAAATGATTTCATGAAAGCGTTGCTAGGATGCGTTAGCTCAAGTGAACCTGTGAACCTATTCTCAGCATAGGCTAAGAAGTCGCTCAAATGCCACCCGACCCAGACAAGAACATACGGGCGTGGACTGCTTAATGAACTGAGTAGAGTTTTATTATAGCATGATCGAATGACACGTGGGTGACAATTCGCTGCAACACACGATGTGGTTTCTGCTGCCGGCGACGCGGATACTGCGGAACGCGAGAGAATTATGTATAAGGTACACGTGTGCATAAAGTATCTGAGTACTTGTAACTGCTGACAAGGTGAAAGAACAGCTTGAAAACAGGCTGGCTTTTGATCAGAAGCCGGGCGGAACGATGCCCTTTTGAGGTGCCTGATTTGAGCCCGGTGGCGGTGGGTAAGCTGATCCTGGCGAAAGCATCTATAAGCATTAAGAATCAGTAAACAAGCCATATCAAGGTGGCAGAAGAATATAATAACACTAACCTGCTGGGCACCTTGCTGTTGCGCAATCATTTCGCGTTCCTGCGCTACTATCTTTGCCTCATCTTCCAAACTCAACGCAAGGGGGAGCCCTACGAGGAGGGCTGAAGTGGTGACTATCCAGACGATGTTACCAATGACTTTTCCGCTGATCCTGACGAACGATGCAGCACTTGAAAACTTGGTAGAGATGTTGTGTCTGGTAGTTGGGGGGACTATGTCTACCAATGCGCTTATGCGGTCATACAAATTTTCTTCTGCAGAGAGCTCAGAAGAGACTGAAGAGATTGATTCTTGAGAAGAATGACGTGAAGATGAGGATGAGGCATAGGGCGAGTTGCCCGAAGACTGTGGGTCTTTTTCTTCTACGATCTCGACTTTGACCATGGTTTGAGCACAAGACTGAAAACTTGGAGCCGACGTGAGAGTCTGGACTTCGGTGCCGGCAATTCCTTGATCGGAGTTTGTATTTTACTTTGTCATAATCTGTCTTATCCAAAAACGAAATCTTTCTTGCCGAATCAACAGAATTTGTAACTAAACTCAGTTCCGAAAAAGGAAGATAAATCAATTTGGAATTTCGCTGCCAATATCCCTATTACGGCTGAATTATGACTTATGGTATTATAAGTACACGGATGGCCCAATACAAATCATTCCTCCTTGTCCTCCTGTTATTTCTCTTAATTATATCAGTCTATACCACTCCATCATAATATGCAGAACGGTGACCATGTTCGCAGTGATAACGGTCACTCCTTCTCGCATCCTGGTAAATTCGTTTCGAATCGATCATTAACTCTCAATTCTCACAACATCACACCTCCCCAAGGCCTCATTCTCCCAACTCAATCTGTTCAGAATCAGATCCATGAGTTAGCCAAGACCCTTCCGCCTCCAAGGAAGCAAAACACCGCGTGTGATGCCTGCAGGTTTGCGCAGCATGCTGGTGATCGGCGTCTGCAGACTTATTCACTCCCATCACCACAGGTCCCGAAAGGTTAAATGCAATAGACTCCCTGGCGAAGACAAGGTGGGTAATATTTAAGCAACCCTGCTGACAATTATCTCATTTATTCTTCATTATTTCAGTGCCAGGTGATTACGTTTTCCTTATATGCTTAACTGCAACGTTCTGAAGATAAACATCAGCACTGCTTGTCTAAGAATTATCCTTGCACGTTAGTATCTTTCTATATTGGATTCTTAAGCCGCGAGCCGACCCGTTATCTAGCCATTTCGTCCAACAAGCGACCAGCGAAAAGAAGCGTAGCGCTGCCGCCCGGAGGCCGAGAAATACATCAACAAGCTCAAGGTTAGCTTTGGGCACTCCTATCTCGTCGTTGTATCTCTGATGTTCGATTGTCGATCTTTCTATTTCTTCGTCGCTGCCATTGCCTTGCCTGCCCGTCATTCAGCACTTCTCCTATATCTGCTGGGTATGAAGCTATAGTTTTTCGATTCCTCGTCTAACATTTGCCAATAGTTCATCACCCATTTCTGAGCATAACACGCCCCCCTGGTTCAAAGCCGCATTTGGTCCATGGAATTCAGGGCGCATTCAAAGTTATGGTGGTCTCAGCATGCAATCCACTACTCCAACGCTTCTTCATCACCTGTTTGCTGCGCCGGAAAGGTGGATACTGTATTCTATTCGCGTCGCCTGGCTGACTTATCTAGTCACGTCAGCGATTCCACATTTATGTTCAAATCACGATCATCGTCAGGCTATGCCGCATGGGGAGACATGGCATCCAAACTTGAAGATGAAGCCTTCCGAGCAGAGTACGTTGCGTCTACCCCTTTTCCTCTCACATTACGTAAACGATCGAAATTATCGCGGTGTACGTCAAGTGTTATCGTGTTCCATGATGGTTACTGAGGAGCCTCTTCGAAGTGGCTTTACAGTTCCTTTTCATTTGCCGTATCGATCCATTCCTAATAGGCTGTTACTGATCCGTCCGGTTTTGCTTCTCATGACAGGTTCGCCCTTGACCTAGTTGAAGTTTATTTCCAGATAGTCCATACCCGTCTTCCTCTTCTCAACCCCTTACAGTTTCGCGCGCGCCTAAATCTTCAGGCCACTCAACAAAGGCCAGTGATCGCAAAGCAGGACGAACCATTACACCCTGCCCTTATCGCAACTGTCCTTGCCTGGGGTGCAAAATTCTCTGAACATCCTCTTCTAGTGGCAGATCGCGATAGAAATGGTGGACAAAGCCTACTCGCGAAAGCGCTCATCAACCGCACCCGAGAGCTGGCTGAGTCGTTAAAAGTCCACCGCATACCAAACACAAATCATGTCGTCATCTCGTTGCTGATCGAACCTTTGCAATGTCGTACGTATTTTATTTTGCCGATTTTGCGTTTACTCATCATTATGCAATAGAGGACCCACGACTTGACAACGGTAATATTGATCTAATTGTTTTCACCGCTGCGGCTGACAGGGAGCAGGCTTCCACGGGTTCTGGCTCACTAGTGGAATACGTAACTTACTTGGATTACAGGTAAGTAGAATGATTACATTTAAAAGATTCATTCTCAGAAAATCACTTGAAGATCAATCACAAATCCGTGATGGTGCTTATCAAAGATCCCGAGGCGCGCGGTACCATGATTTTCGCTTGGTGGATGGCTTGTTTGTCGGATGCATTCTCCTCTTTTTATTACCGCCGGAAGCCTATGCTGTAAGTTTAACGATATTTTTTCTCCATCGAACACTAATATCCGCCCATGTAGCGATGACGACGACTACGACATTGACTTCTACACTGCTGATCAGAATGCCCAGGAGACCACCGACCCCACGGCTCCATCCCCTAGAGAACAACTGGAGGTGAGATTCAGGGTCGTGTTCTGCGAACGCTCATGATACTCACATCATGCTTAGTTTTTGGTTGGTAAACTCTAAATGGTATCTTTAGATGCGCACTTACGCTTTATCAGGGGTACTATCAAGCCGCACACGCCCTTGCTCGGATCTCACGGACAATTGCTCGCCAACTCTGGAGGCCATCTACAGATCAAGATGGCATCCCCCTTGATTCTGTCCTGTCGTACATCTCGGATCTAAGCAAATGGAGAGATGCTCATTTGTCCAAGGTCGGTGTGCCACCGAACTTGGAGGCTAATTGGGATTTCGTATCTGCGGTCTCTGCATGTCAGTAGTCGATATCTTATCATCGTGTCGAGTCTGCTAAACTAGTCTTCAGGTGCAAGCGATGCTCAGTATCATGTCACCTGGGTAGCCCTTTTCTTTGCGATGGATGAGTTTGGTATCCGCGATGACGCCTTCACGCCAAGTAGTATCAATCAGGTGGAGATTGCAAAACGTAAAGTCATGGAAGAAGCTCTGCAAGCATCCTTACGCATCGCGGCGCTCGTGAGTGATTGCGGCTTGGCGAATTACCACCGCTGATTTTTTTCCAAGGCTGGAGTACTTACTTCAAATGGCTACTTGGTACGCTTATCTTTAAAAGTACCACCATCTCAATTAACTCCGTTCAGAAACTGGACCCTGCGGTCATGCATGTCAGCTGTATCAACGCAGGAAATTTTCTTGCTCGGCTAGGCCGTCCCGAAGTATTTCAGTGCATCAAGGCATTGGAACAATACAGCTATGCTTATGAAGAGACAAAGGCACATGCGAAGGAGATCAGCCTCGAGTATGACGCTGCGCTGCAAAAGGGTCCGAATAATTTCCACGAAATGGCTAGCGCTATCAGCCCATCTTCTCGTGCCTTCCAAGCAGAAATCATGAGCGTCGACGCGCTAACCAACGGCAACGGCAAGCACCATGGAAATACGGTGAGCCCTTTTCTTTAATTCCCGAGGTGATAGGCTCATGCATGGTGCGCTAGTACATGTCGATTTAAAGCGTTATTCTAGGCTTTACACCCTTTATTATTTTCGTCCTTGTAGATCGGTTACTTGCGGTCTCCAAAGCCCCTTATACGGATTATTGTTTACTCCCCTCCCAGCCCTTTCTGCATCCATGGACTCACATTTTCGATTATGTAGTTATTCGAGCCTCCCATTTGGTTTCACCATGTTGTCTAAATAGTACGATGTACTGTAGCAGGATATATTCCAGATAGTGATACCCTTTATCCCAGGCGGACGCTCTTGATAACTTTGGATATACCAGACTGCTCGCCTGTATATTTCGAGGCATCGCCGATACCACCTTTGTAAACAGCACGTTGTGATGACACCCTCTTTTTGGCTTGCTCGTATTTTTGGCGTTTTTTAACACGGGGATTGCGTACACTCTTTGACCTGTGCGGCGTTAGTCCCTTATTTTTCATGATGGCTCGCGTGACCGAGCGCGGGCCAGATGTCTCATCATGTTGATCAGAGACAAGTCTACGAGGATCAGATGAGAAAGTCCCGTGATATATGAAAACTGGGGCTTACCGCTCGGCCGCCCGAACCTCCTCATAGTCCATCTTTTTCTTGCTCTTCTTGTCCGCGGCTTGTCGTTTTACGAGCTCGTAATAGCCATGTGCTGCAGCCGTGTCGCTATCATCATCGTCCTCAGCATCAACATCTCTCCGTCTCTTTTTGCCGCGGTTGCTTGCATCAGTAATTTCGGGATCCACACCATCCAGGTCATCTCCGCCCATCCCCAATGTTCCAGCCTTGCGCTGCCGCTCTTTCTCCATTCTCTGTTCCTTTTCTTTCCTTCGTTCGCGGTAAGGAATGTCATCATCACCGCCCACTGCATTGACACGAGCGTTCTGGCGCCGTGCAGTAGCGCTTTCAATCCGTGACACATGGAAACGCAAGCTCTTCTTGCGTGCCTGTTTGTCCGTGGCGTCAGCGTGTTGTAGGAACGTGGATTCACCAAATGCGTCTGTGCTACCGGTGTCAGCGGGAGCCGAACGCTTCTTCTTTGCGGAAGTCGAGGCCGCCTCAAAGTCTGGCTCGACAAGGTCGAAGATTGGCTGTCCATTTTTATCATCGGAAGTCTTGCGTTTTTTCTTGGGAGGGTCAGCTTCGATCATCTCTTTCTTGGACGCCTTTCCGGGTTTTTTCTCGGCGTCCATCAATAAAGCTGTAAGTTCGTTAGATTCGAGACCCTTCGCCATTAGAATGCTCCACAAGTCAGATCCTGGTTCGTCGTATGCGTCTCGTCTTCTTCTTCGTCTTCTTCTTCCTGCGAATCAGTGCCAACACCCAAATTTTCTAACATGATGAGTGATTGTTTGAGAGTGAGCAAGCGATTTAGGACAGGGTGCTGTCTCAGGAGTAGAGGACGACCTGCGTATTTATCCGAGGAGCGAAGGTGAAGATAAAATGCGAGGGTAGTGGCATAGGTCAGGAGAGCCTCTGTAATGTAAAAAAAGAACTGGTTGGTCAGAAATTTGGATGCGTCACAAGTAAAGTAAGCCGGAGGTGAGAACTGACGGTAGTATACGTGCAGAAGTCCGAGTTCAATTCCGTCGGTTTCTTTCTCCGATGTTCTAAACAAATGTTGAGCATGAATGTTGGAAAGAAATGTTATGAAAACTCACGCGGCGATTTTTGCTTGTATTTCGATGAGATTACGAGCCGTATCATCCCAGTCACGGGCCAAGGCAAGAGCCTCTGGATTTTCTCTTTCCAGGTGCTGCAAGATGGTCGTCTTGTCATTTGAGGATGCGTCGATTAGGGGCCGTGATTGTTCCTCTAATGAATCTCTGAAAACAATGTAAGCCACGGATAGCAAACGAATGATACTACGCACTCAACCTCAGCGTCGGATGCTGGTTCGAGACCTTCACCCAATCCAAAATCGCCCTCGTCAATATCGTCCCGAGCCTTCAGCTGAAGTTTGCGTGCTTCCTGTTCCTCCAGTTCATTTGCCTCCTCGTCTCCTGAGTCGATCTGGGCGGCATTAGAGGAGTAATACGCTGACTTGCTTCGGCCCCAGGACTCATCCTCAGACCCGGTATCTGGAGATGAGGCCTTCTTCGACTTGGTTTTTCTCCTGGTGACAACTGCATCTTCTTCGTCGTCTTCATCTTCAGCATGCGCAAGTCCGTCCTCGTCCTCGTCTCCTTCAGCTTCCTCTGAATCCTCGTCTGATACCCCTTCAAGAGCAAACACTTCCTCTTCATCCCCGTCTTCATCCTCGTCATCTCCATCTTCATTTAAAAGAATTTTATCCCTGGACGCATGGACTAAGATGATGATAGTTTTCAACATGAAATCATTTTCGGAATATGACAACGTACATTGGTCCTCTTCGTCTAACTCGATATCAGAAGCCTTATTCCACCGTTTTATTTTACCATCCTTGCGATCCACTGGCCGCGCCTTCGAGCGGGAATTACTCTTACCAGATGACGGTCGACGGCGAGGCATACTTGGGTTTCAATATTGGATGCCGGAAGTTCGACATTCGGCTTTCATGTCACGGTGTTTATTTTGACGTGACGTGACTGTCGAACAAGCCTGATGAGTCTGAACGTACTTATTCCAATTTGATGTTTGGATCTTCACAAATATGGTGTTGAAGGTGAGCTGTTCAGACTGGCGCAGTGGGGGGACATCAATTTAATGTGTTCTAGCATAGCATCATCACCACTTGCATTAGCTGCATTGCTTCCCCTTGATAAGCTTTAATCTAACATTTTTTCCAATAGCATTTGTCCTGCACCACTTCCCCAACTTTTCTTGTCACCTCTCGCAGCATCTTGAAACTTTTTCCGTCCGTTTTGGCTAATGGCACCCGTTTTGCACCTTTTTGCGCTTTCATATCACCTTCTTTCTTCCTCAGGTCACATTAAAACCCTCCCGTACCTCTTATTTCACTGATTTCCCAGCGAGTTTGGCTGCTTGCCCCCCCGCTTTACGTCCGAACACAGCCCCAGCAGTCAGTCCGCTACCTCCGGGGTAGTTGTTATAAAACAAACCACCAACCATTTCACCCGTGCAGAAAAGGCCTTTTATTGGTGCATCTGTCTCTTTCGACAGTATGCCAGCGGTGTCCGGATCTATAGCGAGCCCGCCGAAGGTAAAAGTGATACCACACGCGACTTTTACTGCTAGGAAGGGTCCCTGATTGATCGGCAGTGCCCAGTTTGATTTTGGAAGTTGCAGCGCTACCGTGGTAGACTGAGTCGAAAGTCCATCTTTGACCGTGGGGTCCCATCTAAGAGTTGGATGTTCAGCTCGATGACTTTGGACTGCCGCGTTGAAATCGTGCACTGTCTTGAGAAAACACTCTTTATCCTTGAGCCCTTTCTCAAGTAGCTTGTCTGCAAGCTCCTCCATGTTCCTAGCACAGATCTTCTCGACGATCTCATCCCCATATTCCTCCTTCCGGAGAAATGGAACCATGTCTGCACCCCACACTTGGAATGCACACCCTTCCGGTTGGAGAAGGATTTGTCGCCCAAACTTGGCATATGTGAAATTTCTGAAATCCTGCCCTTCGTCGACGAAGCGTTGGCCATAGATATTAACCATGATACCCAGAGGATAACCTGACTTTGTGAATTGATTGCTGAGCTCCCTGTCGCCTGCGTCTGCTGGCGCATTTGCATCCCAACACGTGCTGTGACATCCTGCCCAATCTCCAATAAGTTTTGCACCAACAGCTTGGGCCATGGCAAAGCCGTCACCCGTATTGTAAGGAGTGCCCCTGACCTATACGTTATTTCAGTTGTTATGTAAGGTTCCTTGAGCAACTGTTACAACTTACGTGTGCCTTTTCCCATTCAGAACCAAGATGTTTAGCCCGGAGCTCTGAGCTAGATTCGTAACCACCTGCTGCCAGCACTACTGCAGAGGCTGAAAGATTCAATTCCTTGCCGTCTATCTGAACCACAAGACCCGTTATTGTTCCTTTTTCAGCCCTGAGCCTGACGGCAGGAGACTCGAACCAAATCTCCACTCCGGCCTTTTCTAGAGCCTTCATATGGGCCTTTATTAACCCCTTTCCGCCATCCTCAGTACTGAGTGCCATACCACCCCAGAACTTTTGCCTCCCATGTACCTCGTATGCTTGGCGGTGGAACGACAGAATGAACGGAATATCTATCATCCGCGCGAGCCATTCAACCGCTTCTCTCGAGGATTCCACCATGGACTTCACCAGCTTAGTGTCTGGCTTATCTTGGCCAAGGCGCTTAATGTCCCCGATAAAGTCCTCGACAGTGTAGGGATCCACGTCGATCTTGGACGCCTGCTCTGGCGTGACATTGCGCACGATTGGGAGGAGATCTTGTAGTCCCCCGTGGACTGTTCTATGCGCACCTGCTGTGAAGTAGCCGTTACCGCCCACCCAATCGCGTGGGGCTTTTTCGACGATAAGGACGGAGGTACAACCTGCCTCAACAGCGGCAAGGGCTGCCGAGCAACCTGCATGGCCGCTCCCGACCACGATGCAATCATAATGTGTGGACATTTTAGACAATCAAGAGTGCCTGTGCCACCTTTGTGTTTAGGGTGAGTTTTTCAAAAAGCATTAAATATGCATGGTCATGCTGGACACACGGCCGCCCGGTGCTAGACATGTGAGTACTCGCCGTATTGGGGATGCATTGCTTCACGTATTAATTGTTACCAGTACATAGCTTCCTTGATGAAAATGTATATTACATTCTGCCAGGATTCACAGCCAAGGTTCCGCCATCAATAACAAGTTCCTGCCCATTCATATAAGCTCCAGCAGGTGATGCAAGATAAACGGCAGTGCCTGCCATCTCAGCAGCACTGTTACGTTTTCCTGTCAGTGGACGTCCTGGTTCATGAATTAAGCTCACTCACGTTCCTGGCCTCTTCGCTGGTATAGACAACACCGGCATACCGACCGCATCAGTCGCCGCTTGTCCTGAAATTGTGTCGTATGTCATCTCGCTTTCATACACGCCTGGCGCGATAGCGTTCACTCGAACATTGATCCCTTTGAGAGCAAATTCCGTCGAAAGCATCTTGGTGAGGTGAGACCCAGCAGCTTTCGAGCTGTTGTAGCAAAACTTTCACACCCAAGTTAACGATGATACAAGAAATTGAAATTGAGTTTGCTCACATGTCTCTGTGCAAACTTGACGAGTCCGCTCATACTCGTGATATTAATAACACTTGAAGAGAATCCCTCTTTATCGGTATTCTTGGATCCCTTATCGAGCAAATCCAAAAACGCAATGGTTACAAAGTAGATTGAAAAGGTATTGATTGCATAAAGAGAGCTCCATTCCTCGAATGATTCATTGTTGAAGAGGTATTCACTGAGTGGTCCGGCTTCTTTTTGAGCAGTCGGCGATGGTCGATTCAACTCAGAGGAGAGAGGACCTGATTGGCCAGCACTTCGTTCAATCATGGTGAGTCACCAAACAATAAAGAGAGTGGGTGTCATACTTGTTCACGAGGATATGCAACTTTCCATCCGCTTGAGCTATTCTCGTTACACCAACCTGAATGCTGTCTTTCTTCGTTACATCCATCTCATGCCTGTGGATGGTGCTTGATCAGCCCGCACGAAACGCATAAACAATGGATCTCACGCTATCATAGATCCCATGTCGTCTCCTTTGGTTTCATTCCACTCCGAAACTACTTTGTCAAGAACGTCCTTTCGTCGACCAGTGATATACACCTTGGCACCATTGGCAGCGAGGCCACGAGCAATCATAAGGCCGATGCCTGTGCCGCCACCGGTCACTAGTGCGATCAAGCCATTGAGATCGTATAACTTCTTCAGCGTAAAACTTTCAGGTATAGACATGGTGGGAGACAAACTAGCGATTGGCTCTCAAAAGACTGGCGAGATGAACAGTTCACAAGACCATAGCTGACTGTGTAAATAGAATCGCACCCCCAATCAGGCAGGAATTCTACGTGTGTGGCAGGAGTCTGTGTGCTTAGATCCTACGTAGCACAGACTCTGAACATGAAGTCAGACAGGTCTTCATTCACTGAACTTTGACTGGTTGACTCACAGGTGGATCCTTCGTATGTGGGTCACGTTGAAGAATTCAAACTGTCTCAGAAACGATCCAAGTAGTAAGGCATGTGGGACCCCGGCTACTTTCGTGAAAGGCTGGCCCGCAGAGAAGGTGGTTTGCTCATAATTTTGGCAATGCTTCATCATGCAGTGGTGGCAAATCATGATCACATGCATCACATATGCGAACAAATTCCTTTTCAACATCATCCACTTCCAGGTTTTCGCAAGGACAGGAATGGAGGAATGATCTGTCCAGCGACCACCATCGTCAGAACCTTGATGAATGTTGTTGCGACTTGATCATTTTAAATTAAGAACGACTCCGAGTCCAAGAGATGGCGCTGACTCTCGCCAACCGTCCGAAGGTCAACCGTAGCTTGCGATGATTGGGAATATAAAGGTGAAACACGAGCGATGTTAACTCGGTGTGTCGAATATTTGATTTGTCCGAGTCGGTGGCAAAAATGTGTAGTTCTAGCTTGCAGCTGGTCGATGTTTCAACGTTCAGCGTTAACGTTAACTCCCACCTACACCCCATTCAAGTTCATTTTTATATAAGCGTGTCCGAGCCTTGTCAGTACTTTCACGACAAACAATTGAACATCACAGCCATCTTCTGTCATACACATGGCACGAGCTGGTTCTCGCAAACGGCCCCGTGGGCTTCTTTTACAAGTTCTGGAGCATGCCAACCAGGGTTCCTTTCGCTTGGTCTTCTAACAATGACTCAACCTGCGGTGGCTCTCCTTAGTAGTAGTAGGCTTCAAGTTCGGACCCTTCGCTGCTTAATGGCCCTAGTGCTTCTGAAGCAAACGACTGACCTGTATCAGTTGTGAACACCGATGCCACCAGAGGCACTGCACACATCACCATTATCCCAAGAAGCGACCATGTAGCCCGCTGCCTGAGGATCCATTTACCCTTCTACCATTCTTGAACCTCTGATTGTGTTCAACTCTGTTTCTGACCGTATTGCAGATGTACATGAGTTTGTACGTCTAAGGTTCGCTCGTCTTTCGCCCGACTTGGCGACAGATGATTCTCGATCAGACGGACCCCGATGTTGCTGTGTCCTGTTTGTTTTTGAAAGTAATGGAGGTCAATTCTTTGGTCAAGGAAGAGAAGGAATGGGCCAATATTGCGTTCATGTCATCGATATACGGAAAGACAGCGCAACAGATGCTCAAGTGTGTAGACTTTATTTTACTCTGATTCGAAGAAGTTTTGTGAGTTGATTCGACCGCATCGTGGGCTGAGACTAATCAAGACATTCGCACAGGGACACAACTCGGCAAGGACGTCTCCATTGAAATGGATACCGTGATTCAGAGCTGTTTCATGTAACAATTCGAGTGGCTTGCTGTACCGTGACTATTCACCATATGGGTAAGCGGAGAGCTTAGACTTCCTCTGAATTTTCTGATATTCAACGACTCGTATACTAGAGGTTCTCGCCTTCAATGACATGAAGTACGCAGCTAATTCTAGAATTGAATACTTCCAAGCGTTGTCTCCCAGGTACTCGGGAAGCCATTCTGTCCGACATCAAGTCCTGGCTCGAAAGTGCTGGGAAAGATGTTCCCCGCGTCCTATGGTTGCTCGGAGCAGCATGAAAAGGCAAGTTGGTCATTACCCATGCAATAGCCGAATGATTTACTGAGATTGGGGCTCTAGAATCTTCTGCTTCAAATGCACGCAGGAGGGGCTTGTTGCACCTGGTCACGCAAATCCCCGGTAGCTGATTCTTCATCTGCTTTCCGGCAGGCTGTCCTTGTGGGTAATCAGATTATTGGAAAACCTCTGTATTCTCGTCACTTCTCGACCACTGGAAGACATCTGCGACGCACTGTACACCGCGCCACATGTTCGTCGTGTATCCACAAAACAAGGCATCCAGCTTAACATTTCCACTAGTCTATCAGGCCTGTGCAATATCTTCAACGATACACACGTCCGTGCCCTTGCTCACAAATCCGACGGCCTATTTGAATGTGCTCGTCTTACTTCTGTCACTCTGAGCATGTCAAGGGCACCAACAATGTGGATAGCACTCCGATGCCTTTCGACGCCGTGGTTGCTAGAACATCTGCATAAAGAACACGTCTGTTGGACGATATGTACAGACGCATCATGGCAGAAATCATGACAGATGATGATAACGAGGAATTGATCACTATGTTTTTTCTTTCTGTGATGGGACAGATTCCTACATCACTGGAACCGCTCTGCGTTGACCGCCATGCGAATGCATCTTCCACGCGAGGATGACTGCTACTACGTAAGCTCAGTCATCGGACATCTGGCTTGTCACCGGCGTTGATACATATGTCTCTTCCACAACTTTCTCACAAAGAAATCGCGGAGCAAGAAGTACCTTTGCCTCGCTGCAGGATATGAAGCACGGGCTTCGCTTTAACTCTGCTCCTTGAAGAGTTCTTACTTGCCTAATTCCGCCGTCCCCGGTTTGGAAAAATGAACGAAGGAGTTCATCCCGGCAGAGCTACCGTACTCGTGTCGATTCTGGATGACACACGCAAACCTTGCCCTTTCAACCATTTCTAGCCAATGAAATTTTCAATGGGCAACGATTCCTTATCTGGCTGGAAGCACTGGCTCTAATGAAAGGGCTCAGCGCTTCTGCGGGGTCTTTCGTGTATCACAGATTGCTCTATGGTGCGTAGTCATATTCCGTTGTTGGGATCATTGGAGTCTTGTGGGTTGTTGCAGGGTCTTTGGACATCGATAGAATATGGATCGTGTCTGGCTCAGCCGATAGAACGATCCGGGCGTAGAACCCAGAGACTGCTGCATTGCATTGGGTGCCCTTCTCCTGGGGCACATTGATACCGTTATGTCTGTTGTAGTCTCGCCAGATGGAAAATGTATCCTGTCAGATTCATCCGGATGTGTGATGCGGGTACTGGCGAGGCTTGAATCTTCCTCTCCGATGACACACCGTCTGCATTCACTGTGTTGCAATCTCTCCTGATGGAAGATGCATCGTCTCTAGTTCAGCCGACTGCACAATCGGGCTGTGAGACATATAAACGGGAGATGCATTGGGTACCTCTCTCCGAGGCACACTGGTGGTGTTCGGGTGTTCGGTCTATTACAATCAAACCGAATGGAAACATCGTATCCGCTTCAGACGACAGGACAATCCAGGCATGGGACACAAACTAGCTGCGAACTGAGCGCCCCACTCCGAGGGCATACTGTAACGGAATACGTGCGGTCTATCACAATCTCGCCAGATACATGACACATAGTGTCTAGTTCCGATCATATGACAAACCGGATATAGGATGCGGAGACTGGCGACGTACTACTGGGTGTCCCTTCCAAAGGGCACACTGATCATGTTCAGCCCGTGGTAATTGCGTGGAAAGTTCACCGTGTCCGCTTCACATAATGGATCCACCATGGTGTGCGATCTAGAGTTTCTCGTTCATTGCCGACTCCTGCTCTGTCCGCCGCATTCTTTTCTTCTTTCTCCAAGGTTCTCGCGCCTCGCAGATGAGGGATAGTTCATAGCTCCGCAAGGACTTCTTTTGTGAAATCCAATCCTTTTCCACCTGTCCGTCTACTCCAACGACATGCTGGTGATACTAATGATTCCGTGCAACCTTGATTTGAGCCGTTTCGCGCATGGTACATCATGAGTGTTCAGAACAGTAAGCTGTGCTATCCTCGTGACAATGTTTCTCATGCACTTGAATGGTGGTTTTGTCAAACATAGTTTGCTGTATGAGAACTAACGTATTTCTTACAACTCTATTAAAGCTTCGAGGTACTCATACACGCTGAACTGAAATATCATATATACTGACCTTTCATTCATCCCTGTCTTGTAGTTTATCCGGCAGCTGCGACCCCAACCAGCTCTGCGCAATAGCCACCATAAATAAGATGACGAATACTGCGTTTCCTCCGAGAAGATTGTATTCCTTTGATGCAGCAAATAGCGAAGTCGCCAAGGCAGGCCCAATGGCACGAGCCATCGACGCGGATGTTTGGCCAAGACCGTTGATGGCGCCAAGCGTATTCTTCGTAGGGGCAGAAGCTCTCATAAACATCAAGAGAGTCCCTGTACTGAGGTAAATTTGTAACGACAAGTTGATGTCACTGCAACACGCACCAAGTCCCATACTACATATGGCTGACAAAACTAGTTGGCAAAGTAAAGCAAACGTGACTGCATGGTCAACCCCACCCCTTGCGCGTACAAGCCAGGACATTATCGGCAACACAACCATGAGCAATGCGTAGGACGATACTGAGACACTGAATAGACGCTTTGGACCAAGCCGATCGACAAGTTTGGCAAAGAGCAGTGCCTGAAGGACACCATCCATGATCCCGAACAACGCTAGCCACGAGCCAATGGATGAAGGATCGAATCCAAGACCACCAAGATAGGTAGGTGTCGAAAAGAACAGCGGCACGAGAGCCCTGCGAGAAATGTCGAGGAAAGCAAATACGGTATAGTTGGCAATTGGAATAACAACAGTAGGTGTGAGTAGAGATCGCAAGGAGACATTTGCCATAGATTGTTGAGGCAGTGATTCGCCACTTGAATCGCCGAGCGTGGCTGATGATAACTTGGGTCGACGCTTTGTTGATAATGTCTGCTGGTCGTGAGTAAGGTGTGCGATGCGACAGATATGTAGAACCTACTTCTTCTAAGAAGAATACCATTGTGAAAAGGGCCACAAAGAGCACACACGCTGCCACTGCGCAAGGTAGAAAGTATGGGTAATTTCTCCAGAATGAATTGGCGAATAATACGGGCCAATGATCCTGCGGTCGCGCAAGCGTTCCACCCATTAAAGGACTGATATGAAATTTCATCATCCAACACCCCCATATTTAACCAATTCACTTGCCCAAGAAAGTTTCCAAGGCTCCAGACGATCGGGATCAAGGAAAACGCCTGAGCCATATTCGTAGAGTCCGTCAATTCTCCCAACATGGTCTTCATAACTCCAATGTTGCCATTTAGAACACCGCACACACAGCGGCTGGAAAAACCGTGTCAGCACGACGCATCCTCCTTTCAGTGGAGGACACACCTAATGACAAGACTCCAGAAGGTCGTTGAAAGGCCGAAACACAGCATCGAAATGCAAGCACCTAAGAGTCCAACTACCAACACCGGCTTGCGCCCAATGCGATCAGACAGCCTACTCCACCTCAGTACTGTCAATGCCTGTGTGACGAAAAATAGAGATTCCTGTTGAGCATGTCCAACAGTAGACTATGAGAAAATCATTCTTGCAAGTTGCAATCCTAGGACCTACAATGATTCCAGCATAATACCCCACAGCTGCATCGTCACCCCCAGTGATCCCAAGTTCTCTGATAAGCTGAGAGAATGAGAAATTATAAAAAATGCATATCGAAAGCGAAGTGTTGTAAGTCAGAAGCCGTACCTGATTGATGTACGGGAATATAGAGGTGGAAGCGATGGCTTCCGCGAATTGTATCGTCAAAACTATGCCCAGCTGGAGTTTTGGAAGTGGAGTTTTAGGCTTTGAGGCCTCTGCAGGTATCAGAGGGGTGGTCTCGCTCGCTATACGAGAATGGGAGGTGTCCATCTTGGAAACTCAGGGCTGAAAATTCAGCGAAAGTCCAGGGACAAAAACGCTGACAGCGAAATCAAGCCACCTTGATTCTGAACGAAGACGACACGGACAGTGAATATTAATCCGAGTCCTGAGCGGCTGTACTTATAGCCTGCACATTATCGATTAGTTTTGCCAGCGACATACTAGCCACTCAATAGCAATTTTATTTTTTTATTTCGTGACAGTTCGTGGAAAAGCTTCCGAGACAAAATGCAAATAAACTTCCACGTGCGCACATGTCGGAGCTGGAAATCAGATACGGCTGAACGGCACGCACGTCTTTGTACTGACCCAGACGTTATTGAAACATGTTCATGCTACCATGGCAGATTCCCCTCACACTATAACGTCTCTCGAAGCACTCGCTATCATCCTGTTGGCTGATGCAGAGACACCGGATGTCAGACTCTTTGCAGCAACTATTGCATTTACAACGCGAGCGGTGGCCCGATTCAGCGGCCCGGGTTCTTGGCAAGCATACATGGAAACATTGAACGTTGAACATTTGAACAAGCAAGTCGTATCACTATGTTTGGCAAGAAAGTTAATCAACTCAAACTTAGAGTCGGTGAACGCTAGCAACGGCAATCAAATTATTTATATGAGCGACATGAGTCTGTTGCCAGTGAACGCACTTTCAACTCATGTTTCACGACGGAAGGTTTAGCCGTTGTTTTCCGGGTTAAACCGGAGTACACTTTGGGGTGTTGTAGCTAGGGTGACCCGTGGGCTAGGCCCAAGGACGATTAACACCTATACCCACCAATTACGGTAAACAGAAGTAAATAACGCGCTCCATGAGCTCTTGATCATCTATCTAGTGTACTAAGTACATATTTCTGCCGTCACTATACATATGCAGAATCTCACAGCACTTCACAGTCACGAAAAGCATGAGCACCCAAGCGGCCGATCCAACTATTAAGATACAAGCTATGTCTGAAGCTGACTCGGACCCACTAGGAATCGGCACCCCATTACCTTTAGATCAGGTCTCCTCCGAGTCAGATGCCCGCCCATCTTCATCAAAAGCTCCAACATACGTCAAAATATACCTCCAAGATGACTGTCTAAAGCACCGATTCATCCGCTCACGAGATACCTCGAGCATCGTGGAGCGACCCGAACGTCTACGCGCTGTCAAGATTGGACTCGCTGCCGCCATAGCGCGTATCGAAGAGGCTGAAGGTGCTCTGAAGCATTCAGATGCAAATGTTTCCATAGAGGATGAGCTGGCTGCTGCACTCGGAAAGATGGATATCGCTACATCTGATGCTGGACTTATTCGAGCTCGAAGTATTTCTGTCACAAGAAGTACGGCTACCGTCGATCTCTTGGATAACGCTGCGGTGAAATACGTCCATGGAGATATAGATGGAGATGTGTATCTCCAGACTTTGAAGGCATGGGCTCGGGATAGCGAAGATAATATTATCAAGAAGGGGTCTGAAATGCCGGAGGGGATGCCACCACTCGACCTGTATCGTATGTGTCTGTCTGAGGAATTTAGCCATGAGGCTGATGTTTCGCATTCTTGTAGTATGTCCCTCATCCATCGATGCTATCCAAGGCGCTATTGGCACCGTGTGCCAAGCAGTCGACGCGGTCATTGCGTCTACTAGCATAAATCCTTCTGTCGTAGCTACCGGCCCTCAACGAGCATTTGTAGCAGTGAGACCCCCTGGCCATCATTGTGGTGAAGATACCCCGTCTGGATTCTGTTTTGTGAACAATGTCGCGATTGGTGCAGCTCATGGTGAGCTTTGCCAACCTCAATTGGTACCCATTCACTCATACACTTTGTAGCACACCTCAAACACGGAATTCAACGTGTTGTTATACTGGATATTGATTTACACCATGGCAAGTTCAAGGTCGTTCGTCAGGAACTTTCTACCTAAACGTTCTGATAGGAAATGGCACGCAGTCAATAGTATGGCAAATCAATGAAGAGACCTACCGGCAGACGCTTGAATCTGAACAGTCGCCTTCTGAACCCAATGCACCTCCTCGAACTCGTGGTTTACAGATATTCTACGGCTCAATACACGACATTCTCTCTTTCCCGTGCGAGGTAGGGAACGCTTCTGTTATTCGTTCGTTGCTAGTGATTCAGCAGCATATTATAGGACGGTAAGGTGTCCTTTGTTCAAGCCGCGTCAACCTCAATACACGGATCACATGGACAATACATCGAGAATATACATCTGCAGACTTACAGCTCTGAAACACACTTTTGGGAAGTCCTCTACAAGGAACAATATTCGACGCTGCTGAAGAGAGCATCGCAATTCCTCGACGGTACCGGCGGACCAGGCGATGATGTCATGGTCTTCATCAGGTGCGTTTATTATATCTCGTGTCCAAGCCCCTATGGTAGACGGTTGAAACAGCTGTGGTTTCGATGCTGGTGAACACGAGTATACAAGTATGTCTCGTCATAACCGAAAGGTCCCTACAAGTTTCTATCATCAATTTACTCTCGACACGTGCACTTTTGCCGATGTTTATGCTCGTGGACACGTCGTGAGCGTGCTCGAAGGCGGGTACAGCGATCGTGCACTGAGTAGCGGGGCGATAGCACATATATGTGGACTCGTTGGGGATACCGTCCGAGTGGATGAGAGGTGGTGGGACCTGGAAAACCTCATTAAGGTATTTCAGCTTGCAATGCGTCTCCCTGTACTGTACTCAAAATTTGTAGCTCGAGAAAGCCACCAAGGCCCGTAAATTTGGGCACCCCTCGCAAGGAAACGCCGATCTCGAGCCATGGCTTACACGTACCTCAGAGCTGCTCTCCCATCTCGATGTCTACCGAACCCCGCCACAACCTTCACGGAATTGGGCTCCAGCGACATCGAGGGCCCTACGCGAGCGCAAGAAGCTCTCGAGAAACAGCAGCACACCTGAGGTGGCCAGTAAGCCTGGCAAGGATACGCCGATACCAGCGCCTGTATCCAGTAGTTCGTTGACTTCTACATCTGTGTCCGAGAGCGAGCCTGTGGACTCTCTCAGTGCGAAGAAGCTGCCTCGAGTTATTTTACATGTCAGGCCCCCGGAGGGCACGTCGTAAAGGTGGTGTATGTGATATCGATACGTACTGATTGTTGGAAGCTTTTTTATATCTAACGTGTACTTGTTAATGCGAATATTGATGTTTCTTCATTAGCTCGTTCGAATTTCGCGCGGATCTTGTCGATTATGTCTGGACCTAGACCTTAATAATGACGATCGTTATAGATCATCGGTCATCTACGGATGACATGCCGGTGTCGACGGCAAACCAATTTTTCATTCGTTGGATCACATGGATAGTCGCATACTTTAGTGGAGAACTGTTATTCCTTATGGGACAAGTCAATTATGTAAATGGAGGCTTTGATGCGGCGTCAATATCTTCTTAAACAACCGTGACAGCACAACCAAAACTCAGTTGTTCGCAATGTCAACATTCGACTATGTAGAAATTCCACCAGATGTGATTCGTCTGCAATCATCTATAGCCTCTGATCCCGTTCGTCCATTCACCAAAATCAGCACTCCATTACCATGTTCGCCCACTCCTGCCGCAGCTGCAGCTGCGGCCAGCACCACCTTCAGCCCGACAAAGTCACTATCTACCCTTCTCCTTAACACATCTTTCCCAGCTATCCCTACCTCCGCTAGCCCTCGCAAATCCAGCACAACACTGCTGAGCACCAGAGACCCTCTCAGCATTCCAATTACTACCGTCAATTTCAGGAGGTTCGTAGCTAGAGTAGGACCCGTGTTTTGGTTGCAGGATCGAGTGGAGGAGGTCCTTATGTGGAGATGCGGGTGGAAGTACACTGGCGTCTGGATTGCTATTTACGCGTTCTTGTGTGCGTGTCGTTATTTTCTATGATGCCGAGCCTTATGTGTGTTTGCAGGCTACTTTCCTCGCATGGTGCTCCTCGTACCGCATACTATACTAGCAGCTATAATACTCTTCACATATCCCACTCCTTCGCCGTCTGAATCTGTAACAACGAAAAACCCACCGGCTCCAGTCGCGCCACCTCCCTCAGAGGGGAGCGTTGACTGGCAAGCTAACCTTCAAGCAATTCAAAACCTCATGGGCGCGTTGTGGGTATCAACTATGCATTTGTATCTTCATTTTCTAACCCGCCGTCTTAGCTGTGACGGCTACGACACCATCTCACCACTTACTCCCCACCTCGTCCATCGATCCACCTATACTTCTCTCATCCTAACACTTACACTGCTCTCTTTCCTCTTTTTGCTGCCGGTACTGCCTCTAATTCCCCTCCGCCTACTGTTCTTTGTCCTAGGCGTATTCCCGTTTATATGGACCCACCCAGTGACGCAAACGCGAATAATACCGCTGCTCAAAGCTGCTGTAAACGGGAGCATCGCAAAGGGAGGCAACGCGAGTGCTACATTGACGGGAGTAACAAGTTACAAATACGCCTCATTGAAGATCAAGCTCCGCCGCTGGATCGACGATGATAGACTCGACGACAAACATTGGGGCGCCGAGATGCGGGAGGTGGAGTTGTGGGAGAACGAGAGGTGGGCTCCGGGCCCTTCTTTATCCTCCTCATTCGGCACACAGGATGACCTTGATGCTGTGGGGTCGGAGTTTGATGTTGGAGATGGGTCCGGAAGTGCATTGCTTGGTGCGGGAGCTGGGACGTGGAGCAAGTCAAATTTGAGGCCTGCGGATCGTGCGCCGTGGACAAGGGCGAGGGACGGTTGGAGTGGAGTGGGTGGGGAAGTGAGGTGCGTGTTTTCTTAACGGACTGGCGTTTATCACTCAATTCGAAATCGCTACTAACTCCCTGCGACCCTAGCAGCAACCTCACGTTCTCGCTCGCACCAGGCTGGGCATTCGTAGAGACTGAGGGGTGGAGACCGGACGCACTGGGGAGCTGGGTCTCTGCCTCTGGTTCTAATTCTTGTTCTGCTTCTGGAAGTGGTGATCCTATCTTTGGGGCGGATGACAGTAAGTTTTTGCGTCGCTATCCTATGATGCGCTGATTCTAATTACAATTGATGGTCAGACGGCTGGGTGTACACGAATGACGTATGGGCAGATCCGCGTCGTATACCTCTTGAGGGCTGGAAGACGTTAGGGATGACAAGGCGGAGGAGATGGGTACGGAGAGTGTATTTTGATCCGGCGCTGCTGGAGAATGCGTGAGGAGTTTTGAGGGAGGAGATGTAGCATATTGATTATTGTATTACATAGCATGAATGTCGTGATATGTTAGGCTGCTAATCATTCGCAACTAACTCTCGAGGCCCGCCTGAGTACGAGTGCTGACAAATCCCAAAGGCATGATAGGGTTTTTCCCAAATAAAGCAATACAACCTCCGCATTACGGATGTTCGAGGCTTGGCAGCGGGTCTTCTCTCTGAATGTACCTACCGCCATAGGAACCCGTCGACTGAGGATCAGAGTCATTTGAATTTGCTATTGTCATTGACTTGGATGACAGCTACCCGGTTGATCATTCCGCTCTCTCTCTTTATTAGCCTCTCCTTCGGCACATCATAGAAGGCATAAACATTAGTTGGTGCTGCGAGAAGCAGTGCGTGCCACTGCGTGGTTGCTGCCAGCAGTGTGCGTCGATTTCTTATCAGTTTGAACACTTTTGTTGACGCTTCATTTAAGACATGCCGCAGAGCACATCTGTGACTCGAAGAGACTATTAAGTGTGTCGGAAGTCGTTGGTGCAAGAGCTATCCCGGGCCCGGACTAGAAAGGTATACCCTGTTATGCAAGTTGGATTGTCGATGTTCCTAGACTTTCTGATGGTAGTCCGATACAGGCCATGCACGATGCACACAATCGTTGATCACACATTTATTTGACACCATGGCATAGGCGCTCTAAGTATGTGCAATGAGCGCCTGCTCTTTCGGCTCGATCCTTACCGGTCCTTAAACTTTTGATGTACTACCATCTGATTGATTTTGCAACTCACAGATCCCCATCCACTCTGCCAACGATCACATGGAATCATCCCTATCCCCAATCAGATCGCTCAGAGGCCACACTGGTTGGGTAGGAGAAGTGTTCTCAAAAAACAGGAATCAACTCAAAGTCATAAGCACATCCTTCGACGAGACGGTTCGGATTTGGGACGTGGAAACAGGAGAACAGGAACATTCGTTGGAGGGGCACACTAGTTTGACTCTTGGACTGGCTGTATCGATGGATGGAAGGAGAATTGTGAGTGGGGCGAGAGATGGCAGGATAATCACATGGGACGCAGATACGAAGGAGATCATCAGATGTCTGTCGCATCACACAGACGATGTCAATTGCATACAATTCTCACTTGATGAGAAAAGATTCACCTTCGCATCGTCCGACGGCACACTAAAGATCTGGGATACGGAGACAGAGGAACTGGTATTCGACATCGATGATTATCAGGATAAAGTGTGGACAGTGGCCTATTCTCCTAATGGAAGCAAGATTGCGAGTGGGTCATACTATGACCAGGCGGTTCGCATCTGGAACGCAGCGACTGGCAAGCAACAAACACAACCAGTTTCCCATGGTGATGCAGTACGCTCGATAGTCTGGTCTCCAGACAGTCGTCGTCTCATTTCTGCCTGTAATTGGCACCATCATGACGAATGCCGTGTCGCTCTCATTCGTGTCCCCAGCGTCCAGCATCACGAGCTACATCGATCAGGTAATGAATTTGTGTCTTGTCTATACACCAGTATAGCTGATGGAAGTTTTATTGAAGCCGTCAGCACGCTCCGGTTCTCTTTCAGTCTCCTATACACCAGCCTCGGACGAGCTACCGGATGGAACTGAGTTCGCGACAGAACCTGTAGGCTCGTGTGATGCTGCTAGCTCACCTTCCTCATCTCTGCCCCCTCAAAGTCATTCCAATCATGAAATCACTACTCCAGTCCACTCCCCTCGTCGAGCTTTCCGACGGAATCCAAGTCCCTCTAGAAACCATCAACTCGCGTGATGCAGCTGCATCCTCTTCCCCATATTTTCCCCCTCAAGGCTCCTCACGTCCACAAATACCTGTTGCTTCAGCTTCCACTCCAGTGCTGACCTCACCTCGAAAGTCGTTTTGGAAGCGCTTTCCTATGTTCAACAGGTCTGCAGCATTTGCAGACTCCAAGCGGTGGAAATTCCCGCGCATTGGTAGCATCATGTACGCAGCTTCTTTGCTCTATGAACATGTCCTGGATTTCGATTCTTAGGCAGCGCAAGCATCGGAACGTGGGACTTGGTGATGCCCAGCATTGGTGTGCTTCTGGTTCTTGTCTTCATGGGGGTGAAGCTCCCCCTCCCGTTCTATCGTATCGTGTATCCAGTATATGACTACTGTTGCTGTCCGTGTGTTCATTATCACGGATTAGGCATCATATTTCACCCAAGGCAGTTATTCCTCTGAAGCCAGCGCTTTATTCAGAACATCCAGCGTGGCACTCGAAGCACGCCCGTAATACAACCACTTACCCACACAGCCCGCAGTCCTGTCATCTACATAATGTTGCTTCGCACTCCAAACGATCACTTTAAATAAGAATTAGTCGCAGTACGACGGTTTTCTCACTTTCAATACCATATTTCTGAATCAAATACTTTAAACAAGATCCAATCATCAAATTTTAATACGTTCAGATGCCTATATACCTTGATATCCAGCAACTCATCAATAAGTACTTGCAGAGTGTACAAATCCTGTGATAATTCAATTCCATATCAATTCTCCTTGTGAGTCACCTCTTACTCATCCCTGTCTTGTACTTCATCCGGCAACTGGGACGCTAACCATCTCAACCCACCGGCCAACACAATCAAGACGACAAAAACTGCATTTCCTCCTAGAAGGTTGTGTTCCTTCGATACAGCAAAGAGCGAAGTTGCCAAGGCAGGACCAATGGCACGAGCTACCGCTGCAGAGGTTTGGCCGAGGCCATTGATAGCGCCAAGGACATTGTTTGTAGGAGCAGAGGCTGTGATGAACATATAAATAGTCCCTGTAACGAGGTGGGTTACTTGTAATGACGAGACGGCCCGGGTTTCATTGCAACACGCACCATATGTCGTATGCCATATGACTATCATAACTAGATGAAAAAGCAAGGCAAACGTGATTGCATAATCGACTTCCCCTCTTGCCTGTACAATCCACGACATTATTGGAAACATAGCCATGAGTGGTGCGTAGCACGACACTGAGACGCAGAATAAACGCTTCGGACCAATCCAATCAATGATTCTGGCGAAAAATAAGCCCTGAAAGGCACCATCAATGATTCCAAACAACGCCAGCCACGAGCCAATGACAGCAGGATCAAATCCAAGACCGCCAAGGTAAGTAGGTGTCGAGAAGAACAGCGGCATAAGAACCCTGAAGGAAACGTCGAGGAGGGCGACCATGGCGTAGTTTGCCATCGGAATGACAACGGAAGGCGTAAGGAGGGATCGCAAGGGCATGTTTGCCATCGAGTTTTTGACGAGAGATTCTCTGTCGGGGCTACTTGAAACGCTGACCGTAGTTAAAGTGAACTTCGGCCGACGCTTTGTCGATAGTGTCTACTGATCGTGAGTGACGTGTGCGATATGGCAGGCATGTAGAACCTACTTCTTCTAAGAACATTAACATCATGACAAGGGCCAGGACGAGCAGACAGGCTGCCACTGCACAGGGGAGAAAGTATGGATAATTTCTCCAAAACGGACCCGCAAATAATGCAGGCCAATGATCTTGCGGTCGTGCAAGTGTTCCTCCTATCAAAGGACTAACACGTCGATTGGGTCATTT
This sequence comes from Suillus variegatus, assembly GCA_016647645.1. NCBI lineage: Eukaryota > Fungi > Basidiomycota > Agaricomycetes > Boletales > Suillaceae > Suillus > Suillus variegatus. Next base: position 138,768 of record JABBWF010000021.1, on the reverse strand, counting down.
GGCAATTCCATAGGCGACGACTCCACTTACCCAATAAAGCCTCCAATGGACCAGACGATCGGGATCAAGGCGAATGCCTGAGCCATATTTGTAGAGTCCGTCAATTCTCCCATCATAGTCTTCATAACTCCCACATTGCCATTTAGAAAACCACACAAGCAGCGGCTAGGTAAACCTAGCATATCAGCATCGCACATCTCTTTTAGCTGAAGACACACCTGATGACAAGACTCCAGAAGGTCGTTGAGAGGCCGAAGCACAGTATCGAAATACAAGCACCCGAGAGTCCAATTACCAACACTGGCCTGCGCCCAATGCGGTCAGACAGCCTACTCCACTTCAGCACCGTTAGTGCCTGCGCGACAAAGAATAGAGATTCCTGCCAATGACATCCGATGAGCGAACCATTCTTGCAAGCACTTCGCAAGTCACAATCCTGGCACTTACAATGATTCCAGCATAATATCCTACAGCCGCGTCATTGCCCCCAGTGATTTCAAGTTCTCTGATCAGCTAAGAGAGCAAAACAGTATCAAAGGTGTGCATCGAAGAGAAGTATTGTGGTTGAGAAATCATACCTGATTGATGTACGGGAATATAGATGTCGAAGCAATGGGTTCCGCAAGTTGCAGCGTTATAAGTATGCCTATCTGAAGTTTTGGAAGGGGCGTTTTAGGTTTCTTCGAGTCCTTTGCAGGTACTACCAGAGGCGTCGTCTCGTTTGTCGTGGTTTTATGAGAATTGGAAGTAGAGTCCATGCTGGTGATATGGATTCTGCGCTGTCGTCCAGCAACGTTTGATACTACTGCTTCTGCATGTCATGGATCCCTCTTATACTTTCGCATCCTTATCTATAGGCACTGGTTTGGACGCCTTGCGGTGAACGGAATCTCTGAGCCTGGCATCAGTACTCGCCACAGGGACAGTGGTATCTCCTTATGTTTCAAGATCAACATACGGCCCAATGCGAAAATGTGTGGTATCTGCGGCTCCGTCGTGCGGTGCCGGCCGTTTGATACTGCCGCTCCTGCACTTCAAAAATATAGGCTTGTATTCCTTACCTTGTTTCCGTAGGTATTGGTTTGGACGCTTTCAAGCGAACCGACAGTGACTTCAAGTTGCGATGAGGCGAATATCTGAGACTGACACCAACGCTCGCCACAGGGACAGCGGCGACTCCTTGTGCGGTGTCCAGGACCCTTGTTATCATCAGCGTAGGCGTGCTCCATTCTCGAGTTGTCGTCGCTACACCTAGTATGTGTCACCATTAGTAATAGTGATCATACTACCGGGTGCTTGCTAGGGGCAGGAACCTGTACTGTGGCACATGCCTTATTTCCGAAGAACAGTAGCCTATGAGTGGACGTCACATGAAGTGGGATGATACGATTGTTTGATTGGGAGCCGGGCGTGTCTGTAAGTAGTCAAAACTGTAGTTCGCTTAATCGTTACGTCAAAATTGAAAGCTTGTGTTTCAATATCTCGGACAATATTTTTGTATATTATAGGAGCCGGCGGGCTTCGTGAGATATGAAATCCAGATGACGGAGTGCGCCATGTTCTGGCACGCCGCGTGTCACCGAACCGTCGCAGGACATAATTAGACACACCGGGTGACTGAAGACCACATGATACATTTCTGTTCATCATGACTGTTATACACTAGAAGCACGTACTTGATCGATACTCCTCTAGTTCCCTGATCAGACCACGGGGCCGGGGGGGGGGGGCCAAACTATCATCACCCGTTTTTAAAAAACTCGGCAGTTCGCCAACCGTTTACAATGTTTGAATGAATGTGGGACCGTGCTGAAATCCTGCAAGGGAAGATCGTGGGATAGCTAAAACAACAAAAAGTAAAGACGAGGAAGTCAAGTACCGAACCAGTCCCGTGATGAACGTGAGAGTAAAACTGATCAGAAACATCCAATGCAGCCAACTCACAATGGCAGACCACGCGGAGGCCCATCAGCAATATACCAACCTGATTAAAGTCTATATGTCAGCGTATCTTTCTAGGATTAAATCAACTTACATCAAAAAACAACGGATCTCTTGAAACTTTGCACTTTGTTAACGTATTGTGCCTTAAATGTTGGTGGCTTTCTACTCGGCAAGCGGATCAAAGTTCTTCGAAAAGTCGGATGCATTTTGGAAATGGAGATTCAGGCGGACAAGACAAGAAAGATGCAAAAACAGATACCGTTGTGCGCTAAGATCCAATAAATGTAAAAGGCATGATGATTCGTGTACTTATTCACATAGGCCCGGAGGGTTTTCCTGATGCTGAACAGCTCACCTTGGTGAACTTCAATATGATAGTATAAACACAGTGCAATCAGATATATCGATTCCTCTTGTGAGTCACCGGAACCCCTTACTCATCCCTGTCTTGTACTTCATCTGGTAACTGGGACGCTAGCCATCTCAATCCACCGGCCAACACAATCAAGACGACAAAAACTGCATTTCCTCCTAGAAGGTTGTGCTCCTTCGATACAGCAAAGAGCGAAGTCGCCAAAGTGGGACCAATGACACGAGCTGCCGACGCAGAGGTTTGGCCGAGGCCATTGATGGCACCCAGGACATTGTTTGTGGGAGCAGAGGCTGTGATAAACATGAAAATAGCCCCTGCATTTAAGTGAGTTACTTGTAATGACAGACAGTTTCATTACAATACACACCAAATGCCATATTCCATGCGAGTTGCATACCTGCAATGCAAAGCAAGGCAAACGTGATTGCATGATCGACTTCTCCCCTTGCGCGTACAATCCATGACATTATCGGAAACATAGCCATGAGTGGTACGTAGCACGACACTGAGACACAGAATACACGCTTCGGACCAATCCAATCGACAATCCTAGCAAAGAATAATGCTTGAAAGATACCACTCGTGATCCCAAACACTGCCAGCCACGATCCAATAGTAGCAGGATGGAATCCAAGACCGCCAAGATGGGTAGGCGTCGAAAACAACAGTGGCAAAAGAGCACGGAAAGAAATGTCAAGCAAGGCAAGCAGGGCGTAGTTTGCAATCGGAATAACAACGGAAGGCGTGAGCAGAGTGCGCAAGGGCGTATATGCCACGGATTGTTGAGGCAGTAATTCATCACTTGAAATACCGAGCATGGCCGATGTCGACTTGGGTCGACGCTTTGTCGGTAATGTCTGCCGATCGTGAGCAACGTGTACGATAAGACAGGTATGTGGGACCTACTTCTTCTAAGAAGATTGACATTATGAAAACGGCTAGGACGAACAAGCAGGCTGCCACCGCGCATGGCAGAAAGTATGGAAACTTTTCCCAAAAGGCATTGGCGAATAATACAGGCCAACGATCTTGCGGTCGCGCGAGAGTTCCGCCTATTAAAGGACTGGATACCGATTCATTATTTGCTATTTCCATAATCAATTGCTCCGCTTACCCGATAAAACCTCCAATAGACCAGACAATTGGAAACAAGGCAAATGCCTGAGCCATATTTGTAGAGTCCGTCAATTCTCCCATCATAGTCTTCATAACTCCCACATTGCCGTTTAGAAGACCACACAAGCAGCGGCTAGGTAAACCTAGCATATCAGCATCGCACGTCTCCTTCAGCTGAAGACATACCTAATGACAAGACTCCAGAATGCCGTTGAGAGGCCGAAGCACAGTATCGAAATGCAAGCACCCGAGAGTCCAATAGCCAACACCGGCTTGCGCCCAATGCGGTCAGACAGCCTACCCCACTTCAGCACCGTCAGTGCTTGCGCAGCAAAAAACAGAGATTCCTGCCAATGACATCCGATGAGCGAACCATGCACTTCGTAAGTCATAATCCTGGCACCTACAATGATTCCAGCATAATATCCTACAGCTGCATCGTCGCCCCCAGTGATTCCGAGTTCTCTGATCAACTAAGAAAGAAAAACAGTATCAACGATGTACATTGAAAAGAAGTATCGTGATTGCGAAATCATACCTGATTAATGTACGGGAATATAGATGTCGAGGCGATGGGTTCCGCAAGGTGCAGTGATATGAGTATGCCTATCTGAAGTTTTGGAAGGGGCGTTTTAAGTTTTTTCGAGCTCTTGGCAGGTAATAGAGGCGTTGTCTCGATTTCATGAGAATTAGAAGTGTCCATCCTGGTGATCTGGATTCTGTGCAGGTTCCGTCGTCCAGTACCGTTCGATACTACTGTCCCTGCCACACTTCATGGATTCCTCATATACTTTCGCATTCTCACCTTGTTTGGTTTCGACGATTGGTCACATGAGGCAAATTTCGCACCACAGGCCCGACAGTGGCGGCGGCTAGTTAAACTCGGATCACAGTTAGTACTAGGCCTGAATAACCACTGAAATGAACGCTTACATAACTTGCGCACTCATGCGATTGGTGGCTGTCATTATTTTATTTTGCCGGTTCAAATTTATGAGAGATGGCCAGTCCAGCTTCATCTATCGGACGGCGTAACGGTCATTCCAACAGTGGTTGGGGCCGTTGGGCTGGGGCCGAGCGTTAGCTCGGTTTGGACGCTGACGAGATTGCCGCTCGGGTGGGCGGGAAACAAGCTCGACAGGCGGGCTGTCGGATGACCATTATATGCGATAAGATGTGAAGCTTTGGATACGACGACGGGTATGTATGTACGAGTATTTGAGATATAATCAAATATAACAAGAATACAATTATAGCTGTAATGATATTGGGAGTGGAGGATGGGCAAAAATACGAGAACGAGCGGGTATATCTGTGTAGGTACGAGCGAGTAGGATGTGTGGAACGGAGAAGAGAACGACAAGGAGAGGAGCCGAGCATTCCGCTCAACTGGACGTGTGGTGCCGGTTCCTTCCGAGCACTCTGGAACCGGCACCTTTCACATAGATCCAAACGGAGTGACGAGGGATAATTCTAACCAGAGACCCCAATGTCAACAGGAACGTTGAGTGGAAACCGGTGATGAGTGACCTATTATACAGTATCATTCTGCCAGAAATTAGAATGCCGCGGTGCGATAAATATCTACAGAGTGATAAACACAGATCCTACAATGATGCAATCAAATATATCAATTCCTCTTGTAAGTCACCTGTCACTCATCCTTGTGCTCTACTTCATCTCGCAACTGGGATGCCAGCCATCTCAATCCACCGGCCAACATAATTAGGACGACAAAAACTGCATTTCCTCCTAGAAGGTTGTATTCCTTCGACGCAGCAAAGAGTGAAGTCGCCAAGGTGGGACCAACGACACGAGCTACCGACGCAGAGGTTTGGCCGAGGCCATTGATGGCGCCAAGGACATTATTTGTGGGAGCAGAGGCTGTGATAACCATGAAAATGGCCCCTGCAATTGAGTGAGTTACTTTTAATGACGAGACAATTCCATTACAATACACACCAAATGCCATATCCCATGCGATTTGTATACCCATAAGGAAAAGCAAGGCAAACGTGATTGCATGATCGACTTCTCCCCTCACGTGAACGATCCACGACATTATCGGAAACATAGCCATGAGTGGTGCATAGCACGACACTGAGACGCAGAATAAACACTTCGGACCAATGCAATCGACGATCCTAGCGAAGAATAATGCTTGAAAGATACCATTCGTAATCCCAAACAACGCCATCCACGAGCCAATAGTAGCAGGATCAAATCCAAGACCGCCAAGATGAGTAGGCGTCGAAAGCAACAGTGGCAAAAGAACAATGAAAGAAATGTCAAGCAAGGCAATCAGAGTGTAATTCGCAATCGGAATAACAACGGAAGGCGTGAGCAGAGATCGCAAGGGCGTATATGCCATGGATTGTTGATGCAGTAGTTCATCACTTGAAATACCAAGCATAGCCGATGTCGACTTGGGTCGACGCTTTGTCGGTAATGTCTGCCGATCGTGAGCAACGTGTACGATAAGACAGGTATGTGGGACCTACTTCTTCTAAGAAGATTGACATCATGAGAACGGCTAGGACGAACAAACAGGCTGCCACCGCGCATGGCAGAAAGTATGGAAACTTTTCCCAAAAGGCGTTGGCGAATAATACAGGCCAACGATCTTGCGGTCGCGCGAGAGTTCCGCCTATTAAAGGACTGACATGCCGATTCATTATTTGCTATCTCCATAATCAATTGCTCCGCTTACCCGATAAATCCTCCAATTGACCAGACAATTGGAAACAAAGCAAATGCCTGAGCCATATTTGTAGAGTCCGTCAATTCTCCCATCATAGTCTTCATAACTCCTACATTGCCATTTAGAAAACCGCACAAGCAGCGGCTAGGTAAACCTAGCATATCAGCATCGCACATCTCCTTCAGCTGAAGACACACCTAATGACAAGACTCCAGAATGTCGTTGAGAGGCCGAAGCACAGTATTGAAATGCAAGCACCCGAGAGTCCAATAGCCAACACCGGCTTGCGCCCAATGCGGTCAGACAGCCTACTCCACCTCAGCACCGTCAGTGCCTGCGCGACAAAAAACAGAGATTCCTGCAAATCACATTCGATGAGCGAACCATTCTTGCATGCCCTTCGCAAGTCATAATCCTAACACCTACAATGATTCCAGCATAATATCCTACAGCTGCATCGTTGCCCCCGGTGATTCCGAGTTCTCTGATCAACTAAGAAAGAAAAACAGTATCAAAGATGTACATCGAAAAGAAGTATCGTGATTGCGAAATCATACCTGATTGATGTACGGGAATATAGATGTCGAAGCGATGGGTTCCGCAAGTTGCAGTGATATGAGTATGCCTATCTGAAGTTTTGGAAGGGGCGTTTTAAGTTTTTTCGAGTTCTTGACAGGTACCAGAGGCGTTGTCTCGTTTGCCATGATTTCATGAGAATTGGAAGTATCCATCCTGGTGATCTGGATTTCGTGCAGGTTCCGTCGTCCAGTACGTTCGATACTACCGCCCCTGCACTTCATGGATTCCTCATATACCTTCGCATCCTCACCTTCTTTGGTTTGGACGCTTGATGTCATGAGGTAAATATCACACTAGTCCTCGCCACAGGGGCGGCGGCGGCCGACGGGGGCTAGTTAAACTCGGTTTACGGTTAGTACTCAACAAATTGTCAAGTAATAATTGAACTGACTGAATCTTACCTGTCAGCTCGGTAGCTTGTGCTCCAATGTATACATAAGCGATCTCTTTGCTCACTCATATGCGAAAGAAGGTATGAAAGTATAAGTGAAGATGTCCAGAGCAAAGAGCGGGAGATTGGCTGCAATGTCTTGACTCGCGATCAGTAAATTCCGGGAGCCAACCCATATTTTGTAAGCCGAAATATCAATCTATTTCCTATACATGACGTTATGTTAGATATATTAGCTTGTATCGTAATGCACAGGAAAGAACACAATGTCCTCACCGGCGGGTGCTGCTGTGACTTATTACGAGTCCGAAGTAGTAGATCGGCTCTCTATTTACGTTATTCAATAAAGGTTGGACTCCGCAAACTTTGTCGGAGAGAGACGTCATGTATTATCGTCTTCACTGCCCTCCGTACATGGTCTTTGTGGGAGATAGTCGGAAAGGGAAGGAGGACGTTGTGGGCGCGAGTGTTAAGATAAGTATCGACAATACAAAGAAAATACTCAACTTGTACTTTGTGAGGAAGTTCACCGGGCACGTCAGTCGGATGGTAACAAGACAGAGACCCGATCTAATTCGGAATCGTAACAGGTCACTACACAGTCTCGTCGGTTTACTGATAGGTTATGGGTTTTGTGGTGCCCTGTTAGCATGATCGGCCTCCGACAAGCTCAATCAACTTCAACTCCCACGGTGCTGCCAGCGCTCTCTGATGCCGCTGCTCCAATTTCTGCTCCGAACCCCTCCGCGCACTTTCGCTAGTAAGATGCTGACGTCACACGACGTAGGATGATACGGTTGTTGCTGGCAGTCATTCGACTAGGAACCGGGACATGTCGTGGACACGCATATGAACTATGCAATACAGATCATGCAGTGCGCTATAATATTCTGGCACGTCGTCACTGAAGCATCACAATACCCTCAACATGACACCTAGACACACCGGATAACTGAAGACCATATGATACGTTTCTGTTCATCACGACTGCTGACTGTTATACATTAGAAGCACATACTTGATCGATTACTCCTCTAGTGCCCCAATCAGACCACGGAAGAGCCAAACTGTCATCACCCCTTCTTTCAAAACTCGGCAGTTCTCCAACCGTTTACAAGGTCTGAATGAATATGGGACCGTGCTGAAATCCTGCAAGGGAAGATAGCAGGATAGCTAAAACAACAAAATTGTTAGTGACAAGTGGAAAGGAAGTCCGAGTCGAGTACCGAACCAGTCCCGTGATGAACGTGGGAGTAAAATTGATCACTTTGCCTTGGTCATCTTTGGCAGAAGAAATATCCAATGCGGCCAACATAGTCACAATGGCAGACCACGCGGAGGCATCAGCAGTATACCGCCCTGATTACAGTCTACATGTCAGCGAATCTTTTCTAGGATTGAACTAACTTGAGGAACCTGGACATACTCGCCGACCAAAGCCGAAAAGGTATTGTGCGGGGTCATCATCTGTCAACGCGCCATTAACATCGATGAACCTCTCTGGTATAAAACGAGATGCGTCTGGGTACCGCTTTTCATTCCGTGTAATGCCCCTACAATCGAGTCAGTGTCACGATAGCTGGGAGGAACATATCGGACCATGTGTTGTGCGTGATGATTGCGCCTGATGCATGATATTATAAATGATTCTTGTGTTGATGGGCCAAAAACAGCGGACCTTTTGGAATGAAATAGCCATCATATACATCATCGCTCGAGGTAGCGTGTGATACGCCTATGAAACTATCTTCAGCACAGGCCAGATCACTTGGCGGGGAAGAATACCAAGAGGTGAAACGGGCTGCCATCGGAAAGTCTCTCGCACAACTGCATCAATGTAGGGTAGTGATACTCTGTCCTCGAACGTCGGCAGCCGTTCTCTTCCAACCACTGAGTCGATTTCCGCTTGCGCGCGTTTCTGAACGTTTGGATATAATACCATGGCCAAAACAAAAACCATCAAAACTGCCGAAGTCTGTAACAAGAATAAAGACCGGATAACATGATGAAGTTGCCCATTTACCGTCTCATATGAAGCTGTGTGATATGGGCATATGTCAAGAGCACAGCGTTGCTTCTGAGGAAGCTTACTTACCCGAAATAGCACTAGTGGCTGCTTTCTTCAAGGCATTCTCGAATGCAGGTTTGGATGCCTCCTCTTGCGTCTCCATCCGTCGCAAATTTTCTGCAACCATTGAAGATTGGGCGAGGAACGAGCCGTCGGTCTTGGTAAGGGTCGAATCAATGCCTGGAACCAAGATAAAAATAGATAACCCACCATGTGCTGCTGCACATATTGAAATGGCAAGTCGGCCATTTCATTGACGCGCTCGGTTGAAGCTCGAGCACTACGCTTGATCGAGGATCCCCAGCACCAGTCAGGTAACCTTAGTACTACATTCCAAAAAAATGCATGTCACATTAACGCTTTCTCATCTAGGAGAGTTCAGCTCACAGAAGGGGAAGGTCTTAAGTATCAACGCCCTCTCTGGGGTTAACACGGCCGAGCCCGGATTCAGTGCCTTTATCACAATCTGCACCAGAGGATCATCACGAGCGCTGATATCATAGCCATATACAGCTGACATCACAACAGATAACGAGAATCTGTGAACAGGTGAATAATCGTTCAATTTGTAAAGATCATTTACTGACGTTGCGAAGTGGTCATGATAACGTTGAGGGTCATCAACTAGGTTGACAACTATCTCACGAGCTCGCCTGATCTGCATCGGACGAAATTTTACTGCAGACTCAGGGCGGAAAGTTTGGTGGAAGAGTCGTCGGCAGAGACGCCATTCATCCCCATAACCTATGAATGCAAAGTTGACCGACAAGCCATATCTGCAAGAACCTCGGACTAGTTAAGTAGAAGAATACTGAAAGAACGCACGGCTCGAGTGTGGCTAGGTATGGTCGATCGGAGTAAATCCGAGAACGCTTGTCCAATAAGGCTTCTGCAATATGCTCGGAATTGACCACGACCATTTCCTGGCCTAGAATTCGTACGAAGACCAAGTCCCCTGATATAATGAATTGCAGTACATATTGCTTATACTATCTGTTCACGTACCATACGCAGCACCCCATTTCGTATAAGTCAGCCAAGGCTCTTGAGCGTCAACAGATAAGACGTTCCCTAACAGTGGGAGCGGCACTGGGCTAGGAGGAAGAGAAGGGTTATTCTGTTGCCTCTTGATGAACCGCCTAAGTGCCGTGATGGCGGCGAGGGAAAGAGAAATACCAGCGAGAATAGCAAGGTGACCATCAAGTGCAGAAGCCATGATTCGAGCAGTGCGTTAGCAAACCGTATATAATACAACCGTCCTATTAATCACGGGGAAGTAGTAAATCGCCGTCGATTATGCAACTCGGTGGTAGTGTCTCCTATCACTATATATACATTGCTTTTGCTCAAACCATGTCGACTTATGCAGGTGCAGTGGCAGATGATCTGGCCAGATGGGGTAAGGAAGGATATGATCAAAGAGAAGACATACACAAGATGTGAGAAGGGTGTAAGATTGGGCAAGCGACCTGCACCGGAGCGTCGTGTTTGAACGGGTCAAACAGCTCGGCCATCTTTTGCATTCCAGATTTTTGCTGCATCTTCATGATGTCATCGAGTGAATAGATCACCACCCACGCAAACATCTCCAGGGTTGTGCCTCCGGTCTTTACATCCCACATTCCGGAAAGGGTCGTATTATGCGCCGTCCGCTACGCAGGCGCATAACAGCCTTGTCCGATTGACTCTGGCTCAGCGCTCAGTTACTGGTCAGGGAACACATGGTCAACAATGCTCAACATTCGATGACTGCAGCAGATCTTGACTATGTATGCGATGCGAAGCCCACAAAAGTAGTCGAATTGAGAGTGTTTGTCCGGCAGGGATTGCTGGTGAGTCTGCATCTTTTGAGATAGTCACAAGAACCGGGCCTCCCTCATGTTTTTGACATCAACGCATGACAAATTCGACAGTCACGTCACGTCAAAACCAGTGACATGAAGCTGCGCCAGTCTCACGTGCAACTCACGCTGCACAGTTCGCCTTAGTGAACATAGAATGCTTGAAACAAGATCCAAAGATCAAATTCTAATATGCTCAGGCATCTGCCTACCTTGCTATCTAACAACTCATACTCATCAACAAATACCTGCAGAGCGATGAACACGAATCCTACGACAGATATCGACTCCTTTTGTGAATCACCCGTCACTCATCCCTATCTTGTACTTCATCTGGCAACTGATATGCCAGCCATCTCAATCCACCGGACAACACAATCAAGACGATATAAACTGCATTTCCGCCTAGAAGGTTGTGTTCCTTCGATACAGCAAAGAGCGAAGTCGCCATGGCGGGACCAATGGCACGAGCTACCGCCGCAGAGGTTTGGCTGAGGCCATTGATAGCGCCAAGGACATTGTTTGTGGGAGCAGAGCCTGTGATAAACATAAAAACAACTCCTGCAACGAAGTGAGCTGCTTGCAATGACGAGACGGTTTCATTGCAACACGCACCATATGCCATATCCCATGTGACTTCTATACATATGAGTAGAAGCAAGGCAAACGTGATTGTATAATCGACTCCACCCCTTGCACGTAAAATCCACGACATTATCGGAAACATAGCCACGAGTGGTGGGTAGCACCACACTGAAACAGAGAACAGACGCTTTGGACCAATCCAATCGGTGATTCTGGCAAAGAAGAATGCCTGAAATACACCATCTGTGATCCCAAGAAACGCCATCCACCAGCCAATAGTAGCAGGATCAAATCCAAGACCGCCAAGGTAAGTAGGTGTTGACAAGAACAGCGGAAAAAGAACCCTAAAAGAAACGTCAAGGAAGGAGAGCATGGCGTAGTTTGCAATCGGAATGACAACGGAAGGCGTAAGGAGAGATCGCAAGGGCATGTTTGCCATTGAGCTTTTAACAAGTAATTCTCTGTCGGGGCTACTTGAAACGCTGACCGTAGTTGAAGTGAACTTCGGCCGACGCTTTGTCGATAATGTCTACTGATCGTGAGTGATGTGTGCGATATGGTAGGGATCCAGAACTTACTTCCTCCAAGAAGATTGTCATCATGACAAGGGCCAGGACGAGCAGGCAGGCTGCCACCCCACAAGGTAAAAAGTATGGGTAATTTCTCCAGAACGAACCGGAGAACAATGCCGGCCAATGGTCCTGCGGTCGCGCGAGTGTTCCTCCCATTAAAGGACTGACATGTCAATCTCATTATTTACCATCTCCGTCGTCAACGACCTTACTCACCCAAGAAAGCCTCCGATGCACCAGACAATCGGGATCAGGGCGAATCCCTGAGCCATATTTGTGGAGTCCGTCAATTCTCCCATCATAGTCTTCATTACTACGACGTTGCCATTCAGAAAACCGCACATGCAACGGCTGGAAAAACCATGTTAGAGATGTATATTTCCTTCGGGTGAAGACATACCTAACAACAAGGCTCCAGAAGTTCGTCGAAAGGCCGAAACATAGCATTGAAATGCATGTCCCTAATAGTCCGATGACTAATACCGGCTTACGCCCAATGCGGTCAGACAGCCGAGCCCACTTCAACACCGTCAGTGCTTGTCCGACGAAAAACAGAGAGTCCTGCCAACCACATCCGATGAGTGAACCTATTTTCGCAAGCAATTCGCAAGACGTAATCCTGGCACTTACAATGATTCCAGCATAATATCCTACAGCCGCATCGTCGCCCCCAGTGATTCCAAGTTCTCTGATCAGCTAAGAGAGCAAAACAGTATCAAAGGTGTACATAGAAGAGAAGCATCGTGATTGCCAAACCATACCTGATTGATGTACGGGAATATAGATGTCGAAGCGATGGGTTCCGCAAGTTGCAGCGTTATAAGTATGCCTATCTGAAGCTTTGGAAGGGGCGTTTTAGGTTTTTTCGAGCCCTTGCCAGGTACCAGAGGCGTTGTCTCATTTATCATAATTTCATGAGAATTAGAGGTATCCATTCTAGTGGGTTGATAAAGGGTTAGTGAGAGGGAAGATATCCAGCGAACTCCCTTGATTTGATTATACGAACCTCGTCTGTATTTATAGCCTGCCCATCGTCGATATACTAGTCAGCTATCAGATATACGTATGTAAACGTAGAGTCGATTTGTCAAGTAACATACCTGAGGGTGGAGAAAATCGGCGCGAGTTATCCGAGTTACGAATGGAACGCTGTTAGAGAGGCTAACGGAGTAAGCAATCTAGTCGACTCTCGATAAGCATGGAAAGCATCTCCAGAACTCGTGTTTGGCAAAAGCATGAGTGATAGAAACAAAAACCATGCAAACGATTGAAAAGCGATTCAATACGGTGCACTTGAGACTACCCAGGGGCCAGGGCTAGCGAAGATATTGAAATTCGCAAGCCAAGCGACGGGTGATTTCCATTCTGGAACATTTGTGCCGACTATTTTTATCAGAATCATATCACGAGGATTGGATGCAATCGTGTCAGGGATGTTTACTAGTCCAAATGTTCAAATGAAGAGAAATGGCATCTGCCCGCGGGTATTGTGCTTTCTTACACTGTGGAGTTCGATCAGTTAATTGACTTCCAAAAACCGCCTATGCTTACACTGTTTAGCGTGGTGTTACCGTACATCCCGTAGTGTGAGATCCAAGAAAGACGGTCCGATGACATGACATGCAGGTGTGGTGGTATTACGTCGCCATTAACTGAACTTGTCCAAGCACTTAAGCTTTACACAGTATCGGGCGCTTCAAATAGAACGAGGAGAAAGCCAAATCTGGATGCTCGTCTTCACCTGCTGACACGTCAAAACCAATAAGTACCATCTTGCAATAACTGCAAAAATACAAATACGAGAAGAGATCATTTACTAAACGCTTATGCTAGATTCCAGACTCAGCCTTGCTACGAGTCCATTACGGAATAGCAAGGCCATCCTGGACAGCTTTACGCGCATTTATACGACCAAGCCACATCTAAACCGATCAAACTTTAGAAACAAGACACAGAACAGAACACGTTCGAACGCCCACCTCGAGATTCGGCCACTCATCAAGAGATTCAATACCCGCAAATTGATGAACATTAATCCTGAATACAATAGAACCAGAGTGAGAACATCAGAAAGACGTCTTCGCAAGGGAAACCGAACAAAGATGGGACCAACCATGGGAAAACGTTGATATCTGCAGCGCTATAGATGCCCCGGCCGGGCCCAGCGAGATAATCACGGTCTGTGAGGCGGATCTCCATCACACCATAGAGGCGCTTTGTTTCCAGGATATAGCCTGATGTCGTCATCATCAAGCGCATATGAAACATTAATCAACAGAAACGACTCACGCTTCTTTGCATAGGGAATATCCTCGGGTGCAAACCTATTGAAATGATTCGCTGCGCTGCGTCAACTCAAAACGTCAATGCCAAGTTCGAATTTACAGACCTTGGCCTTGCATAGGACCAACGCCTCCATGCTGCAACGACCGTATCATCAGTACTAAATCCCACCAAATGCCAGGGGAGTACTCACCGCCCACAACATCCACTGAAGCATCTCGCTGTACTCATTCGGCTGCGACACAGGGTCAAACCCAAGCTTCCTCTCCGGATCATAATGCTGTTCGAGATACAGCAAAATAGCAGCTGTCTCAAACACCACGAAATCTTCCCGCGCGCGGTCGACGAGCACTGGGATTCGCCCGTTTGGGTTCAACTTGATGAACCAGGGCTCTTTTTGGTCGTTGCGTGAGATGTTTATTTTCTGGACGCTGTGAGAGTAAAAATTCGGGATACTTATCGTTCCAGGAGGAGAGGGGGCACTCACTCATAATCGACCTTTTCCCCATAAACTGCTCTAAGCTCTTCGAGAAAAACACTAACTTTGCGTCCGTTTGGAGTTCCAGCGGTGTATAGAACAAAAGGCTTGGGCTTGGAGGTATGTACAGTAGACATATTACGAGGGGTGGTTGATAGTGACCTTGCTACGGAGCTGAGACGGTTAAAGGCGACTTGCATGGCTTTCTAGGGGTATGGACTGACGCCATGTTCGAGTACGGATGACCTGATCCGTATGACCGACGGGTGTTGTTGCTGACATATATCTGCCGAAATTTATGGTTCAACCGTATCAGTCAGCAACTGGACACAATAATTTGCCCTCTACATAATTCGCGGACTTCTTGACTTCTCTATCAAGAACTGGACCCGGTCTTAAGCTTCTTCAGGCGTATCTTGCCGATCCGAGCGATCTAAGAGAGTTTGCCCAGAAGAATGAGAACAACGTCAATAGAGCCGAGCACCGCTCGACACTGTTCGGAACAAATGCTAAGCTGAAAACTTCAATCTTGGAACGGGAGAAGAACCAGTGGGAACCAGAAATTTTTTTAAAACGTGTAAACCTGAATTTCTACCGCGAAAAAAAAAGAACTATAGCTATAAGTACACATATATAACGGGAGACCTGATGAAAAGTGAGAACGAAAAAGAGAATGGAAAAAGAAAAAGATAAGAAGAGGGAGAGGGAGAGGAGCATGTATACGATATGATACTAGAAATACGATATCCATCATGATGACTCACTCGCATCAGCCCATCAACAAACGGAGTATGAAAAGGGCTAGACAAAATATGCGAAAAGAGAACAGAACTCGAAAGCGGCTGTACTGTAACTAGATGAGAACGCGTGCATGCGATAAACCAGGAGATGAGATAAACAGTGACATAACATTGTCCAAGATCGTCGCACAATTGAAATGCGGCCATGCAGAACGTCCGAGCGGATAGGGCAGAGCAGAGAGCAAAGAGTGTCTTGATAGCATCGAGGAAAGCGCTGGGACGCATAGCACGTCGAGCAAAGCAGTGATTGGCATCGTAACATCCCACTGACATGGCATGAAATCAACAGAACGCAAATAAAAATCAGCGCTCCTCCGCATTTTTATGGCTCTCGCCCCTCGCCATCTCCCCGCTTCCGCTCCCACCACCACCATTGAACACCCCCGAGCCCGAGTAATACATCCTACCCGGTGGCCGCGCACCATCTGTTTGTGGTTGGCGAAGCGTATTTGGACGCTCAGGCCCAGGTACAGCCTGAGATCGTAGCGGCGGTGTGCCTTTTGGATTAGCCGCAGGCACGACAGGCCCACAGCGACTGGATGAAGGAGCAAATGGCGAATAAGGTGTTTGGGATTGGGGTTGCGATTGCGACTGGCCCTGGTCGAGACGCGGGGCGTCTAATCGTGCGACGGAGGACGACATCCTGCGGTCACGGTCTGTATCAGGAGAACGAGACGCGGCGCGGTCCCGGTCTTTATCCGTGCCCCAGCTAAGCGGCGACACTCGTCTGCGTTGCTCAGTGCCAGTGGTTGGGAATCTGTACGACGAAGATGGTTCCGAACCCGAACTTGTCGTTCCATTTTGTTGGAACTTTGACTGCGGATACCCAACACCGCCGCCGCTCGTACTTTGATTCCGCGCCGAATCCGCACGCACTGCACGAAGTGCCTCCTCCAACAAATCCAAGCGCTGACGCATACCCTGCATCTCCTCCTGCATCGACCGCGTCCGTTTCTCCACCAGCTCCTCGACCACCGCATCTACCTTCTGCAGAGATTGGAGGAGCGCGTTTGATTTTTGAAGCTGCTCAGACAGCCAGTTTTTCATCTGCTTCGAATCATTGAGCGCGTCGTAAAAGACTTCGAAAGGCGCTAGAAATGCAGGTTTATCTCCTGAGTAACCGGGGTGCTGAAGGGCGCGAGGTGTGGGCGGGACTAATGAACTGGCGATTGGTATAGCAGGGGGAGATCTTGTAGTCGCCGTCTTGGGTGCGCTCACCGAGGGACCTATCGTGTGCTGCAGGCCAAATCGGGTAGGTGTTGGAGGAACGTTGGTGGCTACTCTTCGCGTGGTCTGGTTTCCGCTTAGAGCGGTTGGAAGTCGTGGTAAAGCCATGGGGAACCGACCGAACTCTGGGACTGGAGGGGCGCTTTGTATGACAGGTGCGAGCGGATCAGAAGAGTTAGTCCCACGAGGGCTGATGACAATATCGGCAGGTTTTCTTTTGCGACCACCGGACTGAGCTGCGCGACGACGTGCGAAACTAATAGGGGGAGGTGGTAGGGAGTTTGAAGGGGGGCTTTTCAGAAGTACCTCTGGTTGATTTTGGGTTGCGGTGAGAGAGAGCGGTTGCTGACTTGGGACAATCATAGGAGGAGGGGTGAGTGGCTGTGATTGAACAGTCGCACGACTGCCAGATACAAGAGTATTTCCACCTGAACGGGTGGCTGTATTGGGACTACGCCTACCCAACCTTGGGAGACTTAGCTTTGATGCTGCCAGGGAACCGTCCGGGGGGGAAGAAGAAGAAGAAGTACCATTATTAATAGCAGCTGGGAGCACGGGACACGGAGCGGGGGGAGCAGCGAAACTTGGTCTGCGCTGTTCGATGAGCTGCTGTTGTTTTATGGTAGACCTCGGGTGAACGTCTTCTACTGTTGGTATTGATATGACCACGGGAGTTATTGGGGTTGAATGTGAAATTTCAGAGGAGGAAGGGGTGGTTGAGGGAGGGAGTGTGGTACCACTCACAGTCACCCGTCGTTTCTTTGGTGACGGTGGAATGACAGTAGGAGAAGTGATTTGAGGAGGGGAAGGAGAATCGATGATACTATCATCAGGGTCATCTTCCTCCTTGATTCTAAGGACTCTGGGTGACTGACGGCTAAGATTTTGATTGAGAATGGGATTGAAAATAGGACAAGGACATACCCAGAGTCATCTGTACTATCCCGACGGATTGCTACGTCTTCTCTTGAACGTTTCCTGGAATTTCTTAATTGTTCTACGCTAGGTTGCCTTGATGGAGAAATTGTATGATGAGTTCTTGGTTGAATTGGTGGTAACGCGTTATTAGAATTTGGGATTGAACTAAGAGAAGAGGTGCTAAATGCCTGGGCGAAGGAGGGTAGAGACTGTGGAGCGTGATTGACGGACATGGTCGTGGTAATCGTTGTCGGTGTCGTTGTGGTGGTCGTTGTGGTCGTTGTGGTTGAAACGGAACCGAATGATGAATTCAATTGGAATTGAAGAGATGAACCAAAAATGAATTGCAGGTTGGTGTTAGCTTCCACAAGAAGATTCGACTTATTCGCGTAATTGAGACCGTTCCAATGGCGAGATCATGATAGAGGCCTTTTAATTAAGTCGAATGGTAGCACAGCTAAAGATGATCATAGTAGTAATCATCATCCATCACCTGTGCAACACTATGCACAACACTGCAACTCGGCTTTCGGTCAACTTGATAGTAAATCATTATCCGATGTCTCGGCCATCCGATGTTAAGGCCTCGAGGCTTATGGAGACCTATAATCACACAGTCATTCTGCAGTGAAACTGTGCAAAAACCACTCGGGGCGTTCCTTCGCAACCGATAGGCAGGGCGTAGCTGATAGTAGTAAGTACCCTGCTAGCTGCCCCATTGCACGTGTACTGGTTACTAGTACGGGTTATAAGTAGGACTGAATTCTTATATTATACCGTAACACTCGTGGGTACCCTTTGCTTCGACACAATAACCTCCAGCCTTCTAAAAACAGCGGTACTACAAGAACACCGTAAGCGACTTCATTTAACCCGAAAACCAATCTCACTTTTTAACTCCTTATCCCACCTGAACTCGTCCAGAATCTTCGACAGAACCCAAACCTAGATCAAAATTCAAATTCACCATCAGAACATTGCTAGCTTCAATCCCCCGTAACCATCCTCCCCCATGAAGGTACACGGTCCAAGATCCGATCACTCCATCAGCATAACGCCAGGCGTTGACATCTCATTTCAATCCATAAATGGGTACCCGCGACGCTCAACTACATCCTCTTACAAGCCAGTGAAACCTCAAAAACCAAGCGACGTAAACGCGGTAGCCTCCCAGAAGCCAATTTCAAATCTGATAGACGTTATTCACCGCGCATCTCTTTATGATTTCGTCCGCTTCTTCCTCGCCGTCAACACCGTGATTATTGCAGGTCTGCCGTTACCAGCGCTTGTGGCTTCCCCGTGTTCCTTTGTCGGCGGTGGGCGATTTTTGACCGCAATCGTACCATATATGTACGAGTGGTATGTTTCCAGAGAAGCAACTGGTTCCGGAAATGGATTGGGAGATATGTCGACGATCGGTCTCTTTCCATTCACAAGACGAGGTGGGGGCGTCTGTGGAGGTGCTAGAGTGCTCCGAATAGGCTCAGGCTCAGGCGTTTGTCGCCCCGATCTGTCTGCTATGACAAGCGGAAGAGGATTCGACTTGAGTCCATCGCACAACCCTCGTATGGTATCTTCAATCACTTTAGTCGACCACACCGCCTTTTCCACAGATGGAAATTCGTGAGCAGTCAATAGTGACGTCAACACACGTTTGTTCATCTGTGACGAAACCTGCCCTGCTTGGGGTGCAAGTGGTGACACTTCACTCGCAGTGAGTGTCGAAGCCGGTCTGCTGATACCAGAGACAGCAATCACGAAAAACCCGGTGACCGCCCCTGCAATACATTCCTGTCGGAACGACATCCGCTCCCAGAATTCTTCCACAGACACCTTCTTGACTTCTTTATGCGTCTGGTCCTCTTTTTTACTCCGACCTTCCTTCTTTTCTGAAGCGTCGGCTGATGATGTGTCTTCTTCGTGCGTCTTTAACGTATCCGCTCTTGCGCGTTTTCGCTCTGGGGACCTCACCCCATCCGCATCCGTCGTGTACGCAATCTCATCGATAAATCGAGATTTAGGGTCATCATCAAATGATGGTATACATTGCCCAAGATGACGAGGCGAATCGCCTCCCGAAGGACAAGGACATGGTAGGGGGATTTCGTCCTGCGAATAAGGATGACCGTATGTCCAACTGCACGAACCAGTCGATGGGTATACCCGCTCCAACGAGTGATGAGCTTCAAACTCGCTGAGACCGGGTAAGATATAATACAGTTTGGTGCGGCATGTATCTCCCACGCGAGTCGCTAACTCGCCTACGACAGTGCTGAATTGGCGTTTCCACCAAGCACAGAGCTTGATGTCGCTTAGGGGGCGCTTGTTCGGGTATTCTGAAGAGTTTGGGAATAGATATTGATTCTGTGCTCTTGCAAAGACGTGAATCCATAGATGGTTAGCGGAGATGGGACGCGTGGCAGGGTCTGCGTAGAACAGCAGGAGTGCACGAACAAGAGCTGGAGTGGGAGATGGTGCGGTTGCTTGTCCGGTAGAGTCGACTTTTGAGACATACAATATCGCACAGGACGTCGTAGGGATGTTATACACGCATGCTTCGATTGCAGAGACGAACACGGGAGAAGAGTCTGGTGTGGTTTGCTCGGAAAGCAGAATCAAAATATCTTGCAAGTAGGACCTTGGTCGCGGATTCGCAAACGGGAAAAGGTTGCCGTGCTTTCTGGGTGATGAGACCAAGACATGAAGATGGAACTCACGAGTTCCTGGTAGGCTGTTGAGGCCTGCTAGGAGCGCGTCCCGCAAAGTCATGACTGCGATACGTGGGAATATGCGATTTCTGCTCAGCGGCACAAGAACGAGGAACCCGAATTGGTCGGTGAGGGCCCCAGGTAGGGATCAGACCGGTCAAGGTTAACGCTGGGCCGAACCAAGGAGGAGACTCGGGGCTATGGTGCTGCTCCACCGTCCTGTGCATCGAAACGGAGAACCACTGCCCTGTAATCACACACGCCTCACAGCTCCACTCAACCGCCACCAGTATACTGATGTTATCATAGCTAGATCAATCACAGATCGTAGACTATGCCCTTTCAAAGTTTCGCTCCCGAGAGCATATAAAGAGGAAGCAAAAGGAAGAGAACATCTATTTGATCTTCTGAGGGCAATGCATGATATTACAAGAAGGAATGTATGATACAAGGAGTTGGCTTGGTAAAGGCTAGAATCATGCCACGTATGCAAATGTGTCTCTCGTACCATCGACGCGCTCAATATATTCCTTCTCCAATAGTGTATCAATTGCCTGGGACCACTGATAAGTGGACGTTCAAGCGAAGAAACAAGGAATCCTACCTTCTTGATATCGGGAATCTTGGGGGCGAATCGTTGCGAAATCTGAGAAATCACCTCCTGAATCAAAGGCTGGTTCTTCATCGTCTTGCGTGCCTTCATGATTCGAACGATAGTGGCCTGAATCACATATTTACGGTCCTCGTCAACAGTTTTGAGTACCTCCGAGGACTCCGCCTTCACCTCAGCCTTGATTGGCTGATTCAAATTGACACGGATCTTCTTAGACTTGAAGTCTAACCAAAGTGTATTAGTCCCAAACGTAATGCGAAACGAGGTAAGCCATACTGGGGTTCAAATCATATTGATCGGTCTCCTCGTTGATAAGAACTTTGGCCTTTACCAAAAGCGTCAGCACCTGAGTCAAGATGTCCTTGCTGATAGCCGTGGCAGTAATCAACTCCTCCAGTGATAACGTGTCATGTTTGTTATACTGCAGGAGAACGGACATTTGATAAGAACTGGTCATCAAGATGTACTTCTGATTGAGGTAATTCGTCCTCAGCTCGTTCTTCGAGTAATTCCACAACCATGTTAGTTTGCGGCCAGAGTGCTTCGTCTGATAGTATTTGGAGAAGCGATCGTACGTAGGAAGAATTTCAGGAGGAATGATGAAATCGTTGTTCGGTGCGCTGAGCGGCCAAAAGTTCGTGCCGAGAACCATGATGGAGAAGTTGATGTCCATGTCCTCGTGATTCGCCATTCGCTCCTTGAACTGATCAGTTAGGTCTTTACTGAGACTCATGTCTACAGAAAAAGATAAGCGGCCGCAAGGTGGTGTGTGGGGTATGGAACATACCGGTGAACATTCTCTGTAACTTGTTGGTGTACTCGAAACCACAAGCTTCCTTCAACTTGGAGATCATGCTCGCCTCGCTCTCGTCGGATGCAGATACGCCGTGAATCAGGCGCTTGGACAATTTGGTAGCATAGAACGTCTGGAAGACGTCCTTGTCCTCGATGTACTTGAAAAGTACCATCTACATACACGAATGAGACATCAGTGAAAACAATCGAGTGAGGTACTTACCACACGGTTCAGAGCACCTTCAAGGTCCTCCTCCTCAGCCATCTTGTTGTTTTTGCGAAGCAACATATCCGCGTGCTTCGCGAGCAATTCTGGCGACTTTGTCGTCGACGAACCCGTTGCAGAATTGCGATTGACAAACTCTCTGCATGCCTTATCGAGCGACGCAACAAAGCCAGCTTCTCCCCTGAAGCTCCTCGTGACGGTGTCCGAGTTCTTGCGATGAACCTCAAGCAGTGCATCAACGTATGCCTTGGGATCCAACGAATCTGCACCCTCTGATCCTTCGCCCAAGAGTTTCGCAACAGCAGCCAGACCGGCCTTCTTCACATGTTCCTCAAATTTCTTTCTCAAAGGCTCCAGGCCTTCGGGTATGCGCGATAATAATGCATACATCCTCTGCAGGTCTTCGTCTTTGTCAAAATCGAGCAAGCTTTGGAAGCTCTCCCACATAAGGTCAGAGTGCTGACGGATCAGCACATGCTCGCACTTGCTGACGAGCTGTTTCCGTGTGTCAGTGTTTAGGTATCGGTCGACACGGTCCTCTTCCTCCTTCAGGCGCTCTTCGGCTTTTTTCAGATAGTCAGATACACTGCTCTCTGCGAGAAATGCCTCGGATTCCTGCTCGTAATACTTCTCCGTTGCGTCAAGGAACGGTGTCTCCAGGTGCTCCCTGTATACATCAAGCGATGCCTTGTTGATGTCTGACTCGTCAAGACCAAGCGAAACGAATGAGTCAACCACTTTTTTCACAAGACCTTGATCGATCGTCTCGCCATTTCTTTGACGCTCGATCAATCGGAGGATGGCACCAGCAAGCTTTGTGTGCTTGCTCTGGACATGGAGGAAGAAATTCGATTTCCATTGTACGAGCGCGAGCTGTGAGAGGTAATGTGTGTATGAGGATCAGTGTGACAGCGTGAAGAAAAGGGGTGGCGCACGGTGTATACAGGATATACACCCTTCCGACCTTCATCCCTTTCTCGCTTCACCCAGTGGCGATTGAGGTACGTGAATAGTCGATTGATGTAGTTAGCACCTGTCGTGTATCTGTCCCATTCACTGGCGTAATATCGTAGGAGAGCTTCATCTTGGAGGGAATCGGATTGCTATAGGACGGATAAGAATTATGTTTGATCGCGCGTAATATCAGGGAAAGGGAGTCAACCTACATCCTTGAGAAGCTTGAGATGGGTGATGAAATACCGAATGAGATTGTTGTACAGATCCGAGCCCATCAGGTTAGCCCCTGCTGTTGAGGAGTCAGACTGTGGTCTTATCACTACAGGAAAGACATTGCTTCCAATGAGACTCACTTCGGCTTCCCTGACCAACAGTATCGGTAGTGGTATTATGCATGCGCGAGGATGTGCAATAATTGTAAGCCACCGTGTAGAGGCTCATGTACTTGGAATATGAGACGCCAGTCTGGAGCTTGGTCATGATGTGGTCCACTCCCTCCTCAAGAAAAGCCCATGTTGTTGCAAGATCTGCACTCGCAGGTGGCATTGGATGAGAAACATTGGCGGACGTTGTTGTTGATGACATGATGATCGTTTGTGAAGGACAGCTGTCGTGACTTGTGAGTACGCACGCTGAGGCGCGGCTGTCACGCTGGTGGCGCTACCTCGCGTGCTTCGCATAAATATTGTTTGCAACAACTCACACAAAACAAAAAGAGAGTGAGACAGACGGTGGGTATTAGAATCGTAGTACGACAATGAAAATTATGTTATTGCTAAATCTTCACTCCTGTGTGTATCGAGGCAATGCCTCCCCAGAGTTCTGTCCATGCGCCACCATCAAAATCACCTCCTGTGGAGAACCCTGCATCTCTGATCATCTGCGCAAAGTCGGGCTGGCTTGGGAATTTGCGTATAGATTCCACCAAATACTGGTATGAATTACGGTCACCAGCTAGAATGGTACCAAGCAGTGGGATGACCGTGAATGAGTATTGGTCGTACAGTCTACAGACTAAATTAAAATGAGATAGTAATGAAATGAAAATCACTTACGTGCTCAGGAGCGGGTTATTAACCTTGCTGAATTCAAGACACGCGAAGGTAGCACCAGGCTTGAGAACGCGGTAAGCCTCGCTTAACACAGCGGGGACAGACGTGCAGTTGCGGATGCCGAATGCAATCGTGTAGAGGTCGTATGAATCGTTCTTGAACTGAGAAGCAGTCAGCTCTTGTGCATTTGCCTCATGGAATGAAACCTGAGGTGCTGACAGATGTCATGAAGTAGAGTATATGACAGACACGGTAAGCTCACTATTGTGGTACATTGTCTTTTTGAACCTCATGAATCCCTCCTTCAGCATCTGCGCGTTGATATCCACGATGTCCACGGTCGTCTCTCTAGTCCGCATAGTTCTCCCTTGCATGATCCAAGATACGGAGAGCAATGTCGCCTGTTCCTCCCGCAACGTCTATACACCGAAGGGGACCTTTGCGACCTGGTTTGAGAGTATCTACAAAAGAGTCTTTCCACAGCCTGTGCACACCGAGGGAGCTTGCATCATTCATCAAGTCATACTTGGACGCAACAGAGTCGAAAACACCCTTCACGAGTGATTCCTTCGACTCCTCTGGAACTGTCCTGAAGCCAAACGAAGTCGTCCGGCCAGCAGGACCTGATGAACGAAGGATATGATGATTATGAATCAGGCGGCATGCTGACAGCTTGCGAGGTAGTCGTATTGACCTTGTTGCCTGCATAACTCGAATGAACTTTTGGAGCAGACAACGCGGCCACTATAGGGATGGGAATATTATGTAAGCGTCAATGTTTTGCTTGACTTGACTGACCAGGTTGGTGACGTTGAACACTCCTGCGGACAACTCAAATGCTAAAGCCACGGTTATCTCTTTGGTTCACTCGTGGTTATGCTACTCGCATTGCAGAAAAGCCTCCAGCACGTTTTCCAGATCCATTGCTGAATGCTCCCAACGTTGCTGTCAAAACACTCAAGGACGAGAACTTGACATTCATTCATCGACCTCCCCCAACAGTACCTTCACCTCATTCAACAACTTTAGCTCCTGCTTCTCCGTTGCTCAAGTCTCCGACACCATCTAATAAACATGCACCCATGCCACCTTTCTTGCGGCCTTCGGCTTACAATGCTGCACCATTACGAATGTCTGATAAAGACATTGAGCAACTACGAAAGTTGAGGCTGTCTAATCCAGAAAAACACAGCCGTGCTAAACTTGCAAAACTGTTCAAATGCACGCCAAACTTTGTGTCCAAGATTGCTGCCCTCCCGAGGCCCAAACGGAAGGAGTTTGCAAGGAAGATGGAGGCGGAGCATGAGACTGTAAGGGAGCAGTGGGGAGAGAAGAAGGCTACCTTTGTTGCTATTAAGCAGAAACGCCGCGAGTTCTGGTGAGGTACGGAGCGCCATGGCTATATTTTCTTGGTCCGTTCTCAGGCATCTAATGATTTGTGCACGACTGACTAGCACTGGCTTCATCAGCGTAACTAGAGTCGTAGCCTGTGTAGATGGATTTTGCCTGTTACGTTACCGACGCAATTGATCCTACTTTACTTCGCCGACGCGACAACCCGTTCCGTAATTTTCCGTCCTTCCGACTCTTGTCACTCTTTCCAAATCGGGAGCACGACTCAACTATCGTTCCACTTCTCCCCATGGACCTGCATGGTCAAATGAGTCGATTTTCATGCCAACGCGCTAGCTCTGGTGTTTCCCCCGTGGTCCAATTACATTAATCCATCGTTTTTAATACTAGCCTGATGTAAATTTTTTGCCGAACGGCGAAGGTACATATTTCCCCGAATCCTGTTCAAGCCCTTTTTATAGACTCTGAAGCCGTGGGGGGTCTGGACTCACAGCTTCGTGAACTTCCTCCTCTCGTACCACCTTGTACCGAGAACTTTGTTTCAGTATCTGAATGCTGTGTCGTGCCGCTTACTCTTCCTATAAAGCTACACTGGCTTCTGCGTTCAACCGCCCAGCACGATCTCTCGCATCCAATTTTCATACCATGGCGTCAACTCGTTTTCCTCCCCATTTTGCCCAAACTGATCACCGTCAGCGCTCTCTCAATCAGATGCGTTCCAAACAGCTTAGTCTTGAAAAATACATCTACCTAAATGGCCTCAAAGGGCGTGACTCTAATCTGTTCTATGACATTTTGCTTGAGAACATGCAAGTAAGCCTACTCGTCGTCTCGTGTAAAACCGGGACTGAGGTGTTGAATTACTCAGGAAATGATTCCAATCTTGTATACACCAACTGTAAGGTGCTTCACCAGGTCGTGTGACCATACTTAAGAAGTGCTCTTCGAAGGTTGGAGAAGCTTGTGTCAACTACTCCCATATATGGAGGCGACCCGAGGGTCTTTATGTCTCCATTCAAGACAAGGGTCGCATTCGCGACGTTTTGGCTACCTGGCCAAATTTCAACGATGGCCGTATAGCTGTCGTTACCGATGGTAGGCTAGATCGATGCTCCATGTTATGTATCTTCCTGATCAAACCATCAGGCTCTCGTATTCTCGGTTTGGGCGATCTTGGGGCAAACGGTCTGCCTATCAGTCTTGGGAAATTGTGAGTGTTTACGCTTTTCCAGAGAATCCTTCAACGAACATAACTACGCAGGGACCTCTACATCGCTGGTGCCGGCATCAAACCGTCATCTACTGTAAGTCCATGCTTTTCATATTAACCTGCGCCCAATTGACTCTGGCCAGGTCCCGATTTGCCTGGATTTAGGTACCAATACACAACGTTACCTCGATGATCCTCTCTACATCGGCGTTCGCCGCCCACGCCCGTTGGCCGCGGAAGTAAGTCCCCTGCTATCATATGCACGTCCATATATTCACATGTGTATTGAAGATGGACGAATTCATGGACGAGTTCATGGAGGCCATGAAAGAAGTCTTCCCCACCCTACTAGTACAATTCGAAGACTTCTCAACGGACAACGCGTTCAAATACCTTGAACGGTACCGCCATCAATATCGTGTTTTCAATGATGATGTCAGTCAATCACATTCCAACTCTCACTCTGTTTTTATGTTGACCCCTGTGCAGATCCAAGGCACTGGATCTGTGATCTTGTCAGGTTTCACAAATGCCGCTCGTTTGTCTTCTGCCGCTTCCGGGCTGCCGCCATCAGATCACAAAATCCTGTTCCTCGGAGCCGGTTCTGCAGGTATCGGTGTTGCCAAGCAATTATTGTCCTTCTTTACCTTGTCTGGCCTGAGTCCCGAAGAGGCAAGGTCTCGAATCTACGTGAGCTTAAGCCACATTCGAAGGGCATTTGAATTTGTCACTCAATAAGCCTGTTAGACTGTTGATTCGAAAGGTCTTATTACTGCCAACCGCAAAGGTCTTCAAGAGCACAAGAAGTGTACGAGGATATGTTTGTGTTGTTTTCTACGAACTAAACTGCAATTACAGTCTTCGCGCGCACTGATTACGATGGCCCTGCGCTCACTGACCTCGTTGACATCATCAACCACGTGAAGCCCACCGCCTTGCTCGGCCTGAGCACCATCAGAGTACGCCTTCCAGTAATAGTTGTGTTTTGCATAACCTCACTTCGTTCTAGAATGCATTCACCGAGAAAGTCGTTAAGGCGATGTGTGCACTGAACCCCCGTCCCATCATCTTTCCCTTGTCGAATCCCGTCGCGCTATGCGAACTGGACTACCAGGACGCCATCGAATGGTAAGTTAACAGAACCCCCCCAGTATAGTCGATGTTGATGATCCTCGCCTGTAAAGGTCCGATGGACAGGTTATCTTCGCGTCAGGCAGCCCGTACAATCCCTTGTCTCATAATGGTGTCGTGTACGAGCCTGGCCAAGGAAACAACATGTACATCTTCCCCGGTATCGGCCTCGGTGCGATCCTCTCCCGAACTCGGCACGTATCGGATGCTATGGTCGAACAGGCAGCCATCGCACTTGCCAACTCCTTGACCGAGGAAGAGAAGGCGGCCGAGCTTGTATATCCTCGCCTTGCGCGCATCAGGGATATCAGCGCCCAGGTCGCATTTGCCGTTATCAGACAAGCCCAAAAAGATGTAAGGAGGGAATGATACTCACGCCTGAGTAGAAATTCGATGCTGATCTTTATACTCCAGAAATTGGACGATAATGCTTATCTGCGTACACTCCCCGATTCCGATCTTTTGGGACTCATTCATGACAAGATGTGGCAGCCATCTGCGTTGCAGCTGCGTTCGTTTACGCGACTTTAGTTGGGAATACTCAGGGGGATGGAGTTAAGACAGAAGTCTGAGACTGTCAGGACGGGCGACGGAGAATGCGGGAGGGCGACGGAATGTTTCTATTCTCGGCTTTTGTCACTTGCATGCTATTGCTCTCCTTATGTCCCATTCATCGTCCTCCACCGGGCAGTGTGTATGTATGTATTGTTAATTATTTGAATAGAAGGAGCTAGAAGAATCGTTTGGATGACCGGTAGCATCTATGTAAGACTGTCAATGGGGTCTGATGGAAATAATGTATGATATGTGAGTAGTGAGTGGGAGGAGATGACTGTTTCATTATACATCTATCCGATCGCTATACATCTATCTGCTCATCAAGATGTGCCGGGGCGCTGCCTTCTTTTTGTCTCCAGTGCGCAATGCTGTAGCGGTGGTTAACACCCTTGAGCGCAGACAGACATGCAGATCCACCGCATCCTCCCGTCCGTGGCATGGGGACAATGTAAAAAACCTCTTTGACGCGCGAATGCAGCAGTGCCATGCTGCACATGATGCATGGTTCGTGGGTTATGAAGAGCGTAAGCCCAGTTAGCAGGTAATTTACGCCGTTGCACGATGTGTCTGAGATTCCAAGGCTGCCGTTGGAAGGGGAAGTAGCGGGCTTCAGGGGGTCAGATAGAAGATCGGCGGGGGATGTTTGTGCACGCCAATCGGCTACGTTTCGAATGATGTTCATTGCAGCATGGCGCAAAGGATGCCCAGTGGATATACGCGTGTCTTTGGCTGTAAATGACCGAGACAATAGAGCTTCGTCTTCGAAAGGCTTAGGCACGTATGCAACGACCGGAAGCTGAGAGACTGTGAGTATACCTTCTCATCCCAGACTTCTAATTAACCAACCTCGTCACTTGACGCTGTCTCAGCATTTCGTAATATGTGATTGATGGCATTACGAGCCCATTGAACTTTAGCAATAGACCATTTCTCGGGTTCCCATTTCCGCCGCGGTGCGTATACAGTAGGCCACAACGTATTTTTTAAGATAAGTGACGTTTGTGTTAAAGCGGGATTGCAGGGGACAGAAATCTGATAGGGATCTCCGATATCAATGTTCGTAGGAAGTACAGGAACAGAGGACGAGACGCTGAGCAGGAGCGTGGAGATACCGTCTCTTTTCCTGATGCGTTTGAGATGTGATAGAACATCGCTCTCAAGACCCGACTGTTTCAGCCATCTAGTAGCTTTGAGTGTTGGTTGGGGACATCTGAGCGAATGACCTCACTTTAACATTGTTGCTATGTATTTCGAGTTCGAGATGTCAACCGCCCAGGCTTGCACTAAATGGTGTGGTGAGTCACGCTCTCAAATTTCAAAAGGTACATTGGGAGGAACATACTTGTCCTGATATCTTCCATCGACTCCTCTTCTTCATCTATTTGAAGCTTCTTCCAAATGAAAGGAAGAGTCTCGCCTTCCAGGATATCGTGCGGGTCGCCGCTAGTGTCCCATGATTCAACCTCATCCACTTCAATATCGATGGCTAGAATGTCGAGAAATTCGGACTGATCACTTTGGTCGAGATAGACTTGAGGTTCCAAATTTTCTGTAGTGCCCACAGGATCAAACCAGAGGTTTTGGCCGTAGTAGCCATAGGCCATCTCACGTGCTCAAATTCAAACTTGCTCCTGACACGTACCTCTTATTGGAATTAGGTGTTTTCAAATATTGCTACTTCTTGCTTCCTGGTACTGTACAGTAATTCACCTTCGACACTCAGCCACTACGCTCAAACAACAGTATTAGTAGCGGCGCCCTCGCATTTGTTTTTCCTTCAGCGTTTCAATTCTACTCTCGCTGAGGTATGTTATTGTTTTGTAGCTCGCATACACTCGTACTTACAGAGCCTTAGTCTGACTTGCTCTAGGTACTACAATATAGCGTTTGTTATACTCTCGCTGAGTCTGACTTGCTCTAGCCTACACGTCTTAAACGGCGCGTCAATCACAGTGGGGGAGAGCTTTATCAACAAGAACATTAACATCATACTGGAGCTTCGGCGGGCAAGCCATGGCGCCTCCACTATCCCCCAGGCCACTTCCTAGCATCTTGCTCATATCCCTAATACCAATTGCTTCATGGTTTGTCGTTCGTCCTCTGCTAGACCCCGTCCCTCCATTGCCAGCCCTATGGGCATCTGTTGGGTTCTCTATATTCGCGTTTGTTGCTGCGCTTTACTTGGTTCCTGCACTTGGACCAACATTCGTGAAAGCCAACTTGAAAGGGAAGGATCTTTTGAAGGTCTACTCCGATCCTATGTTCGTGTCATTAAACGAGTGCTAGGTCGAAAGCTGACCTGCATATTAAGACCAGAGAGTCAAGGCCTCGTCTGCGCGTCCATATATATCCTGCTATTAATCCTATTCATTCCTTTCCCATTTTCAACTTCCATCGCAAGTCTTTCCGGTGGAGGAAGCAAGATCGAAGGCTTGCTGGGCGCTGCGTCTCTACATCATGAGGTAAGTGCCCCCTCAGTGTTAAAAAGAATCTTTGTGTAACCAGCAGTTAAGCTATCCGTATATCTGTCATCATTGTTATCGCTCTTGATGGCAACTGTGTTGGGGTTCCTCGACGATGTGTTCGATATTCGATGGAGGCATAAACTGCCTATCCCGCTTATTGCTGCCATACCGCTCTTGATGGTCTACTATGCGGAAGGAGGGAATACCCATGTAGTTGTACCCATTCCTCTTCGGCCATTCCTTGGTCTTCTCGTCAACCTAGGTTTGTGATTTTCATTGTATCATCGCTTGTGATGCCTCAACATACCTTCAGGTCCCCTATATTATCTTTATATGTCACTCCTCTCGACATTCACCACTAATAGCATCAATATTCTCGCTGGAATCAATGGCTCCGAAGTCAGCCAAGCATTGATCATCGCAATCTCAGTTATTATCAACGATCTTTTATACATGCCCTGGCCATTTGACTTCCGTATACCCATGCACCTTCTCGGCAATCAAATAGAAGTCGAAATTGGTGGGGCTTGGCAGGCAGGAATGGCCTACGGAAGTAGCGAACTTGTTGATAGACATCTTTTCAGTCTGTACTTCATGCTTCCTCTTGTAGGTGTATGTCTTGGATTTATGTATCATAACTGGTGGGCTCGAATGATCCAATCCTCGAATTGCTATTTCTCATTGGCCATAGGTATCCTGCGCGTGCGTTCCCCGGAGACACGCTCTGCTATGTTACTGGAATGGCCTTCTCCGTGGTCGGAATACAGGCACACTTCTCCAAGACTCTACTCTTGTTCTTTATTCCTCAGATTTTCAACTTTTTGCTCTCATGCCCACAGCTCTTCGGTATCGTGCCATGTCCTCGGCATCGCGTTCCAAGGTTGTACCATAATTTCCGAGATACAGTCCGTCATTGACCAACTTATGATATCATCTTAGATTCGTTTCCGACACCAATTTGTTGCATCCTTCAAAAGCCGTCTTTGATAAACGGCCTCCTACGAGGCTCGCGTTTCTTACCCTTCGTATATTCGCTACACTCGGTCTCACAGAGCTGACTGTGGACCCAACAAATGGAGTTGTCCTTGAAGCCACCAATCTGACGATCCTCAATTTCCTTCTCTTGCGTCTGGGTCCTATGAACGAGAAGAAACTCGTCCAGGTACTTATGTGTACTCAGGTGCGCAGGTCTAGCATACTGCTGTTCGCCAAATTACTGACACTGGCTGGCATCTCCTTCTTGAATCCTTTCCTAACAGATCGCGGGCAGTGTCCTTGCTTTTACCATACGCTACGGTTTAGCTGGCCTTGTCTATGATGGCGACAGGCGGTGATGGTACATATATTGTCATGGAGCGCGCCTTATAATGGGTTGCGTGCCTGCCCCTGGATACGACGGCTTTGCGTTGGCACAAACAGCCCGCGCTCGTCACGATCAGTGACGTGCGGAGATCCGCTGTCGTGAGAGAATCGAACTGAGTCATGTAGAATGTAGAATGTAGAGGAGTGAGCGCTTGAGCAGCTGGTGCAGTGTTGGGCAAGAATAACTATTGGAACTAACGAAGATGCGGCCACCTCGGGGTCTTAAATCTCACCGAATGCCTCCGAATGCCCTGCTGGGTGTAGCTTTGAGTAGGTCTCCCGCTGAAAATCCGTATAACGCCGCCTGCATGCTCCGTGTTTCCGGACATAGAGCGTAATCACGAGCCTCTCATCGTTATTATCGGCTTGTGATCTGTATCAAGATGTATGAGCTCTGACACTACTAGTTTATTTTTCTTCGCTTGTTTCAAATGAACTAGCGAGGTGGAATCACATGTCTCAGTCGTACCTCGCCGCTGAGCTTTACTGACCACTTAATAGATTCTACCCTCCCCATTTCAATATCCTATTCCTGTCACTTCCCATATTGTTATGGCCAATATTGAACGCTCCGCTTTCCAGACTGAGGTCGCTGAGGTCGAACGGTGGTTCCAGGTGAGCCCCTAAACTCCAATAACTGAGTTGCAGTATTGAGCAATGCCAATCATGAAGAGCCCACGTTTCGCCAGAGTGAAGCGGCCATATACCGCTGCTCAGGTCGTCGCGAAACGGGGTAGCATCCCAATCAAGTATCCTTCCGAGATTCAAGGAAAGAAGCTCTTCGCCCTGCTCTCCGAGCACGCCAAGAATGGTACACCTTCACACACATACGGAGCGTACGTGATCTCCGCACAACTACTGTGTGACGGTATTGACGGAAGGTGCATAGCCTAGACCCCGTACAGGTTACCCAGATGGCCAAGTACCTCGAGACAGTTTATGTTTCTGGTTGGCAATCCTCCAGCACGGCTTCGTCTACCAATGAACCCGGCCCCGATCTTGCAGGTACGCACTTTCCTTTTGCGATGACGTAGTTTACCTAACTGGCTTCCAGATTACCCCTCGAATACGGTTCCTAACAAGGTTGAGCACCTATTCATGGCACAGCTCTTCCATGACCGTAAGCAACACGAAGCTCGCTCAAATATGTCTGAGGCAGAGCTTGCGGCGACACCGTCCATCGACTATCTTCGTCCAATCGTTGCCGATGCTGATACCGGACATGGTGGACTCACTGCAATTATGAAGCTTACAAAGATGTTCGTCGAAAAAGGTGCGGCTGGTGTTCATGTCGAGGACCAAGCACCTGGGACAAAGAAATGCGGCCACATGGCGGGCAAGGTTCTCGTGCCGATATCTGAGCACATCAACCGCCTTGTTGCCATCCGACTTCAATATGACATCATGGGTGTAGAGAACTTGGTCATTGCACGGACTGATTCGGAAGCCGCTACCCTGATTACCTCAAACATTGATGAGCGCGACCACCCCTTTATCTTCGGCTCCACAAACCCGGATCTCCCCCCTCTTGTGAATGTTATGACCGACGCCGAGAATGCCGGAAAGTCTGGTGATGATTTGCAAGCGGTTGAGGACGCTTGGACTGCGTCTGCAAACTTGCAGTTGTTCTCCGAGACCTTGGCTAATGCCCTGACTGCACAAGGTGTATCAAAGGCTATCGTTGATAGATTCATCTCCCGTGTTACGCACTCGTCATTCCCTCAAGCAGTAGCCATCGCACAGAGAGAATTTGGTCTCAAGTCTGTACCCTACTGGAACTGGGATACACCTCGGACCCGGGAAGGGTTCTATCGCTACCAAGGTGGCACTCAGTGTGCGATTAAACGGTCTATCGAGTACGCACCATACGCCGATGCCCTTTGGATGGAAACAAAAAAACCGATCTTGGCTCAAGCCCAGGAATTCGCTCGTGGGGTCCATGCTGCACGCCCAGGTCACTGGTTGGCGTACAACCTCAGCCCTTCCTTCAACTGGGAGGCCGCTGGCTTGAATAGTCAGGATATGAAAGGTTTCGTCTGGGAGCTAGGTAAACTCGGTTTCGTCTGGCAATTTATTACGGTCAGTACTTGACAAATTGCCTACTAACAATTAAACTGACTGGATCTTACCTGTCAGCTTGGCGGCTTGCACTCCAATGCGTACATAAGCGACCTCTTTGCTCGCTCATATGCGAAGGAAGGTATGAAAGCGTACGTGGAGATTGTCCAGAGCAAAGAGCGGGAGATTGGTTGCGATGTCTTGACGCATCAAAAGGTTTGCTACTACGACCTCATGCACGCGCCCTGAAGCTAATACTTGAATAGTGGAGTGGTGCCGATTACGCCGATAATCTCATAAAGACCGTCACCGGTGGTGTATCGTCCACAGCAGCCATGGGCAAGGGTGTCACGGAGGACCAGTTCAAGGCCAAACTATGATCTACGGCACTCATGGTCATCTTAAATTGATCGTAGAACACATTCTATATTCACGGCATTACAAAGTTTACAAATACATCAGGATTAACATTTGTATTTCAAGTTGTGGTCCGGGACCCTTAAGTCCACGGCTGTAGTTTTATCTTTTTTTTCCCAGTAGAATACTGGATTATGCACATCTTGTCGGCAGTTGCCGATCGCTCCATAATGTCTGATGCCGCAGCTTCAAGTTCGATGTACAATTGAAAGCCAAACCTACGCGGCGCGTCAGAAGAATCAATCATCGTGATGAGTTCTGAAGATCGTGTACAAGTAGCTGCTTCCTTCATCCTTCAATCGCCTCCAGGAGAGATTAATGACGTCTTAAATGGTGCCCAGCATTTAGTACCTTGTCTTCTCCGCGCAACGCTGACTTCTGGTCCATTTTCCTGCAGATGTTCGCGTCATCGTAGATGATGACGCGGGATTAGAGGAAGGCATCCTTCCTGCCCTTCGAGAATATAATATCGCGCAGTTCACAACAGTCGAAGTGCCAGGTGAACATCATCAAGTCAGTATCTAGTTCAACGCGTCGGGATGCCGTTATTCAATGGATCTTGTCCTAGACAATAATTAGCGAATTTGCGCGTGTACCCGACACCGAAGAGGAACGTTACCTAGACCCACGATCTAAAACTTCTTTTGTTTTCAACCACTTGACTCTAGTGAGTCCTTACGTTCAGTCACGACCGGTGGTCACCGATGGTGTTAGTAGGAAGCCACAGATCCTCAGTCGGAGGAGCCTTCGGAAGTTGAGCCTCAGCGGTCAGTGGATTCATTGTCATGCATTGATGCTCGTTGGATTTATCAGAGATCAGTGCTGCGTTGGAATCTGCTGCTTTGTCGTACTTGAATTCACACTACCACGATGGAGTTGTTACTGTGCTAGCCATGTCGACCACCCGATTCGCAATCCAGATAGTCTCCAATAAATACAACCCATCAAACTACTGGTTCGTTCATTATCACACATCATGTTTGTCGAACTAAATCATCTCTGCAGGGCTGGTAGATGGCGCTCGCACTACGAGATAGACTTTGAGAGTAGGACCATACAGGGAAGAGTCCTCGTGAATGTTCACTACTATGAACAGGGCAATGTAAGACTTCGCAGGATACAAATTCATTGGTCTGACGTTTGGTATAGGTCCAACTCAGTACATCGAATGACTCGTCAATATCAATACCAGCTGCTGTGTCATCACTATCTCCTGCGTCATCAGCATCCAAAATATTTGCATTGATCGAGGCTGAAGAGTCGCGATGCCAGGCATCCCTGAATGATGCATATCATGAGATGGGAGAGAAGACGTTCAAAGGGTTGAGGCGCGCCTTGCCTCTGACGCGACAGAAGATAGACTGGGATAAGGTGAGTTCCTTGTTATGACGGTCATCATCCCGACTGAATTTATCTAGACTATGGGATACAAATTGGGCGCTGAACTTACTGCTAGCAATCGTGCCTTTGGCGCCCAACCTCGATAGTGGACATCAGTAATTGACTTACGTCGCTTGGTTTCAAGGGATACCTCTTGGTTTTCACTTATGTAGTTGTATCCTATAGAAATGAAAAGCCATTTCACTGAAATGACCCATATACCTAACTTGCAATTCGGCAAACATTTTAGCGCGTATGGTGACAGTCTCACTCGCACATGGATCTCTATGGCGTACTTTGTTTACATGTACAAGTGGCGCGCACGGACGACTGTCACTTATACTGACATCAAAGGCCCGCATGCCAACTTGTTTGTAATCTTGGTGTTATGCTAATCGGTATCGGCTTGCCCGAGAGCTCAGCTGGGATGATTCCGACATGTTAGATGGAGATGACAGGTGGCATATACCATTTTCAAGCTCACACCGATAAATACAAGATCTATACCACAAACACCATGCAAGTAAGTGGTACGAGATACTAAGCAATTAACGGCACAGGGCAGACATCATAGACATTGTTTGTCAGGCTTCCGGTATTGCCTCCCGCTGCCCGATCAAACTTGCGAATACCTCGGATGCAACACTCATATAAAATGTGAGAGACGCCTGCGTGTGAGGCAATGAAACGAGGGTTAGGTGATGACTCGTTCAGGGGCAGCGTGATTCCAGAGCGTGACAGTTTGGCCGAGAAAGTCCGGGTGCCGTGTATCCACTATTTGTTGCCAACCATCCTTACTCGTTAACTTGTGGAGTGTTGATCAATGCGAGGACGAAAGCCTGCAAGCTCACCTCCATCCGTCAAAGCATACTTTCAGCTTATCGAAGGCAGCGTGGACATCATAGTAGAGATCCATGCCGTTGGAAGAATCGTCTGCGAGCCTTTCCATTCTTCCAATAGTATTTACCGACCTTCTTGAGTAGTGACGAATGATATCCCACGTTATAGCTGAAGCATGTGTCTGCGTAATCCAACTTGAGTAGTCATGCTGACCCGGCAGAGAAATCTGTATCCAGGACGACCCGTTTCAGGATGTGAGTGCGCAGCATGCAAGGTTGTCAAACCTCGATGGGCATGTATATTTTTCGTCCTACATGCCACTGGCAACACGCCTATTATAGGCGTTGTCTCGCCGATTGACCCATTAGAAATTCAAATCACTCCACTTTTTTTTACCAATGAGAACAGTTTCAAACCCACTGTCGCGTCGTCGAAAAATGGCAGTTGTATCACTGATCAAGATGTCGTCAAAAGTCGGCCTGGCTTGGCTGGGGATTGGGTCCGATGATTGATAAGATCCAGCTGTGACTACAAAGGGGGATATCGTGTTGGTATACACAACAGATTTTGGCTTCGAAATTTCGGCTTACATGGCCATAGCAGAAACATGAACAAAGCCCTGGCGAGGCCGGCTTGCGGGTAGATCTGCAGATATGCATGTGGAAATAGCGCAGGCGGTATCACGCTCGGAGCTTTCGCCACCCATTTCGGGGGTGTTCTTAGCATCGTGTCTAGAACCCTTGACACGTCCATATCTTGCACGCTTTGTGGAGTTCTGATTCACTTCTTTCCTCGTTGCTGGTTGCTCTATCTTGTCGAGCCCGCATAAGTTGCAGTGGATATCTGAGCGTTTTGCATGGCTTCAAGTCGTGAAGTCACCTGTGTTTCGTGAATGAGTCATTTGACATGATGTGAGGTAGCAAGCAAGTGCTCCGAAAGTACTGTAAGGCGAGTATTAAATCGCAGGCTTTGTTGCCAGTTAGTGGCTCTTGGGTGGCTCCGAACAAGTTGGCTCATTGTATTCAATAGTGTGGGGAAAAGAAGTTCTTATGTAAATAAAAGCTTGATTGAATTTGGGACCCAAGTTACGTTCATAGTTTACTGCATAACAAGGCTCAAGCGCTTATGTCTTGCCACCGTTGTTCACAGTCCACCAGCACACCCGCCAACTTTCTTCTACGGTGCAGGAGCTGCAGCAAATACTGGCATCATAGTAAGTGATCAGTCGCCTGTGAAGACGGAACATCTAATAAGAAACACCCATCATTTTGTTTGTCACTAGGATGTCACCCCCCTCCCCTCGAAAGCGATGAACTCCTTAAACTCATCCGCTCCCAAAACGCAGGCGACCGCGAGAATGGCCTCGATAGTTGGAAATGCAAGCGTTGTAAGAAGAATCAAGCGGCTCAAATCATTGGCAAAACTGTAGTTCAATCGCTGAAACCGAGACCGGACGACAACCAACAGCCACAGCCCTCCTTTCAGGCGCAAACATCGCTGGGACTTTCACTTCTAAAGGACAAGAGGAAAACAGACCCGAAGGTTGTAACTCGCGTCGGTGGGCCAGCGGGACCTAGCATCGAGGCAACCACCCATATACTCCATACTGCCGAACGGACACAACACAGCGACCGCGGTAGCCAGCACCAACAACAGCAGGGTAATCATACAGGTAGTCAGATGAGAAGTTTAGGTGCTGAAAAACTACGCTCCGTAATTTTGCGCCCTGATCGCCTATGTTTTCCAGATAGCAATAAACTTCCGACAACTACAGTTAAAAGCCTCCAAGTGAAACGTGTGCTTCAAGTGGAGCACCTTGATGGTCCTAAAACGGACCGTGACCATCCCAATAAGACGGAGCTCTGTCCAGATCAGCCTGCTGTGCCTCTCAAGTACGCCCGTGCTCCAGATGGAAAGAAGGTCGTCTCGTCCGGACATCCACCAAGATTGGAGCAGCTTGAAGATGTCAAATACGTAAATCCTTCACACATAAAAAAACGTACAGCAAAAAAAGAAGATACGCCTCTCTCTCGTTCTGTTACTTTGTTCTCCGAAAGGGTTTTTTCTCCATTTACCTCACTTCCTGTTCAAGACGAGGAACATATTCACTATGATTCGGCAGTGAAGAGTCCTCTGGGCAATGGGCAAGAAGTCGGTATTCATACAGATGCTCCTTCAAGACTCCCCGTTGGACATGGCGACATCCAAATGAAGGATGTCAGTGATGATATCTACGAACCTCCTGTCCCACAGTTTAGTGGTTCCACTCTCGTTTCATCCAGTTCGAAAACGTCTAGCGAGCAGCAAGGAGGCGGTTCTGTGACGCAAGAAGGTCACCAGACCATCCAACAACAAAAAGTTGTTCAATTGCATCATCAACTCGAAGGCCAGAGCAGCCTTAAGGTTGGACTTAAGTTTAGAGTGCAACCAGTTCTTTCCTGACATGATTCAACAGCAAATACCGAAGACAGAGGCAGAACCTTTGCTAGGCCCAGATTGGTTGAAAGCTCGATACTCGGTTGCCAATGATTCATGGCGCTCTTTTTGCGATCCACACCGCCAAATGTATGGTGTCAGCAGACGCAAGAAACTTACAACTAAATTTCTTGGTGATCCGGTACAATCGTTGGCGACAACAAATAGAGAACCACTCTGGTTTTTTTCCTGTCACGATTGGATCCAGCAGACACAAGCCCATTCATGTTTGGAAACCAAATAATCGACACATCTTCAATACTAGTAACATGAGTAACTTAAAACAATTTCATATACGTCGTTCTTGTACACAGTTATACTAATGGTCTATAATCATTCACCTGGCTACCGCTGTAATGTCCCGCTGCTGCAAGATATTGTTTACTTCTTCCCATAGCTTGCGATAATACCGACCTTTAGGTAATGTGTCTAAAGGATACTGCCACGCACTGATTCTCCTCAGTCGGGGAAAGATATCGGACAGGGCACATGCGACATCTTGTGGATTGGCCAACCTCGAATCTCCCAAGCTAAGGCGAGTCACTGCCAAATTACGTGTCAGAGCTGCCTGCCGTGAGGACAGGGACGTTATGGGACAGGGTGAGAGGGCATTTAAGACTATCGCAATTTGATAGAGCCTCGGGCACAGAGCGCACAACGATTGGAGACCGCGGACAGTGATCGATAATTTAGGTTCAGAAGCGGACGGATGCCAGCCACGCCTATCATTGAGACAAAAGACCTCAAGTTCTGGCCAGGAGCTTGCCATCACTGTAAGATCCGAGTCACTCAAAGAAAATGACAGGCACACGCCCAGATCAAAAACTCGTAGTTTGGTGAAAGCGAAAAGTGGCTTGAATACATCCACCGTGATGATCTTTGAGTTGGGAAGAAGCTGGGAGACTGCGAGTATAGCATTTGAAAGGCTGTCGCGCACTTCAATAGAACGCATGGTGCTGCATTCTTTGTCGCATTGACTGGAATAAAGTGTGCTAAAACACTCTGTTAAGGAAGCAGAAGTCGGTGCTTCAGAGACGTCGAAGACAACTGACTGCAGAGGCCTGCATCCAGGTTCTACAAAGGATGTGATAATTGGCATACTATATGCACGAAGATGTAGATTGCGCAGATTGCAGAACCACGAGCTATCAGCACAGTCCCTCGATGTCCTGGAACTATGAGGTGCTAAGCTTCCGTGGTCGCTTGATACCCACGAAGGGATGCCCAAGCTTAAAGTCGTGAGTGACTTGAGTTGAGATAGGCGCAGAAGATCTGCTTCGCTGATGGTCGATGACTTGCATTCTAAGGCAGTGAGACGAGGCAGCTGACAAATGGTCTGAACGGCAGAGGGACCCTCGTCTTCCGATAAAGATATGACAGAATGCTTGCTTATTGACATACTGTGAAGGTTGGGGCAGAGTTCGGGCAGTAAGGTTAGGAAGGGAAAGTCGGGAGGTTTGTGGAAAAAGAAATCCAGCTCGAGGGACTCTAGAGTAGGACTTAGGAATAGTCGGATATATACATAACGTGATTGATCAGTGTCAGTCCACGATAGTCGACGGAGGTTGGGAATCAACGAGGTCGCGATGCGCATCATGCTTAATAATCGCAATCGTTCTGTAAAGGCGACTTGGGAATGGGTATCTGAAAATGCCAGAGGGGGACATGATAATTTACGGACACGAGACGCAGCTCCTTGGAAGGACGCGCATGGTACTGATGTACGCGGGTCCTTGAAGGATCGAGTCAGTTATCACGGTGTCTATGATTCAATTATTCGCGCACATTGGATATCATTGGTTTCATATATTGGAGCAAGGGCCTTACGTCCGGCAAGTCTGACCATAAGAAGTCCAACGCCAGAGGTGATAGGAAATGACATGTCCGAGCGAGAGCGTTGAGCTGGCTACATGATGCGTCTGCTTCTCGCACCGCAGCAAGTATGTTCAGCACAATTTCATTAACTAGCAATGCATGATGCATGGTAGATATGGGAGGGAAGGTGCGAGTATGGCTCCTGAGGCGCCGAGCGAGAGCGACAAATATAATAGATGAGAGATCACCCCCGATTAATTGCCTTACGCAAAGATAGGCACTTGTTCGTGGAGGCGATGATTGTTACCGAGGTGATAAGACTTGGGTGAAACAAAAAGCTTTTGTACTGAAAGGATTCTATGATTCATGCCATGAGACTGTTCGGCATGGGAAGTCGTGAGAAGTAGAAGGCTGGGATGATGCTTCATTGGCGGAGCTACCGTGGAACTATTGCGTCCAAGACGTGCAGGGACATAAGCCGTGTGGCAAAGCTTGGAATTCAATGTTGCCGAAACCCGGTGCTATCACCCACTACATTTCCCTCATCCGAGGGACGTCCGTGAATGACTCCTTATTAATTATTTCATACAGCCTAAGGCAGAAGATATCGTATGAGTGTTCTCAAATGAATGCGACAAAACCCTGACCTGAAACGGCTGACTTTCAAACACAAGTCTAGAAATGATCATAGCGCTGGCTGCCATCCTTCTGCATTCTCCATTAATGTGAACCAAATATATCGCACCCCGAGAGCCAAGAGATCGCGTTATCGCATACTAGTAGACATGGGGATATTTGTGTGACAGCGTTGAGATCCCAGCTGCAAGTGGGCCAATGCTCTCTGCAGAAGAAAGTTCCCAGAAAACTCTGTTGATACGTGTTCGAGTCGGAACTTGGAGATTGTGACTCGAGTGAAGTATGAGGTCGGGAACTGGGCCTGATGGCATTCGACTAGATGAAAATGACTCACTACTATGTTTACCGCCCTAAGAAGTGCAGTGCAGCGTCCTGCCATAGGTGCGGATCATGAGCTATCTCCCCCTGATTCGGGAAGCGCATCAACGGCACAAGTACTAAATGGCAAATGGCGGTGATCCGAAAAGATTTTTTGAAGAATTTCTGGACCTGCATCTGAAGTTTAGGATGCAACCGAGCAGAGTTTACATACAGCTGCATGATTTTGCCTTGGAAATAGAGACCGAGATCTCAAGCTGCGGCCACTGACTCAGATATGTACCGCCCTGCTGCGAAAGGTTGATCGTACCGGACAAAATGCTGTTGGGACCGAGCGGTGCGTGGCAATCAAAGTGGCTTGTGCTACCGAACTAGGACAGCATCAAAATTCTGATCCTATGAAAATATACGTGATTTAGATGGTGAATTGATAGTTGCTCACATACCAAACAGCACGGTCAAATCTGAGTTTGAGGCTATTGCGGAGGCACCAACTTGTCACTTACAAGTTGAGCAAAGCCGAAATGAAGCGAAAACCAGCGCGGCACGGAGGCAATAATATTATGTTGATTTTCGAGTTGTTTCGGGTCCCATAACGTTAAGTAAGGTTAACATGTAATATTTATACACTAGCGGGGAATCGTATAGTTTCCTTAAAGCAATGTATCAATCTAGATCCTAGTACGTCAAGAGCCTCATGAACAAAGGTTGATGGCAGACTCGCCAGATGATGATT
Source organism: Suillus variegatus (assembly GCA_016647645.1). Taxonomy (NCBI): domain Eukaryota; kingdom Fungi; phylum Basidiomycota; class Agaricomycetes; order Boletales; family Suillaceae; genus Suillus; species Suillus variegatus. Next base: position 95,787 of record JABBWF010000021.1, on the reverse strand, counting down.
TGGAGGTACAGTTTATTTTTTTTGAGCGTGCGGGGCTGTCAAGTAAGGTTCCGCGGAGAGTGAAACATGAACAGCCGAATGACTTGCCGACAACTCTGCCGCGAAGGAACGCGAGTGCATCGACAACGTTAGCGCCGACGGAGCAACAAGAGAGAATCCACAACAGACCTTGATGTCGACTCAGTTTGCCGACACTACCCCAGTTGGTTAGTCATGAACAATCACAGTGAGGCCGAATTTACAGTCCGCTCGGTAGACGTATGTAAGAGTATGCATTGAGAATTAGATAATAGGGAGCAGCTCACACGGAACACATCAAATTCAATGTCCGACATCGGCAGTGGCGGCAGTGATATCCGGTTGACGAATTTGCTTGGAATATGATAGTAGTATATGTAGAATGTGCTTGATCAGTCAAGTAGCTCAAGTGGTACAAAATCGAGTGCTGTAGACGACAATCGTACATTCACGAATAGACCGATAGTAAACTAACTGCCACTCAACTCTAGAATAGTTCATTTCTCATCGCTTACAGCAAATAAACCGAAGAAATAAACTGGGTTCGAACTTCCAAGTACTAGCATTGAAGGTACTGTACTGACTTGTGACCCCTCGCGGGGCCACGCGACCCCCCACTTCTCCTTTGCCTTCATGACATGACGATCGTCGACGAGAATGATCTTATTCGCTTGCTCAACAGTATCCAGGAACTTTCTGACGAGATTACGCAGAACCGCTCTGTATCATTTTCACTCCATGCCTCAGCTGGTGCTATAAAGGTTTTGCCTCCTTTTAGTAAAGTCACAAATCCCTCGATTGATATAGAACCTTAGACTCAAGCGGCACATGCACAGACAGGGTTCGTCCTTCGTAGGTGGGAGCATGAATGTTGAGCGGTATCTGTAGATTGGACTGACCATGCCGCAGGTTCAACCTCGACAAGGTTCAAGGTTTGTCCTACTCATTGCTGATCTATTTTACTGGACTAATGAACGCAGACGTGTACGATGGAGAACTAGAGCGCATGAACGCCTCTCTTGCAGCTGAGAATCAGACGCTGCAACACGACAACAAACAACTTGGTGCGCTTATTCGGGAGTACGAGCAGACACTTGAAAGCGTAATGAGTGCATTCCGCACAAGAGCTGTACGTGTATATATTCACGTCATGGCAGTTCTTTGATAACCGACAAAATATGACCTCTTTCTTCCTTTGCCTCGATCCGCCGCCCTATGTACGTGTGTTACCCGCGGCAATTAATGTGCAGCGTGACGTCCAAGACCACGAACTCGCTCTCATTCGCGAGTACGAATCCAAGCTTATTGCCAGGGAATCGGAAGACCTTCTCCGTGCACTGTCGGCTAGCACTGCTCAATCCGCGGCCCTCGGGCGGATATCAAAGACGCTTCGCCATTTCATGCGCGTACTGAATGGCGAGGATGCCGAAGTTGCTGATACTCCTTCGCCTGAGGCAAAGCAAGGCGATGCGGAGGAATTTGATTTCGAAGAAAAGAAGGATTGGTCTCTTGAGAGGGATTGTGAGCTCGCACGGTTGGAACGAGAGAATTCTGTATTGCGAAGAATGCTGAGGATGGAGGTATATGAAGTCGAGGCTGATACTAAATGGAATGTTACAGATTATGCAGTAGACAACTCACACCTGCTCGGATCACGTCCTGGATCAAGCAAGCATCCTCCTCAGCCTCTGCAACCACAGAAGAAAACACTAGGTGGTCCGCCAGGCACAGTGGGACCCTACGGAACGTACAAGAAGGGCAAATCAGGCTGAACAGAGCGTGAGGCTTTTCTCTCATTAACTGGAAATCTGTTGACTATCGCTTCTTCAGTCTATCCACTTTCTTCATTTTATTATTTGTGGACTCTTATACATTCATACTGTGATGCAATGGCAGGATACTCTCAATTCTTGATATGTCTTCACGCAAGAGCTATATCGAGCCGGATGACACGAACAGTTCATTGTACGAGCAATGGGGTATTTGAAATTTTGTGTGCAGCTCAAACTTGGCCCGAACCTTACTAAATCTCACTCGGTGATATTCGTCAGAACTGGTTTCTCGCTATCATATTTCTGCTATGCAGCTCTAAAACAGAAGAGAGATCGAATCGGTTATGCCGTGATTACCAATAGGCTGGGGCAGTCGTAATCACCTGAGTGCCATTAAATTTATGTGAGCATAGAAGGCCAAATATAAAATACATCCATTCATTTGGTAAGACTCATGAGGCACGACCATGCTGACCAGTCTACATCCTGAGAAGATTTGTATTGTGTCATTGATGTGTCTCTGACTTGCAAGAGGAGAAGCTTTGTTTTGATGATCAAGTGTCCAAGTGCCTCAACTTTCAAGTAGTTCTATTCAAGTGTATCTGCACTTAGGTTGGCACTCAGGAGTATTAATACTACTTGGCTATTGTAGTAGAAGGCTGATGATGCATACTTGTCATTTATCCCTTATGAACATTTATGTCTTTAGTAGTAGTGTAGTAGTGCACTCCTGCAATTGCATCAGTAAATTCACACATTGCTTGAACTTCCTGTTTTGCAACTTGCTGCTGGGTAATTCCCCACCTGTTAGTGGGGGAAGGATATATCTAACTGGCTTATTAGCCAAAAACCCCCATACATCTTTCTGTTTAGCTATCCATGTGTAGATACATTGTTCCTGTGCAATTATTGGAGGCTGTGCCTGATGAGCATTTCTCTATTGGAGGCAGCACCAGGCGAGGTAAGTAATTGTCCGCCCCCATCAACAATCACCATAAATCACTGAGTAGATCTAAGGTACTCAGCACTGGGTCAAACAAAGGTCAAGTTCATAACTCAGGTACCAATGAAAGAAGTTGTATTAGTAGTCTATCAACAAAATTAATAATGATCATTGTGTACTAAATCTTCTTGAGGAGGGATGTCAAGGCACAGATGTTCATCCTTGCCATTGCCCGTCAAATCGATACCCATCCCAGTGGCCACCAATGCTGGAACATCCTTCCACTTCTCTCTGAATGATGCTGACAGCCTGCGTTGAATAGATGCCTGCTGCTTCGCATATGCAATTAAGCCCTTGGTCTCCTCCAACCTAGCCAGTGTTTGCAAACTGATATGGTCCTCCCACCATTGCACCTGCCAGTTGAAAAAAGCAAGAACTCGCTGCATCTCTTCCAACAAAAGTCGGACTTCCTTGGACCAACAGTTTTGACGTGCCCTGGCCTTGCACCACTCAACACAAAGCGCTGTAGTCCCAAATTAGATATGAGCATATTTAAATGACAGCAAACTTACTGTCTTGCAAACTCTCAGCATCGTTGTTAGATATTCCATGCGTCAGCCAGATCCAGGACATGATGGTCCTGCCTTGTGATTGCCCTGTGAAGTCTCCCATGGGACGGAGGTGGGCTCTCGTGAGCAGCTGTAGTTTTCATTCCCAACCGATGCAGTTGAGGTGATTGGATAGAGCAACGAGTGCCTTTCATGCACATGAGTATTTTGCGTGGCTCATAACCAGACGATGTTCCACTGTAGCGTTGAGAGCATTTAGGCAGACGTTCGACGGAGCTAATAGAACGAAAACGATCTCAGTACTTTGGACAAGACTCTTTGTATATTTGGTATATGTACCTAATAGAACGAAAACGCTATGAGAAATGTTAGCTACGTCTTTGTCGTATTGTGCAACTAATGGTACTCACATCTCAGTACTTTGGACAAGACTGAGACACTGCAGGCATTTCCTCATTTTCCTCCACCAAACATCCAAAAAACATTAAATTAGAAGATAGAAATTTCCTTGCATTTTGTGTATCAAAACATTGAAAAAAAATAATGAATGTATTAAGGATTTTCTGTATGCAAGACATATTCTAAAAATGAGTCATTTTCCCTCAAGAAACAGTCTATATTTTTCATTCATCATTCCTCAAATAACAATTTACAATCATGTTAATTTTTTTGCCTCTGTTTTTCCAATGTTCTGTGTATCAAAAATCTCAATTACTTCATCCTGTTCACCATATGTTTGATCCAAGAACATTGAAAAATCATATAACAAATAATAAAATATATTTTGACAATGTTTTGTTAAGGAAAAGCAAAGAAACTTTCAAACATTCATTTGTATATTTGGTAAGAGGAAATTTATGAAACATGTTCCATGTTTTGTGAGAATAAATAAATAATGTTTGCAGTATATTCCTCCTGCACAACACTTGAAAAACATTTATTATGTTCAGAGAAAAAAAATGAAACATGATTGCAGGATACTCTGCCTAAGAACATGCACAAATTATACATTGTTTTCTGCACACAATGGATGGAAAATACAGCATTATCCTTGAAGGAACATGATGAATTTTTGCATCATGTCCCACACACAGAAAATCATTGAAACATGAATTACTTTTTTTCAATGTTTTGACAGACAAAATGAAGGTAAATCTACAGTATAATGGTGCATGCACCTGAAGTCTGAAGGTGCCGCACTTTCCCTCCCATCCCTGCACACCTTCATGTACGGGCAAGAAGCCTGCCTTTTCTCCTATCCACCTCTGCCCATCCATGGGTCTCGAATGAGTGGGAGACTCCATGTACCACATCAGGCTTGTCAAATGTTGACACAAAAGCTGAAGTATGAACCGCTCTCTGCTTGCAGTGCCGTGCGTTCAGGCTTTTCATGGTGACTTTCTTTAATAATTGAACAATGCACTTTGAACATTTGTGATCTGAATGAATACCACATAGTGGCGCAAATATGTAGAGAAGTGGCTACCCTGCACATGTACAGGTCAAAAGTTGAGTTTTTTTACTAGTAGTTGTACAAATGCCCTTGCATGTGTAAGGCTGGTTTTGGTTTGGCGGGGAAATGAGAACAAAATGGTGTGACAATATAGAAGGGTTTTTTGAGAAGATTTTTAGTAATGGTGAAGTGATGAGTATAGAGGCAAGGTTGAGAGTGGGGGCGCAAGTGCCAAACCTGGGTCCAGTTCTACCAGAGTCGACAAACCCTGGATTGAACCTTTGCAAACTGTTCGGAGTGGTCATGTTTGGTTTTTTTGGGGTTTAAATGTGAACTGTCTATGTCACAAGCCAACAACTGGACTGCTTGGTGCAGCACTCAGGCAGTGGTGTACTAAATACACTGACTGCAGTTTCACAGGCAGAAAGAAATGCAAATTAATGCCAAGTGATGTCAAGGAGCAAAAGCAGCTGGTTGTGCATAAGAAAGGCTGACTTAGAGGATTCATCAATTTTCTGTGTCCCATGGGCCATGACATGTGTAAGGATTGTCTATCCTCTACATGTGGCCCACACCTCAAAAAGGAAATCTGAGAACCGTTGTTCACAAAGTCCACATGACTCACAGATGCGAGAAAGCTCTACACTTTGCATCCGAGTTATGTGGATACATTCTCTCACTTCTCCTTTCTCTCTTTTTCTGTTATCTTACCTTGTGCTCAAACTTCATGATACCCTTGTTTCACCAAAGTATTTTCACCTTGCCATATGCTCCCCATTCTTATTTCAGCCTAGTAAAGTACTTGAAAATGTATTTATACCGCTCATGTACACTCATAACAACAGCAGAATCATATGTTGGTTCCCTACTCAAAGCAAACTTTGCTCTACAGAAAGTCTTAGCCTCTCGAAATGTTTCATTGAACCAGACTGAACCAGACCACAGCAGCACTACTTGGACTAGTGTACCTTCATTTTATCTGTCAAAAAATTGAAAAAACATAATTCACATTTCCATGATTCTCTGTGTGGGACATGATGCAAAAATTCATCATGTGCCTTCAAGGATAATGCTGTATTTTCTATCTATTGTGTGCAGAAAACAATATATAATGTGTGCATGTTCTGATGCAGAGTATTCTGCAATCATGTTTCATTTTTTTTCTCTGAACATAATAAATGTTTTTCAAGTGTTGTGCAGGAGGAATATACTGCAAACATTATGTATTTATTCTGACAAAACATAGGGCATGTTTCATAAATTTCCTCTTACCAAATATACAAATGAATGTTTGAAAGTTTCTTTGCTTTTCCTTGACAAAATATTGTCAAAATATATTTTATTATTTGTTATATGATTTTTCAATGTTCTTGTATCAAACATATGGTGAACAGGATGAAGTAATTGAGATTTTTGATGCACAGAACATTGGAAAAACAGAGGCAAAAAAATTAACATGATTGTAAATTGTTATTTGAGGAATGATGAATGAAAAATATAGACTGTTTCTTGATGTTAAGATCGTGCTCAAGGGTTTAATCCGAAGGGCTTGGCTTCAGCTTGTGCGCTGCACCCCTTACCCGAGTACGTGCCCCTAACTTCCGAAGGCTAATGGACAATGTCCGAAGGGCGTTGGGCGACGTTTGGAAGTATCGGACGATGTCTGGAGTATGTTGGACGATGTCTGGAGTCCGATGTCCGATGCACGGGAATTCTGGCGGACGTTCGGGAACAGGTAATAAGACTAATCCGGACGATGTCCGAACTAGAAAGGAAACAGCGGAGGACTACCAAAGGTAGAGGCGGAGGTGATAAGTCTATTGGGGTCAACCCTAAGACTAGCGGAGGTCGACAAGAGAATAACTCAAGTCGGACGGAGGAGAGAATGAGCAGAGTCTAAGATAATATTCGAACTAAAGATGCACATAGATTCTACAGGGTTTATATACTACGGAGGACTTAACAGAGGACAAGCTAGCGCAGTCTGAAGCTATGTGAGGCTGTGGATGGAGGGTATAGAAAAGTCAAACGCTAGTCTATCGAAAATAGTAAATGAACCTGGAGATGAGAACAGAGGAAAATAAAGGCGGAAGTGAAATGAGGTACGGAAAATGATATAGTCTAACTGGAGTAGGAACGTAGAAAGGGATAAGACACGGAAGTTAGACGCGGGTCGGATCCGGACATAGATAGAAGTCGGCCGGATCCGGATGTCCGGAAATGATGTGTGTGATACGTCCGGGTCCGGAATGCGGGATATGACACTTGAGGGAAAATGACTCATTTTTAGATTATGTCTTGCATACAGAAAATCTTGCATACATTCATTATTTTTTTTCAATGTTTTGATACACACAATGCAAGGAAATTTCTATCTTCTAATTCAATGTTTTTTTGGATGTTTGGTGGAGGAAAATGAGGAAATGCCTGCAGTGAGATGTGTCTATCTATCTGACTCGGACTATAAGGTAAAAACAAGTAGGAACATATATTAATCAGAGACAGGAAAAATAAGGGAGGGCACGAGCCGCTGTCAATGCGCGCTCATCTGTTTCTGCTTTGGCATGTGCTCGTACCTCATATGTCGGGTTCATTGGCCTTTGACATCACGGAACTCTCATATCTCGACACTCCCCCTCAAGCGCAAGCTAGGCTCATTTGGCCTCGGAGATTTTGGAAATAAGGTTGAGGGAGTGTCTTGGTAAAGGTGTCTGCAATATTGTGGTCTGTCAGGCAATAGAACAAGGCAAACGTGCCATCTTTGACATGTGCACAGATGAAATGGTATCTGATGGCAATATGCTTTGTCCGGGACTGGAATTTCCTGTTAGCTGCCAGAGCTATAGCGGCCTGGTTGTCGCAGAAGATGGATGTGGGGAGCAAGGGAGCCTTGTAGAGCTCCTCGGTAAGATATTGGAGGTAGAGTACCTCGCGTGCAACACTCATCAGAGCAATATACTCTGCTTCTGCGGTGGATAAAGCTATTAGGGGTTGTTTTCGCGCGCTCCAAGCCACTGGGCCACCATTCAACATCACAACGTAGCTGGAGATGGAGTGTCTGTGGGACTGTGAAGCCCAATCTGCATTGACGAAGGCCTCAAGGCCTCCACCCGTGAGTCCTAGGGTGAGTTTGAATTCTGACGTGCCTTTCAGGTGGCGTAGCACTCTTTTGGCAGCCTCCCAGTGGGGCTTCCCTGGATTACGCATGAATTGAGATAATGTGGCGACGGCAAACACGATGTCAGGCCTCATGCTCATGGCTGCGTACATGAGCGAGCCTATGGCACATTGATACGGCACTTCGCTCATCGCCTGTATTTCAGCGTGAGTGGATGGGCATTGCTCGGCGGTTAGGATGGTACTGGAGTCCATAGGTGTTGTTGCGGCCTTAGCATCTGAAAGGTTAAAATGTTCAAGTATTGTTTCGACATATGCCTTCTGTGAAAGCGTGATGGTGCGAGCCGAACGATCTCGCGTGACCTTAATGCCCAGTAACCAGCTTAGTTCACCGAGGTCTGATATTTCGAAGTACCATTGGAGTTGAGTTTTGAAGTGCTGAATGTGGGAAACATGATTGGCGGTGATGGCCATGTCGTCGACGGAGACAGTGATGATGATGTGTTCGTCCATCGTATGTTTGAAATAGACCGCCTGGTCCACTTGTGAGCGTGCAAAACCCATCTCAGTAAACACACCGGCTAATTCCTCTGCCCACTCAAAACTGGCCTGCTTGAGACCTGGCAAGCTTCTCTTCAACTTCAGCACCTTCCCACGTTCTCCCTCACTTAGGTACCCAGGTGGCAGCCTCATGTATATGTCCTCCTGGACATCAGCATAGAGATACGCACTTTTAACGTCTACTTGGTGTATCTCCCAATTGAGGTGAGCTGCCATGCACAGGACCGTGTGAATCATGATCATGTTGCAGGTGGGGGCAAAAGTGTCGAAATAATCGACGCCATAGCATTGGCGTTGGCCGTTTGCCACAAGGTGCACGCGGAGTTTCAACTTCTTGCCGTTAGACCCTCGTTCAGTGGCTAGAACATAGTGACATGGTATGACGTTAGTGTCACGTGGTAAGTGCGTCACCTCCCATGTTCCCAACTTCTCCAGCTGACTAATCTCATAGTCTATTGCCTCTTGCCACTCTTTGCCATCTGGGCCGTTCAGTGCCTGCTGTAATGTTGGTTCCAGCTGTACTGCGGCCATCACATACTGGTGCGTGACAGTTTCTTCTTCGTCTAAGGCTGACTCTTCTCCCTCTATCTTGAGGATTTCAGCCACAACAGTAGCATGCTCCCCCTCATTGAGGGCGGTATAATATCCTGGAGGAGGCCATACTCTGGTAGTTCTGGGCGCTGGTGGAGTTAGCTGTGGTTGGCTTGGTCTGGCAGGGGTTGAAGGTGGCTGGGGAGGAGGTATGTGTTGCTTTGATGGTTCCTGGGCGCTGACTTTTGCTATAGGGTTGGACTCCCCCTCGGCCAGGACACCATCAGCAACATCCACGCTCATAGGTACGAACATTATGTTTCTTTCAACAGAAACACGTCTCTTACCCTCCCAATAGACTTGAAATCCCTTGCTCTCCCTATCCACACCGACAAACAAGGCTCTCTCTGCCTTGGAGTCAAGCTTCCCCGCGCCCTCCACATGGACAAGTACCTCACAGCCGAATTCGTGCATGAGCAACAGATCGGGGCGCTTACGATGGACAAGCTCATAAGGTGTGTGGCCCAGTATTGACCTGGATGGCAGTCTGTTTTTCAACCAGACAGTGTAACTGACAGCTTCAGCCCACAGAAACTTTGGGGCATCTCACCCAAGCAGCATAGCATGCGCATGCTCAACGAGTGTGCGGTTCAGACGTTCTGCCATGCCGTTCTGCTGTGGGGAATCGTGGACCATCAGCTCCCGGGTAATGCCACGCTCCTTCAAGTAGGCGTCAAACTCGGCACTTAAGTATTCCCCCCCTCTATCAGAACAAAGGGTTTTGACGTGAAGTCCCTCATGTTGCATGGTAAGTCTCGCCTCGTAGTGCTTGAATGCTTCTAACATGTCGCTTTTGCGTTTCAGGAACGTCACTTGGGTCTCGCGGGAATAGTCATCGGTAAAGCTCATGTAGTAGCTCGATCCAGCAAGACTCTGAGTTTGAGCTGGCCCCCACAGGTTGGTATGGACGATCTCTCCATACGCCTTCACGCGTGTCATGGACTCCCACAGAAATGACTTCTGGGCAGACTTGGCCTTGACGCATGTGTCACAAAACTCTTCAGAGAACGCTGTGTCAAGGGATATGCCTTCCACTAACCCTTCTGCTACAGCATGCTTCACAGCCCTCTGCGAGACGTGTCTGAGAATTTTGTGAAGGTCATGCACAGTACATTTTCCTTGTGCGACATTTGCGTGGTGTCTGACCTTAGCTGCGATGCTGTAGAGACCCTCTACCTGGGGGATAGTGGCTATGACGGCGCGTCGTCTTGTTACTTAAGGGTCTTATATGAAAGTTGTGTATAATGACAACACAATTATACATGGTGAAGACTTCTTGCCAGTCCTTAAGTCCACAGTCTCCGACTTTTTTACTTCGTGGGAGGTAACATGGTGAGTTCTTGGGAGGATTTAGTCTGTTGTCCTCTTCTTGTGTAGTCTTATACGAAGTGTTGTGGAATGTTCTGTGTTCTGGATAATTTGTTAGGTTTGTTTCAGCCTAGTAGGTCATGTTTCAACCTATGAAAGTCTGTTTCAACTTTGTCGTCCCTAGATATGTGTCTCACTTTCTGTTGAAAGAGAGAGTCTTATGTATACACATAAAGCTTAGAATGAGAGCTGTTCAATGGTTATATAGTCAACCCCTGTAAGGTAGTATATAACCTAGAGTAAAATAACGATAACGAAAGTTATATAGTCAACCCCTGTAAGGTAGTATATAACTTTTAGAATAGATAATGATATCTTAGATGTTACCTCAAGGCACTTATATTGGCCTGCACTTTAAGTCTTAGTGATCTCACACGGTTTGAGACAAGAGTTCAAGTGGGAGGATTGTATTTCATGGGTGAAAATGGGGTCCTTTTATACCTTTTGGGAACCCCCTTACTAAGCATGATTTATCAGATGGATTGGTAAGAATGTGGCTTACAAACCAGGTGATGAATCAGCTTATTACTAAGTACATTACAAATACAGTGTAATCTTACAAAGAAATTACAAACCATGACAAACCATGACTGAACATGTTGAGTCATGTTAAATGTTGTTACAAAGCATGACCAATCATGACTAAACATGTTGAGTCAGCTTAAATAATGTTACAAACCAGAATATTTCCCAGTCACATGATGTGATGACAAATAAAATCTGGTGGCGGAAAGAAGCCAAATAAAAATAAACAGTCAGAAATAAATAGAGATACAAAACTTGGTGGCTGAAAGAAGCCAAATAAAAATAAACAATGAGAAATAAACAGAAGGTCACATGCTTGATACAAATACAAGGTAAAATAAGCCTGAAAAGTGAGAAATAAAATACAAGACAATGAATCAAAGGAAAAATGGAGAAGTAACTTAGTGACAGAGGGCTAGACAGTCTCTCATATCTTCCTTATCACTCTCTATATATATCTGACATGGTATGAATCACATACCATGCATGACAGCACGCAGGGGATGGAGACAGGATCTTGCACATCCTGTCTTCGAAGTGGACGGCGAGCCCAGCAGACATGATGCGGTTAGTGGAGATTAGAGTGAAGGCCATACTAGGTGCGTATAGCGTATCTTTTAACGTTACAAACATTTTCTCCTTGCCATTGGGCAGTTCCAGCTTCACGTCGCCTCTGCTGATGGCGCTCAGGGTAGAGCCGTCCGCTGTATGGACATTTTGGGGGTCTATGGCCTCATAGTTGAGGAACTTGGACTTGTCGGGGCAAAAATGTGACATTGCCCTGGAGTCCACTATCGCGCCCCTTCGCTCGACTGGGACCCTGAGTTGCTCAGCTATGCTACTGAGGCTGGACGTTGTGAAAGCATAGTTATCTGGGGTGGGGTCAGAGGCTGCAGAGTTCGCACCTTCTTTAGGTGCGCGTCCTCCTTTCCTTCTTTGGTTCGGTCCCTGACCCTCTTTTCCACCTCCAGGCCTCCAACAATCGGTTTTGTAGTGACCTTTTCACTCGCAATTCAAGCAGGTAATGTCTGTGTTTTCTTTGCTTGTGCCTCCAGTCTTTTTACCCCTTCCAGGAGCCAACTTGGCTACAAGAGCCGAATTTCCACCCTTCTTGGAGCCGCGTTTATCTGTCAGCTGATGGTGCTCGTACTCTTCAGTGATGACGGTCATGAGTTCATTTGAGGTGAGTGGTGTTTGCATTATCCTGGTGGCAGCATTAATGCAGGACAGAATGGGTCTATACGACTCTGGCAATGAGCCCAAGAGGATGGCGTGAAAGTCGCGATCTTCTATGGAGGATCCCATCCTGGCCAAGGACTCGCACAGCCTCAAGAGCTCGGCAAAATGTGCCTTGATGTCGCCAATCTCTTTGCAGTGTAAGTCTTGTAGGCGTCATCTTAGGTCTACCTGGACTAATTGTCTTTCCTTCGTGAATGGTGCATATTTCATCCCAGATAGTTGACGTGCGATCCAACTTTTGGATGCGCAACAGCATTCTATCCGTGATAGTGTTGAATATTTGTTGCCGGACAAGTGAGTCTTTTTGATAGAACTCGTCAAGCTTTTTGTCTAGCTCATCGATCTCGGTCTGCGAAGGCGTCGAGCCATCCGGCTTTGTGACAGCCTTTGTCTTCTCGTCAATCGCAAATGGGATCAGTTTTACTGCTTGACCATCAGTATAGCGCATCAAACCTCTAGCACCTAGCACTGTTAACATTCTTTCCTTATAGGTTATCCAATTCAACCCATCTTCGGCCAACTTGGGGATGTTAAAGAGTGCAGAGTTTGTACTGGGGAGTGTGCTATCCATGGTAGGGTCAGGGCTCATAACCTGTAGCGTTGAGAGCGTTTAGGCAGACGTTTGATGGAGCTAATAGAATGAAAACGATCTCAGTACTTTGGACAAGACTCTTTGTATATTTGGTATATGTACCTAATAGAACAAAAACGCTATGAGAAACATTAGCTACATCTTTGTCGTATCGTGCAACTAATGGTACTCACATCTCAGTACTTTGGACAAGACTGAGATGCGTCTATCTATCTGACTCAGACTATAAGATAAAAACAAGTAGGAACATATATTAATCAGAGACAGGAAAAATAAGGGAGGGCATGAGCCGCTGTCAATGTGCGCTCGTCTGTTTCTGCTTTAGCATGCACTCATACCTCATACATCGGGTTCATCGGCCTTCGACGTCATGGAACTCTCGTATCTCGACATCCACAGTGTCGAGCATATTCCTTGCATGAGTGTTGGGATTCAGACCACATATGTGATGTTTTTTGAACTGCACTAGCTGCCAATGAAGGCAAATATGAGTGTGGCACTCGTTGAGTACATCATGAGCTTGTGCGAGCTGGAGATGTTACAAGTAACATCAGCTACATAGCCCCCCTATCATTTTCCCTTCATCCTCACCTGCACCTGCTTCTGGCTCGCTCTTCTCTACCAATTATCTGTTGACCGGATCCTCGGGACTGTTCCCGTCCCTTGCCTCCCCCCTCTCGCACCAACGTGCACACATGCCCTTGTACTATGACTCATGCCACCAATGTGGCTTTCCTTATCTTGTCTTATCTTTTCCTTTGACTCATGCGTGCTGCGCATTGTACCTTTACCGTTGGCTTGTTCCAATGTTTCTCGGTCTTATTCCACATTTGACCACTCACCATTAATCCGGCTCTGTTGCCAGTGTACCTATACCACTTCCGCTTCCCCTCTACCCTTACCTACTGTATGGTAACCTTGCCCTTAACCCTTTCCACTTAGACTATCCGAAGATAGAGTTGGAAACATAGACTATCGGAATTGATCTGAAGTTTTGGAGGTTGACAAGAGTCGAAGACTCAAGTCCGGAGGACAGAAAGAGGACAAACTAAGATGATATTCGAACTGAGGTACTACAGGACATATACACGGGTTTATATACTAAGAGGATAACAGAACAATCAGTAAGCAAAGGTCCGAGGCTATGTATGAAGCATATGCAAAGTTTATCAAACGCGAGTCAGAAATGAAGCATAGGTTAACGGATCAGTAATCATACCAGTAATAAGTATAACCAAAACACTGGGAAGAGGAAATACCAAATAGGCTGTGTTTAATGTTATATGAACAGGAAATGAAATAGGAAGCTTATCAGATATCGTATCGGAAGCGGATCTATGCATCGGACCGGATCAGATCTAAGGATCCAAAGTCCGGAAGAGAAGTGTGAATATATGGGATATGACACCATTCAATTTCAAGGAGTTTGCGATCACATGGTACATGATTACAGATCTCGGAAGGCAGGAGGAGTTGCAAGTCTTCAGCCTTTCCGGAGTTGGAATTTGGCTTGGGACAGCCACTGTCGTCGTCATCATCATCATCACTCGACAAATCAATCAACCTATTGGCATGTAGGTTCGCGACTGACAGCATGTACAAAGTCTGGATCGTTGTCCAAGTGTCTATGCAGCGGAGGAGGGCGTTGCTATGGGTCAAAATGCTCGTCCATTGAGTGTCAGTTGGATGTTGACCGAGTAATCCTGCATCTGCATGTAGTCGACGTCTGAAGAAAAAAAATAAGTGCATATTCATCGCATCATCCACTTGAGACACTCACTGGGCATGTTCAAGATCCATGCCAGTGCTGATGAGGATACTGCAAGATACCTCAGAGTGAAGAGACACAGCAGTGCCATCCTCCAACTCCTTGGCATCTTGTTTGGCAAGCTCCAGCCGAATGGCTGCCTGTGTCATAGCTAGAAGAGTATTAGTTAGTGCACCAATCCTTGTAAGAAAGAAATACATACTATCAATGCGTCTCTCAAAAGGATTAGGTTTTGTGTGGTCAACCTCCCAAGTCTCTATCTCTTCTCTCCATTTTGTGAGCAAGGAGGCACCTAGTTCAGACTTTTGGATAGAGTCTTCAAGTTCAGAAAGTGCAATACAATGCTCTTGCTCTGCTCTGACAGCTTCAATGACCTTCCATAATAACACTCAACCTGAAGATGATATGTGAGTCAACCACATCAGCAGCGAAGACCAGATAAATACCTAGCAATGTGATCTTCTTCCAATTCCAGTCTCCGAAATGGCCGTCCAGTGTGTCTCGACGAGCTCCAGGGCCCATCTCCTTAGTGCTTGTAGCAACACGATTGATGTTTGCCCAGCCACGCTCGGGGGCTTCTCCATCTGTCCGACCAACACCAGGTGACCAGTTAAGTGAGAACATCATTTGACAAGTTTCGATGTGCGCTGCAAGATGAAACTTCGGTACAAAATACCGGAAAGTCCTTCCAATAGGATCTGGTTGAAGGTGAAGAGGAAGTGAAGGAACATGGCCCCAAAGTATCTTGTGCCATTGGCACACAATATCATAAGAGAAGTTGATGACTTTGAGGCTCGAAAATGTCGACAAAGCTGAAAACACGAGGTAATCCATATTTACATATCTAAAGCATGATGCCATGAGTGCGCAAGAGATGCAGACTGAATACTATACACATATTTTTCACCTTTCTGCAAGTCCCCAACACCATTCGCCAACTTCATGTCATGGTGGGCACAGTCAACAGTGCCGACACCTGTAGCAGCAAGTCCCTTTGATATTTTTGTATCTGCCATGTTCACGGCATTATGGCTCACACAAGTGCTCCTCTGTTGACACTACTTTAATTTGTGAGAATGGAAATGATGAATAGCACACACCTCTTGTATGATGGCAGAACTATTACCTATGTAAGCCTTGTAATGCTTCTCATTGATGAAATAGCCCCAGCCACAGCTGAGACCCGGATCTTTGGTGTCGGAGAAGATGGCTTGGCGCTTGAGATGGAAATTTGCATTGATTGCAAGAAATACACTATACATCCACCTGAAATATGTTAGCATCAATCCTACCACCGACAATAGAAAAACGCACTGTTGGGTTGAAGCTTCCCACCTGTCAGGTAAATTTTTTCTGGGGTGCAGGCATGCTGGGCACAGAAGAGCGAGTTCTCCTCCCTGAGGTGTGTTGACACCAGCCAGATCATGGCCATGGCCAGTGCATTTCAAGGAACGAAGGTTCTCCACTCACGCACGATCCTAAGAAATGTTGAGTAGCAATCCTAGATAAAGTACGAGTCTAGCTGCATAAAAACATAGACAATATGATGCACCCATATTGGTGTGATTCTGGTATTGTCACTCTAGCGTGCCAAACTATGATAGAATTTGTATGCAGATACTTTGGACTTGAAGAAAAGCAGGTGAAAGAGCTTCAACACCGCAAATGTTGTGGCGGTTCTAGGATCAGTGGCTGTTGCAGGGAAAAGATGCGCCCAAAGCAGCTGTTTATAATGAGAAGCTTCGTGCTCGCAACCACAGAAGTCTAGGCCGACTTCATGAATTCCATGAGTCATCTAGTGCAGATATATTCCAGTTCTCTTTCAGACACAGGAAATCGATTCTGTGGGGAGAATATACATATTTTTCATTAGCAAGGGAAGACAAATAAGACTAACAGTCAGTCACTGATATTAAGAACTTGGCCAACTCAAGACTACATCAAGAGGGTGTACTCTGTTGTTTCGAAGTCACGTATTAGTTCGGGCTGATCCGTGTTAGAGGCTTAGTTTGATCTCCAAATAGTTTGTGAAGATAAGGAGTATTGATATAGCTCTGAGAATCATCGCATAGACATACATCTGTATTCGTCGAAGTCATAGCACTGCATCGCGCCAGTTATTGATTCTGTTCCCCCTTTAGTCACTGAGTACTTCCTTTGAAAACTCAACACACTTTTTCCCACGAACAACCACGTTATCGACTGTTGGTATTTGTCTGAACCATTGACTGTGGTAGGATACTGAAAATTGGTGAATTTTACTGTTTTCACATCCTAGTAAGACACCATGAAGGGTGGTCTTGGGGACTGGGGATCTCATTTGGTGTGTTGCTCTCTTTTCTTGTATGTAGTTCCACCACATCACTAATATAATGACTTTGTAGGATATCACTCACAGGTATCTGGCATGATCAAGGGTCCACAATCAATGGAAACCTCTGTGAGTACATTTGTACATTCCCTTGGGTGCAACCTCAGTTGATCATTCTGTTAGTCCTGTGTCCCCATCATCCTGGCCTTCAACTTCGGCAGCAATCTCACCAGAACTAGTGACATGATCTGAATCATTGCTTCATCTGTCAGGCATCTCTAATATTCTCGAAGACATGGCAAAGACTTGCATCATGACCTATGCAGTACATGCACACAAAGATGTTGTTTGTAAAGGTATGTGTAATGGATTTTGTTTGCAGCGCGTTCTGATGGATGTTCGAACCTTGCGTGTCCACATATAACACAGTCCCTGGTATTTTAATAACAGCAAAACATCAGCTGTGAAGGAGATCGCGCACAGACTAGAAGCAGATGTGCCTGTGTATGCTTGTGAGTGAGTTATTTTGTGCTCTGATGCTTTTCTGACCCACCCACTTTTGTTGCTACTAGAAATTGTCAACATCAATCAGCCATACATTATATTGACCTCTCCCTGCTCGCATCTCAGCCCATTCAAACCCTCGGTGCACTCTCTCACCACCTCTTTGTGCTAGCATGATGGCACAGCCCCACCATCCTCATCTCGACAGAGTCTGTGCTGCAGAGGTCGAGCATGTGGATTCTTTCCACCAGCAACATGTAACAGAGCTCTTCCTCATGCAATTTAGCTCCAATGCATGCCTTGCACCATCCAACTTCTGTGGTATCGTGCTCCTCACCACAGCAGAAAGCCAGACTAGTGCACACTCACTACTACATACGCCGCATGTCTTCAAGGATGCCACATCCATCCCTTTGCCGGGAAGAGAGGTGCAGAAGGAGGTGGGTTCATCCTTCATTATTGGTACCTTTTGAGTAGAAATGACTTGAACAGATCCTCACTAGTCTTGTGTAATGCCGGCTTGCCATGGCCAAGGAACCACTGTCATCAGTAAACTGGTGAGACTCAGATATTCCCAAGTTGTGTCATATCCCGTGTTCCGGACCCGGACCTATCACACAAACCATTTCCGAGTTTCCGGATCTGGCCGACTTCTATCTATCATCCAGATCCAACCCGCATCTATCTTCCATGCCTCATCCCTTTGTAGGTTCCCTCTAAAGTTAGACTGTCTCATTTTCCGTACCTTGTTTCATTTCCGCCTTTATTTTCCTATGTCTTCATCTCCAGCTTCATTTACTATTTTCCGATAGATCAGCGTTTGAGTTTTCTATACGCTCCAATACAGCCTTGCATAGCTTTGGACTGCGCTGACTGATTCTCCGTTAAATCCTTAGTAGTATATAAACCCTGTAGATTCTATGTAGTTCTTCAGTTCGAATCTTATCTTAGACTCTGCTCATTCCCTCCTCCATCCGACTTGAGTTATCCTCTCATCGACCTCCACTAGTCTTAGGGTTGACCCCGATAGACTTATCACCTCTGTCTCTACCTCTGGTAGTCCTCCACTGTTTCCTTTCTAGTTCGGACTCCATCCGGATTAGTCTTATCATCAGTTTCCGAACGTCCACCGGAATTCCCACGCATCGGACATCGTCCATTAGCCTTCGGAAGTTAGGGGCACATACTTGGGTAAGGGGCGCAGTGCACAAGCTGAAGCCAAGCCCTTCAGATTTGATCCTTGAGCATGATCTTAACAAGTTGCTGAAATGCTTTTCTTAGACATGACATTATAAAACAATATAAAGTAATATAAAGTGATGCAAAGTGATATATACCTCTGGGCCTGGCCTCATTACATTGCTTTATATTTGTCATATCCCGCGTTCCGGACCCGGACGTATCGCATACATCATTTCCAGATATCCGGATCCGGCCGACTTCTATCTATGTCCAGATCCGACCCGCGTCTAACTTCCATGCCTAATCCCTTTGTACGTTCCTATTCCAGTTAGACTATATCATTTTCCGTACCTCCTTTCACTTCCGCCTTTATTTTCCTCTGTTCTCATCTCCGGGTTCATTTACTATTTTCGATAGACTAGTGTTTGACTTTTCTATACCCTCCGTCCACAGCCTCGCATAGCTTCGGACCGCACTGGCTTGTCCTCCGTTAAGTCCTCCGTAGTATATAAACCCTGTAGAATCTATGTACATCTTTAGTTCGAATATTATCTTAGACTCTGCTCATTCTCTCCTCCGCCCAACTTGAGTTATTCTCTCGTCGACCTCCGCTAAAGTCTTAGAGTCGATCCCGACAGACTCATCACCTCTGCCTCTACCTTTGGTAGTCCTCCGCTGTTTCCTTTCTAGTTCGGACATCGTCCGGATTAGTCTTATTACCTGTTCCCGAACGTCCGCCGGAATTCCCGCGCATCGGACATCATCCGATACTTCCGGACATCACCCGACGCCCTTCGGACATTGTCCATTAGCCTTCAGAAGTTAGGGGCACGTACTCGGGTAAGGGGCGCAGCGCACGAGCTGAAGCCAAGCCCTTCGGATTAAACCCTTGAGCACGATCTTAACAATATTGATATATATTACTTTATATCGTAATATACAGGAAAGAAGCATTGCCCTTGGAAAAAACTGCAATATATAGTCACGTCTTAGTTTCACCAGTTTACTGATGCAATAGTGGGACTCAAGGTAGATTTTGGTGCCCAGCTACTTGCAGTTAAAGTGTCAGGAAAGTCAAAAAAACACAGCCTGCATGGCACCGCAATTCAAAGTCAGGCTTTTGGAGTTTGAAACACCATGCCTGCCCTTTGCCATCTTGCTCATCACTCAGCACGACTTAGAGCCAACACTCAAGGGGTGCACTCAAATCCAATGAATCCACGGGCCTCCTCACCACAATAACAACCTGAATCCAACCATCAAGATGCAATCAAGTTCACTATCCAGTGGGAAAGGAATCATGCTCTCACTACAATCATCTGACTACTCACCCACCTGATTGTCGCATCCTGTTCTATTCTGATGGTAAGAAAGCAATGTCTAACATTGACGATGCCCCCTCAGGCAAGGACAAGAATGAAATACACAATGTTATTGCCAAGCTCATCTTCACAACCCATCCCAAATACAAAGCCACATATCATCAGGATCTGAAGAAGTTTTGTGTGTCAGTTGCCAACCACATCACAGTGTAAGTCTCTTTCTCTTGTTCTTATTTATGCTGATAAAATTTCAAGTCTCAAAAATAAATACAAGAAGTGCAAGGCCAAGATCAGTGCAATGGGTGCCGGTGTGGTGCCACTGGATACAACTACCTCAAACAACTTATTGGGTGAGTCCTTCACACTTATTTCTTGATTATTGACTGATTGAGCTTTGCAGATGAAGTCAATGCTGAAGTTCCATAGGTATACTGATCTCGATAGCATGTGGCACTCAATCCCGTCTTTCACGATTAAATTGCATTCATTCAGGCCAGGGGTTGACCATGCGGGTAATTTCTATGCACTCGTACAGCTGCATGGTGACCCTGGCAAGGCTGGTCCCTCAATGAATTTTGAGGGTGCTGCTCAGGCTGGTGCTCAGCCATCACACAGTGCATCCTTCCCCCAACCACAACCCCATCTGCCATCACACAGTGCATCCTCCCCCCAATTGCAGCCCCATCTGCCATCACACAGTGCATCCTCCACTCAGCCGCAGCCCCATGGTACATTCTCCCCCAGCCCCAACCCTCTAATGGCTCTTCCAACAATGATCCTCCTATTTCTTCTGCAAGCTCCTCCCTCCTTTCCTGGTCCACTGACTCTTGCTCGATGCTTCAGAATCCCCCCTCCCTCACTGTCATGTGTTCAGCAAAATTGCCAACAAACCATTTCACATATGTGCATGTCTGTGGATTTCTGTTTCATTGCATCTCATGTAATTTCCATTGCTCATTAAATACATAGCTATATCTACATGTTTTTGTTGTAGTCTACATGCCTCAAAAAATGACAAGTGTTGTTTCCAAGTCCGCTCTGATGCCGCTGTGTGCCATGTGTTTTGGTGGCTTTCTGGCTGAGTTTTCTGAAGACTTTAGCAAGTTTCAAAATCTACTTTGAGTCCCACTATTAAATGCCTTGGGCATCCTTGAACATTTTTATGGTTGCTGAAGGCTCGTGATGATGAGTAATCACATTTTGAACCGCCGGAGTTTCAAATTAAAAGTTGAAGGAGAGTGGTAATTAGTCATCGACCAAACTTTCAACGTCGCCCTCAACATCGACGACCATGAGTTCGTTCATTCGCCCTCCTCCGGGCTTGCCGCCCCCACCACCGGGCATGCCTCCACCGCCAGGATTTCTACAGGCGTCCACCTCAAAGATGCCTCCCGAAGTCCTTGCACAAAAGTCGCAGAAATGGGTGTCTATGCAGAAGAAGCGCTACGGCGAAAAGCGCAAAGGAGGGTACGTCGATATGGGAAAACAGGTGCGTTCAGTTGGTATGTAATTTTACACGTATTAAGCAATGATTGCCCAGGATTTGCCTCCGGAGCACGTCCGTAAAATCATCAAGGACCACGGTGATATGAGCAATCGCAAGTTTCGCAATGATAAACGTGTCCACCTTGGCGCCTTGAAATACGTCCCTCACGCTGTAATGAAGCTACTCGAAAATATTCCATACCCCTGGGAGCAGGTTCGCGAGGTGCCCGTCCTTTATCATATCACTGGCGCAATCACTTTCGTCAATGAGATCCCCCGCGTTATCGAACCTGTTTATCATGCCCAATGGAGTTCCATGTGGCTAGCGATGCGTCGAGAGAAGCGTGACCGCAGACATTTCAAGCGTATGCGCTTTCCACCTTTTGATGACGAAGAGCCACCGTTGGATTATGGTGATAACGTACTGGATGTTGAGCCTCTTGAAGCCATTCAGCTGGAGCTCGATTCAGAGGAAGATTCTGCTATCATTGATTGGTTTTACGACCCAAAGCCGCTGGTGGACACACCTGCGGTCAACGGCCCCTCATATCGCTATTGGCAACTTTCACTACCCGTCATGGCGAATTTATATCGTCTTGGGAGAACCCTATTATCAGACCAACCTGATAGCAACGCAAGTTACCTTTTCGACAAGAAATCCTTTTTCACTGCAAAAGCTCTGAACTTGGCAATTCCTGGAGGGCCGAAGTTTGAGCCATTGTACCGTGACATGGATGCTTTCGACGAAGATTGGAACGAATTCAATGATGTCAATAAAGTCATCATTCGTCAACAAATCCGTACCGAGTACAAGGTTGCCTTCCCGCATCTCTATAACTCTCTCCCGCGCTCTGTTCACCTCTCTCCGTATCATGCGCCCAAGAATGTCTACATTCGCACTGATGATCCCGACCTACCCGCCTTCTATTTCGACCCGCTCATCAATCCCATCTCCCTGCGCGGCGCTCATCCCAAGAACGCACCGCTTGTCTCTCACGAAGACTCTATATTCGGTCCGAATGGCGCCGACGACGACGATTTTGAGTTGCCCGATGAAGTGCAACCATTCCTTGAGGAGAGGCCCCTCGAGAATGACCTCACTGCTGATGGTATTGCTCTGTGGTGGGCGCCTGAGCCTTATAATCGGCGCTCTGGCCGCATGCGTCGTGCGCAGGACATACCTCTGGTGAAGAACTGGTATCTGGAGCATTGTCCTCCTAACCAGCCAGTCAAAGTTCGCGTATCGTACCAGAAATTGCTCAAGTGTTTCGTCCTCAACGAACTCAAGAGTCGACCTGAGAAGGCAATGACTAAAAAGAATCTCTTCCGGCAGTTAAAGGCGACGAAGTTCTTTCAGACGACAAAACTTGACTGGGTGGAAGCCGGTTTGCAGGTGTGCAGACAAGGGTATAACATGCTTAATCTCCTTATCCACAGAAAGGTAAGCCTTCTTAGAGACCGCCGGGGTACATTGAAGCTAATTTCCATTTTCAGAACTTGAACTACTTGCATTTCGACTATAACATGAACTTGAAGCCAGTGAAGACGCTTACTACGAAGGAGCGCAAAAAGTCTCGCTTCGGAAACGCCTTCCACTTATGTCGCGAGATTATGCGCCTTACAAAGCTTGTTGTTGATGCTCATGTTCAGTTCCGCCTTGGCAATGTCGATGCTTTCCAGCTTGCAGACGCACTGCAGTATATCTTTGCGCACATTGGGGCATTGACTGGTATGTACCGGTACAAGTACAAGGTTCGCATAATCTCGGTTATAGGCGAAATTTATTTTGTTAATTTTATTCATCCAGCTCATGAGACAAGTTCGCATGACAAAAGATCTCAAGCACTTGATCTACTACCGCTTTAATACTGGCCCTGTCGGCAAGGGTCCTGGAAATGGCTTCTGGGCTCCTGGCTGGTGTGTCTGGCTCTTCTTCATGCGAGGCATTGTACCGTTACTCGAGCGCTGGCTTGGTAACCTCCTCGCGCGTCAGTTCGAGGGACGCAACAGCAAGGGCATTGCGAAGACTGTGACAAAGCAACGTGTCGAGTCTCACTATGACCTCGAGTTACGTGCGGCTGTCATGCATGACATTCTCGACATGATGCCTGAGTCTATTAAACAAAACAAGTCGAAGATGATTTTGCAGCATCTCTCGGAGGCGTGGCGTTGCCGGAAAGCGAACATTCCATGGAAAGTCCCTGGAATGCCCACTGCGATTGAGAACATCATTCTGCAGTACATCAAGAGCAAAGCTGATTGGTGGTGCTTGGTTGCACATTATAATCGGGAGCGTATCCGTCGAGATGCTACAGTTGATAAGGCAGTAGTGAAGAAAAATCTGGGTCGGCTGACACGCCTGTACTTGAAAGCAGAGCAGGAAAGGCAGCATGGGTACTTGAAGGATGGGCCGTACATCAGTGCGGAGGAGGCCGTTGCAATTTACACAGCGACTGTTCACTGGCTTGAGAGCCGTAAATTTGCTCCTATACCATTCCTGTAAGCAAGCGAGGCATGGTTTGCACATTTTAAACTTACCGTTTGCTCTAGCCCTCTGTCGTACAAGCACGATACGAAATTGCTTGTACTTGCACTTGAAAAACTGAAGGAGGCTTACTCAGTCAAGGGTCGTCTTAATCAGTCGCAGCGTGAGGAGCTTGCCCTCATTGAACAGGCGTATGACAATCCGCACGAATGTCTGTCGCGCATCAAGCGATTGCTTCTTACCCAGCGTGCGTTCAAGGAGGCTGGTATTGAGTTCTTTGACACGTACGACAAACTCATTCCGTGCTACGACATTGAGCCCGTTGAGAAGATCACCGACGCCGTAGGTTTCAGCATTTACTCCGTTATATGCCATGCTGACGTTGATACTTTACAGTATCTCGATCAATTCCTCTTCTTCAAGGCAGATAAAAGAGGGTTGTTCCCTGCCTGGATCAAACCTGCCGACACGGAGCCACCGCCGTTGCTTGTGTACAAGTGGTGCCAAGGCATCAACAACTTGACAGATATCTGGGAGACGAGCGAGGGCGAGTGCAACGTGATGATGGAGACCGTCTTCTCCAAGGTGTATGAGAAGATCGACCTGACCCTGCTGAACCGTCTCCTCCGTCTCATTCTTGATCACAACTTGGCAGACTACATCACCGCGAAGAACAACACCGTGCTGACCTACAAGGACATGGCACATACGAATGCATTCGGTCTCATCCGTGGTCTTCAGTTCTCTGCCTTCGTCTTCCAGTACTACGGTCTCGTCCTTGATCTCCTCATTCTTGGCTTGCAGCGAGCTAGCGAGATGGCGGGTCCTCCACAGATGCCTAACAACTTTTTGCAGTATCGCGACTCGTCACCCCCATCCGCTTATACTCCCGTTATGTTGATCGCTTACACATTCTCTTCCGCTTCAGCGCGGATGAGGCAAGGGACTTGATCCAACGCTATCTTAGCGCCAACCCTGACCCGACCAACAACAACGTCATCGGGTATAACAACAAACGCTGCTGGCCTCGAGATTGTCGTATGCGTCTCATCAAACATGACGTTAACCTTGGAAGAGCAGTTTTCTGGAACGTTAAGAACAGCCTGCCGCGCTCACTCACCACCATCGAGTGGGAGGACACCTTTGTCAGCGTTTACTCGAAGGACAACCCACAGTTGTTGTTCTCGATGTGCGGGTTCGAGGTCCGTATCTTGCCCAAGATTAGGACGATGGGTGGCGAGCAGTTCTCGTTGAAGGACGCTGTGTGGAATCTCACCAACGAGCAGACCAAAGAGAGAACTGCGCAGGCGTTCCTCCGTGTCTCCGATGACGGTGTCCAGCAATTCAATAACCGTATTCGTCAGGTCCTTATGAGCTCCGGTTCCACCACTTTCTCGAAGATCGTCAACAAGTGGAACACTGCGTTGATCGGTTTGATGACCTACTACCGTGAGGCTGTCATCCACACAAACGAGCTTTTGGACTCTCTTGTCAAGGCAGAGAACAAGATTCAAACTCGTGTCAAGATCGGCTTAAACAGTAAGATGCCATCCCGTTTCCCTCCTGTTGTCTTCTACACACCGAAGGAGCTTGGTGGTCTTGGAATGCTTTCGATGGGTCACGTTCTTATCCCGCAGAGTGACTTGCGATGGTCCAAGCAAACTGACGTTGGAGGTTCGTTTACTCTCTTCTTTGATAATCATCTTCTGGCTTACAATTCGTTTGATCAGTGACGCATTTCCGTGCTGGTATGACCCACGAGGAGGACCAGTTGATTCCGAACTTGTACAGATATCTTCAGCCATGGGAGGCAGAATTCTTGGATTCAGCTCGTGTTTGGTCCGAATACTCCATGAAGCGGAAGGAGGCCAATGCCCAGAATCGGCGCCTCACCCTTGAAGATCTTGAAGATAGCTGGGACCGCGGTATTCCTCGTATCAACACCCTCTTCCAAAAGGATCGCCATACATTGGCATATGACCGAGGTTGGCGTGTGCGTACAGATTGGAAGCAGTACCAACTGCTGAAACAGCGAGTCCTCCACCTGCCTTGATTTATTGTTGACTAATGAAATGGCTATTTTAGCAACCCCTTCTGGTGGACATCTCAGCGCCATGACGGAAAGCTCTGGCAATTGAACAACTACCGTGTTGATGTCATTGCTGCACTAGGCGGTGTTGAGGGTATCTTGGAGCACACGCTCTTCAAAGGAACTTATTTCCCTACCTGGGAGGGTCTCTTCTGGGAAAAAGCGTCTGGATTCGAAGAGTCTATGCGATACAAGAAACTTACCAACGCCCAGAGGTCAGGTCTTAACCAGATCCCTAACCGTCGATTCACGCTTTGGTGGAGTCCGACCATCAACCGCGCCAACGTCTATGTCGGTTTCCAGGTCCAGCTTGATCTGACGGGTATTTTCATGCACGGCAAGATTCCCACCCTCAAGATCTCGCTGATTCAGATCTTCCGTGCGCACTTGTGGCAGAAGATTCACGAAAGTGTAGTCATGGACTTGTGTCAGGTCTTTGATCAGGAGCTAGAGCCTCTCCAGATCGAGACAGTACAGAAGGAGACTATTCACCCTCGTAAGAGTTACAAGATGAATTCGTCTTGCGCCGATATCTTGCTGTTCTCAGCCTACAAATGGAATATCTCTCGGCCTTCATTGGTCACAGATGTTGGTCACTTTCAATACCCCATTGGACTTTGATCTGATCTCTCGGTTTCTTTAGAACAAGGACGTTTTGGATGGCACGACCAGCAACAAGTATTGGATTGACGTTCAGCTTCGGTGGGGTGACTTCGACACCCATGATATCGAGCGGTATACTCGTGCCAAGTTCTTGGACTACGTGTCCGACTCCATGAGTATCTACCCCTCGCCAACTGGTGTTATGATCGGCATGGATCTAGCCTATAACCTGTGGTCTGCGTACGGCAACTGGTTCCCCGGTATGAAGCCTCTGATTCAGCAAGCCATGGCCAAGATCATGAAGGCCAATCCGGCATGCCACGTCTTGCGCGAGCGTATTCGCAAGGGTCTCCAGTTGTACTCTTCTGAGCCCACGGAGCCTTATCTCAACAGCCAGAACTATTCGGAACTATTTTCGAACCAGATCATTTGGTTCGTCGACGACACTAATGTGTATCGTGTCACTATCCACAAGACGTTCGAAGGTAACTTGACGACCAAACCGATTAACGGCGCCATCTTTATCTTCAACCCACGTTCTGGACAATTGTTCCTGAAGATCATCCACACCAGTGTCTGGGCTGGCCAAAAGCGTCTCGGTCAACTCGCAAAGTGGAAGACTGCCGAAGAAGTGGCTGCATTGGTTCGTTCACTGCCTGTTGAAGAACAGCCGAAGCAAGTCATCGTCACTCGCAAGGGCATGTTGGACCCTCTGGAGGTTCACTTACTTGATTTCCCGAACATCGTTATCAAGGGAAGTGAGTTACAACTGCCCTTCCAGGCTTGCATGAAGATGGAGAAGTTCGGTGACTTGATCCTAGTAAGTGGGTCCACGCATATTTACATCTTCATTACTGATACTGTTTCTCACAGCGTGCTACACAACCCCAAATGGTACTGTTCAGCTTGTACGACGACTGGCTCAAGTCGGTGTCTAGCTACACTGCCTTCTCTCGTCTTATCCTCCTTCTTCGTGGCTTGCACGTCAACAACGAGAAGGCGAAGATTATTTTGCACCCGGACAAGTCGACCATTACAGAGCCTCACTTCGTCTGGCCCACTCTTACAGATGATGAATGGATCAAGGTTGAGGTCGCAATGAAGGATCTTATACTGGCAGTAAGTAATATCGCACACTTTTTGAACTTTAACTCATCGAGTCCAAGGATTTCGGCAAGCGGAACAGCGTCAACATCGCATCCTTGACTGCGAGTGAAATTCGTGACATCATTCTTGGTCAAGAGATTGCCGCTCCCTCCGTACAGCGCCAGCAGATGGCTGAGCTTGAAAAGAGTAATGAGGCGCAGGGTCAAGTCACCGCTGTGCAAACTCAGACCACCAACGTTCACGGCGATACGATTCAGACCGTCACCACAACCAACTACGAACAGCAGGTGTTTAGCAGCAAATCTGATTGGCGTGTCCGTGCCATCTCTGCTACGCATCTTCCTCTCCGTCTCCAACATATCTATGTCTCCAATGATGATGTCAAGGACGACGCTGCTTCGTACACCTATGTGTTGCCGAAGAACATCCTGCGGGCATTCATCACTGCGGCAGATCTTCGCACTCAAGTTGCGGCCTTCCTGTACGGTGTATCGCCTCCAGACAACAAGCAGGTCAAGGAGATCAAGGCAGTCGTATGGGTACCTCAGCGTGGAAGCAACAATAGCGTTGAGCTGCCTAGCCAGTTGCCGAAGGACGACTTCCTCCTCAAAGATCTCGAACCTCTTGGGTGGGTCAAGACGCAAGCGCTCGAGCTCAGCCATCTTTCTCCCACAGATGTCACCACTCAAGCCAAGTTGATGGCTGACCACCCAGAGTGGAGCTCCTCGTCAATTTGTATCGCTGCTTCCTTCACTCCTGGTTCAGTCTCGTTATCTGCCCATCAGCTGACGGTGCCTGGCTTCGAGTGGGGCCGCAAGAACGTGGATAATTCTGCCAACCCGCCTGGCTTCAACCCTAACATGTCAGAACGGGTGCAGCTCCTGTTGTCTGACCGTATTCTCGGCATGACACTCGTGCCCGAAGGCAAAGTCTGGAACTACGGCATTGGTCTTACCCAATTGTGGTCGGCCAACCTGTCATATGCTGTGACACTGGACACGCCATTGTTGTTCTGGGCAGAGGATCACCGCCCCGCGGCATTCTTGACCTTTGCAAACCTGGAGCACGGCGATGATAGTGCTGATGTTGAAAACAGTTTTGCTTGATTTATTACGGCTCTTCGTTTCACTTCCTTTTTTTATGTAGCTGCATACGAAAATCTCACTTGTACGAAATAGTTTATCCACACGATATTATGTTTTTTCTTCGCGCTCATCCCTGTCATTACCCCTAAGGTTGTCAAGATTGAGTCGGTGATTGAAGCTCGCCCTCGAAGATGATGGGCGTCAGCATACGTACATGTGCACTGATGAGCAGGAATTGATGGTCTCGAGACTAATAGCTGACCCCTATCGGTCAAATAATAGCGCAGCACAACACCTCAAAGAGATACTGGCAGAAATGTAATTTATGTCTACATATACATTGTACATTGAGTTTGTAGATTGTTTGTATGGACTAGGTTAACGATATGCACCACCTGTATGAATGAATGAAAAAAACGCAATCAGACATGAACTCAACGACTGCAAGAAAAGGTTTGGATAACAAGTTCAGCGCGTAAACTTCAAAGCTCATGACTGAGGATCATCCTCCCCACCCTATACTCCGTCTGTGGCCCACTCGCTCCTAAGACGCATTCACCCGAATATCCGAAAAATCAGGAAGCTCATTCTCCACACACCCATCCACCTCCTTCTCCCTCTCATCTCCACCATCAGCAACACACTGCACCATAAGTTGCCTACTCCCCCGTCTCGGAGGTGGCGACAACGCCTTTATCTCTGGGGCACTTGGGAGGCGTTGTGATGGACAGAGCGGATTACGTGGTGGAACCGTCGGAAGCAAGATGTGTGTGCTTGGCGACAAGAAACATGGATCGTTCTGCATCGTTGTAATGGGGGTACCTGGGAGGGGAGGTGTTGGGGGTCTGGAATAGGTGCTGCTGCTGGTGCTGGCCCTGCTGGTGGGGCTCCTGCTCCTGCTCCTACTCCTACTCCTACTCCTCCGACCGGGCAAAGGTGTAATAATTACGGGATGCGCAATTTGGTGCGGTGTGAGATCGGGATCAATATCGTGCGACGCGATGACGGGGGGCGGAGACGACGGAGTACTGAGAATCCGCAGACGCTGCTTGATAGACATGCTCCGTACAGAAGCGGCGCTATCAGGACGAGGAGGAATTGATGTCGATATTGATGATTCTACGCTGTTGCGGTATGCAGGTTCATCTGGACGCGGTGGAAGGACACCCGAAGGTGGTGGACGAGGTGCAGTCAGGCTTAGCCTCAACGCGCGCTGAGCTACAGACGTTCTAAACAGCGTTTTATGGGACTGTGGCTGTGATTGGGGCTGTTGTTGTTGCTCAGGCGCAGGAGGAGGCGCAAAGCTCGGAGCAGGACGCGGAGGAGGCATCGAGCGGCGTTTACTCCCTATACCAATACTTCCACCACTACCACCAAGACCTATACCAATCCCTGAACCAAGAGACCCAACCGTACTCGTCCGCTGCACAGACCCAGACCTCACACTTACACTACTCACAGTACTCGACCCACTCATCCTCTTCCAAAACGCGGCACTAGGATTCTCAGAACCCGCACTAATAGGACTCACGCCTTGCTCAGACTCGTGTGGAGTTTGTGGTGTCAGGGGTAACGGGCCACTGGGGGGCGTTAACCGCTTCGGGAGGGTACGAGACCACCGACGAGAAGGCGCGAGGGATGAAGCTGACGAGCCCGATCTTTCGATAGTGGAAGTTGTTGTGGAAGTTGTTTGCACGGATAGACGTGCTGGGTTGAGCATGGGGGTGATGGAGTGTGGGGTGAATGAGGTACCTGAGCTGTCCTCGGTCACGGTGGAGGTTTGCACGCTAGGCGTAGTGCTTGTGTCCATTTGCTGGCATAGCGCGTCTACAAGTGGCTGCACGGATGTCTGCTTCTTGCACCGCGGGGGCGGGTGGAGAGAATGCGAATGCGAGTGTGAGTGTGAATGCGAGTGGAAAGGCGTGTGCGACAGAGGTGCAGTCGTAGACGACGGAGGAGCCCACCGTTCATCTTCTTTGACAATCTTTAGATCACAAGCGGGTATACCGTTGATGCTCGTACAACACGTGTTCGAGCAGCACATGCTCGAGGTCCCACCTACACCATTAGACAAAATCCCGTTGTGGATGCTCCCGTTTGGCTGGTGCACAAAGAATTCGTCGGGCCCTGACGATGCCATGCTAGGTACAGGCGACTCCCGGCGTATCGGCGAGCTGCTCCTCTTGGTGCTCATGCCCACGCCGGTGATACCCATTAAACTGCTCCCCACCGTCCCAAAGCTCTCTTCTGCATACTCGCTTTCGCGCTCATGTCCGTGTCCATTGAGAGACAAGGACGGTGAACGAGAGCGAGGGGTGAACATGCCTTTGATGGTTTTGGTAGTAGATGTGGAGGATTTGGAAGTAGACGTGGAGGATTTGGAAGTAGACGTGGAGGATTTGGAAGAGTGCGTTTGGGAGAGCAGGGCTGGGGGGACGTTGCCTGAGCGCTTGGATTGGAGTCGGATGGATGGCGTTGGGGAAGAGGAACCGGAGTTTGGGCCGGAGCGAGAGCCAGATCTATGAACGTTGGGACTGTGGCTTTGGGATTTCTTAGTTGATCTTATGCTTGATGAGCGCGTGAAGGGATCAGTGGGTACAGGTGGGTTGGGTGTCGAGGACCTTGTGTGCGGTTGGGAACGCATGACCTCAAGCGATAAGGAGCCTCTAATTGGGGATGTAGGCTGTGATAGTGGGAGGGAACCTGCCAAGACGGGTGGAGAAGATGATGATGTACGGGGTGACGAAGCTGCGGGTGACATGGGGTATGTGGCAGAAGATAATGATGCTTGAAGTCGCATGGAGAGCATGACATCCATATCCCCGCGGGGTTCATGCCCACTGAGGTGGGGTGATGCAGTGAGACCTGCGCGCATGGATCTGGAGAGGGGTATTAAAACCAGGACCCAACGACGCGACACAACCTACCTTTGGCCCAAGACAATTGCCTTTATGGCACCAATCCACCTTTGTCTCTCGCTTGGATCTTGCATCTCGAAATGCCAAATGATTTCGCCTTGCTCAATAGCAACGACTGAGCCGTTTGACTTGCCTCCACTGCCTCTCGCTCCGCTCCTGCTTTCGCGTTTGCTGAGTGTGCCAGTCCGAGTGGAGTTCATACCAGGCCCGGATTGCTCTGTGACGTAGATAGCAGTGTCTTGGGTTATAGGTAAGCGCTGAAGCTCCGAGGATGACGGGATATTTGATTTGAAAAGATGGAGGTGTGTGACTGTCTGCGACGCGGCCGAGGTCGCAGTCGTGAGGACTATAGATCTTGTTTTCCATTGCTTTGCGAGGGCGTAGACTAGGAGGGAGGACGAGGGACAGAATTTGGGGAATGTACCTGTGAGTGTGATTCGTGAACTGAGGGAGGCGAGGTTTGTGGGGAAGGGCGGGAGATGGGGTAAGAGTGTTGGAGTTGGTGAGGGTATGGGTGATGGAGGTACAAGAGGAGGTTCAGATATATGTGAATCGATGGTTGCTGATGGAGGCACTTGGTCCTCCTCTCGGGTATCCTCTGGGTGTTCGCTGGTAGGATAGTCGACGAGACCGATACTCTGAGCAGCAGCATCTCTGAGTCTCTCTCGCTCCTCTTCCTCTTGGACATAGGAATATGGGCGGGATATTTCCATAACGCCGGGCATGACGATTGGATGAGTATATTGAGAAACATGACTAGGGTGACCAGGTTTTTTGCGAACGAGAGAGAATAAGAGGGAAGTGCGCTGTTTTTTTGGAGATATGGGCCTTGGTATTGGCTTTGGTTGTTGAGGTGCAGGATACAAGTAAGGATATCTTGTAGATGATTCATTAGATGATATGCTAGTTGACCCATTGACAGTGAAATTGGGTAACAGCGCTGCAGCTGAGTCTTGGTCTAAAGAATGTAAGCTCAAGCTTGCGGGTCAAGTCGTCGTAACGTACCATAAGGAAATTCGACATGATCAACGTATGATTCCTTTTCTTTCCCTTTTGGTTCTCGAGCTAGACTTGAACGCCTAGTATCTCCGAAACTGCGTGGTGATTCAGTGAAGAAATGAATTGGCATCGTAGCCCGCGATTCGAGCGTCGTCTGAGCAGAAAGGGACTGAGAAGGACGATAGCGACGACGTCGAGCGACAAGGAGTGACGGGCAAGTTTAACGTGGCAGTCAAATTCGAGTCAGGGCGGTGATTGACACAGGTCAGAAATCACACTTCCATCGCAATGTCAACACAAATCACAAACCTTGCTCCATGGATTCATCCATTCTATTGACGATGGCGACGGCGACGAGGACGACGACAAGGGTGATGAGCTCATGAGTTCAACGATAAAATGCACTTGACATAAAATTGTATGCTACTTATGACATATCCTGTCATGTTTCACGTGCATAAACTTGATCACCACGGCTGTCAGCAACTCGTAACGGCTTACACCTCGGCCATCTAGCAAAGTCGGAAGGAAACGGAACTCCTCTAATCATCAACTTGGCGGTGCCGAAGCACCCATCTTGCACACCGCAATGCACAAAAGCCTTGCATTAATAACCCACCCACCCTTAGCGCGACTCTAGTCTTCACTTGACTGCATCCAGTTTAGTTCAGGTCGTAAGGATCATGTCAATCAGTCGTGTTGGTAGGCTCATCCAATGACAAACCAAGTATAAGTGTCTGGACTCTAATTCTAACGCCTCAAATTGCACTGGTTGCATGCCCATTCGTACGTTAGTAACGTTACTAGTTCTTATCATTACGCCCCACTGATATACCTAGAATAGTCCGCTTCTACCACACCTTATGATCATCTTCTGGCACGAGGACTACTGCCTTCAAGTCAACTTCTACGATGATCGGCTCACAGCTTCTCAAGCTAACTTTGTCCGCAGACTTTGTCAATATTTACACCATTTAACGTTAGCTGTCATGTGACAGCCGTTCTGTCGCAGCTGAGCGGCCATACCTACAAATCCCCAGATTCTTGCCACCAAAAATCGTTATATATCACCGTGCCCAAGTCCAGCATGTATTACATCGCCGGCCTCACTAGTATTCTTCCATCATCCACCCAAGCCGTGGAAGGACTCGTCGTATTTACCGCCTTCCGACAATTCCAAAATTCCTTATCTCGCACGCGTACAATCGCCACAGTCGCTAACGCGGAAGCAGGTCCCGTCCGTGTCACCCCAACTTCTTTCATTGGCAAGATTATAACCCCAATACACGCTCTCTCTATCCTCATCCCACCCGCGACATACAGCCTATGCGTTACCTTCAACCGCTTCGCGCAGCCTGCATGGATGCAGCACATGAGCCTTCCTGATACCTATTTCATACACGAAAATAAAGTAGGGCTGAGAGTCGCAGCATGCGCAGCGACCTTTATGGTCCTCAGGTTCGGCGCACGCGTACTCACGCACCTTGGCAGTCAGTGGCACCTGATTGGCGTGCGTACTGTCTTCTTTCACACGTGAACAAGACATAAGCTCATTGCCCCTCGCCAGAGACGCGAGAAGTCCAGAATCGTACAAACAGGTCCATATGCAGTAGTGCGTCATCCGCTGTACACGTGAGTCTCTTGCGTCATCTACATGGGTAAGATGGAATTGGGCTCTGACGTCTCCCTTATGACAGGAGCGCGCTCATCCAGGGATTACTTTTTACGCTGATGACCTGGTCTTATGCGCCGCTTGTAGGATTGGGTATCACTACTGGTGCGTCTGCTGTCAAGGTGCTTGTCGAGGTGGGTATCTCGTCCGAGTCATTGTGTTGCTGTATGCAATTGGCTGCCTTTTGTTTTTAGGAGGATCTTATTATGCAAGACCCTGCTGTTGCTGAGGAATACCGTGCGTATATGCAGAGAGTGCCTGCGCGACTTGTTCCGTTTCTTTGGTGAGAATTTGAAGAAGAAAATTATTGGGGACGCCTGCGATTTTGTATAAGTTATATACACGTAACCCATGAAAATGAACCCTGTATCTTTCGGATTCTTATTTTGATTGCTCCCTTGCATCAATTTGCAGGTATCAAATCTACTGATGAGGGGCGAGTCTGAATCGATGTCGTGTCATCTTTTGAAGTGTTGATCTAGACGTGCGCATGATGATCTAAACTGCTCAGCGAACACGGAGTGGCACTAGGTCTTAGCACGTGAACGTTGTTCAACGCTCGACTTCCTACTCTTAAATCAACAGATATGATTTATTCGGATGATCCGCCTCGTCGTAGTCGCTACTCGCAGTAGTAAGATCGGGAACTTGTGGCAACTACAAAGCGAAGGATGTGGAAGGCCAATCCAAAGCCTTTGCGTACTAGTAGTAGAGCTTTTCAAGGCATCCACAGCTCAAAGATTATCGCAGATGGTATAAGTTTTGATGATGTGTCATCTAAAAACCATCATCATCCACGGGATTCTTTTGTTGTTGTGTTTTAGGAATTGAGAGTGTGATTTATAAAAGCTGGAGAATGACGCTTTATTAAGATGTCAAGGAGAATGTTATCGTACCTGAGCGCTTGAGTGATCACCGGGGATGTTCAAGTAGCTCGGGGCAGCCAGTGACCGGTGGCCCCTCGGCCATTCGTGCGCTGAGTGGTCTGTTGCGAGCGCGTTGATTCCGGGGGTATCACCTCGCCGGGCCAACTTGAATGCACACCCGGCAGAGTGCAGCCAGGACATCCGAGGACTTTGGTGAAAGAGAAAACAACGAGCCACAGCTTCAACAGGTAAGTTTCTGGTTAAGGTGTCATGGATGATTCTGGAGTAACGATCACAATTGATTTTTTTGCTGATCAATATAAAACGAACCTCGAATACTTTGTCCCTGCAGTGAGAATCGAGAAGAAAGTAGATATATCGAGATCGAAGAAAAAGTCCTATAAAAATTATGAATGATTTTCGATCGATGTCTTTGGAAAAAATAGCAGTTCTTGAGGATTCGGAGAAAGATAGAGATCGAGGGAGCTTTTGGTTTATTGATAAGTTTTCGTTGATAATACTTGAGTTCGTCCGGCGCAGTTACAGTAAACTGTTCCCTGCTCTGGGCCCGTGGTTGTCGTGTTGTAGTCGGCGAGGGATATAGCCACGAGCTGGCTTGAAACACAAGCTAATGATTGTATCGAAGCCGGGGTCACAGCGGGACGAATGGCATGGCGGGCGGATGAAGATGCGCGTGGTTCAAACGTGGGAAGCTCGTTATGATCTAG
Source organism: Suillus variegatus (assembly GCA_016647645.1). Classification (NCBI taxonomy): domain Eukaryota; kingdom Fungi; phylum Basidiomycota; class Agaricomycetes; order Boletales; family Suillaceae; genus Suillus; species Suillus variegatus. The sequence goes on along the minus strand of JABBWF010000021.1, from coordinate 59,915 downwards.
ACGCCTAAATCCCTGTTCGGGTCGGAAACGACCGAGACAGGGTCCTCGACTCCTCGGTGAGTGGGTTTAGGGCCTTTAGGGTCTCAACGTGCTAAAGGCCACGAGATTCAACTTAACTATCATTACCGACCAGAAGAAACTGTTCAATGACACAGTACACCCTATCAAATGGTCTGTTGATCATCATCACAGAAGCCGGCACAAACACAACAGCTTGCAGAACTCAACTTTGACTGTCGGCGATGAATAGGCCTTTAACTTCAAGCTTCAAGTTGGTGTCCTGGCTTGCGATGGACAAGGCAGGGGCTGACAGCGGGGTATAATCAGAAGTTACCAATGTGGGGGCAGTGACAATGACGAAAGAAACTTAGCATCAGAGTTATGACTCCCATCTTGACGGTCTCCTCACGAGTGAGTGGCCCTACTATAAGTTAGATCCATTTCATTCACAAAGACCCATTGTCGGAACTCGTTTTTTGTTCTTTCGCTGTAAGGTTTCTACATTTTTGCACTGCCAGGATGGGACACAGCAATTCTACTGCCACGTCAGGCTTCTCTATTGTCCCGGCGGACTACTCTTTGCTCTCATGCTCGGAACGATTGCAGCCGAAGCTATGTCAGGCGAGCCCCTGTGTCGCAGGGAGTTACATACATAATTTGAATCCATAAATGAGTGGCATCCCTAAGGTGCTTCACCTCGACCATGAAGCATGCCATTGATACTCAGACGATCTCGTCGGCGTGAATTAATCCTCACGAAGTCATTCAAGAACGCGATTCAGGAAAAGGTTCATCCTCCTCAGTAAGTTTATCCCTCACCATCACTGATATCTCCCTGACTATGTCTCAGGCGCTCTCCAGAGTCAATATACTGCAGTTCATCTGTCGTCGATCGCACCAATTTTCCTTCCTCGCTATCACCTTCAACTGTAAAATCCCCAGACTTCGCTCGCCCTTCTCTAACATTATCTCTATACCGTAGTCCGATCTCCAACCTCCAACATCATCCCATTCACACCCTCCCTCCAGAACTTCTCATTCGTGTGTTTGAGCTGGGCTCGTTTGATGATGCCTTATTTCTTATCACGATTTCGCATGTCTGCCACCCATGGAGGATGCTTGCGATACACACGCATACCCTCTGGCGGCGCCTGTCGTTTGATTCTCATGGATTACGTCTGTGGAAGGAACGCATAGCCCGCGCCCGTGGGTGTTCCCTCGACATTACAATCACACCTCCGCAGCACCGTTTTCCCGATATAGACGCGTTAGCCCTGCAGCTGCACCTTATTGTCCCACACATATCCAGAGCCCGCTCCTTTGAGCTGCGGTTCTCAAGTTACTCGCCGTTCCTATGGAATACTACTCTCGGCCCTATATGCCATCAAGAGCAACGGGACAATGATAGCATGGGCGCACATACCTTTGCTCCATTTGTGCACGCGCTGCGACTGGAGAAACTTACTCTCTGTTTTCCAGAGAATGATGACTCAAAGGAGTTTGGTCTTTTCGCAGGTGTTGCGCCTCGGTTGCATCACGTCACGCTTGATGGCATTCGCCTGACCTGGCTGCCAGGGCTTTATGGACGCCTCACACATCTCGACTATACTCATCACGGATTCACAACTGGGTCAATCGCCGTAGATGAAGTTTTAGGAATGATCCGAATTTCATGCGCACTGCGCGAGTTTCGCATATGCTTTAGGAGAAGAATGCTGGACGGAGAAGTTCTGTACCTGTCTCACGACGGTGTTCCTGCAGGACAGATTCACCTTCTGCAGCTCGAGCGGCTTGTTCTTGCCGTCGACAAATCGGATATCGACATACCTCCAGAACTTACATCACTCTTGTCCCGCCTTTCTGTACCCAACCTTCACGAACTACATCTGGTTGACCTTCGCTGTCAACCCGCTAATAGACGCTGGTGGAAGTCAGCGCCATTTCCTGGACTCAGAGCCGCCCTGAGCCTTTTTGAAGTCACAATACCATCCAGCATCAAGGTTCTGGCGATGGCGGGTCGCTGGGCAGATCACTCCTCCATTCTTTCCCTCGCGAAACGTTTCAGAGAACTTCGCAATTTGGAAGTGGATGGTGTTGAAAAGGACCTTGTTCACATGTATTGCCTTAGTGGAGATTTGCCACTGCATGATGGAGCGTGGATATGATGAGCAATATACTTTTGCCCCCCTTCTCTGCCACCTTTTTACAGGCCCGTTCTTTTCGCACCAGTGGATGGGATTTTCACTTTCCTTACAGGATCTACACGTGAGTCAAGTTTGGCGAACTAAATAACTATTTGCGGACTCCCGCCACCAGTCTTCCTGATGGGGATTTTCCGCGCACTCGTGGCCAACACACGCCTTTTGTCTTATCAGGATTGCCTACATACTGAAACTGGAGACTGCCGTGGACCAACTGCAGGCCCGTTCATTTCGCCATTCTTTCAAGAAACCCCCGTGTCCATCGCTGCTGAAACTATGTTCGGCCAACCCGGCCTGTCCATCCTGTCTCTCCAATATGGTCCGAATGCATATCACCCTAATGTGGATTTCGTCGGTAAGAAATGGGTGATCTACTACCACAGTGAACGATGGAAAAGGAATTACTTTTCCTCATGATGAAGACGCGAGAATGTTGGTGGTCAGTGGTTGCTGAAGTCGAGCTTGCTCAACTCGATGGTATCGAGACCCGGAACCCTGTTTGGGGTTGGCACTGCACAATTGGTATCCTGGCTGGTCAGTTGTACGTGACTGCGCAGTCTGCGCCGATATGAATCTGAAATTGTTAAAGGAGATTTCACCAGCCTGAGGTAGCTCAGGGATTGGACCGCAGTCTGAAGACGGACCGACTGTCTTCGTTCTATATGGTTAGGGATATGGACTCACAGTTGAAGATTAGTCAGCGGATAGCTCTCGCCATAGTCTGGAATTCAGGGGCCCCGGGATCGGGGCCGTCAAGACAAATTCAACTCCAATGAACCTAGTGGCATCGTGGCTTGACTTCCTTGTAACTAATCTTTTTTATTCCATTCCAGTCTCGCTTTGACTAATTGTCTATTCAACCTTGGGCCTCATGGTCACTCAAGCGGTTAATTATCTGTGCACCATGTGCTGGCCTTGCATGATCCGACGCAACGTGCAGGTCTCGCCTACGACAAATCATTAATGCATTTGTGACCACTTACAGCCGTACACGTACAATAACACGTCTATTTTACATCACCGGGTGCAACCTTAGTATATAGTCTACGTACCCGTTACATTAATTCGATTCACTTATCCTTCTCGATCAGACTGAGGTGAGACTCTTACATCTGTTCCGTACTCGATCAAGCTTACCAGCCCTCGTTGTTCTCTCGCAGGTACTTACTGCGGTACTAGAATCCTCTCACTCAAACTGAGTATCTTGTTAATCTCTTGCAGCCTCCTTTCATTGCTTGTATCGCCATGTCCTCTCCTGATAGTTATACGTTGAAGAAGCTCTACGATCTCACTGGCCTGATCGCACTAGTGACTGGTGGTGGCACAGGCATCGGCCTTAATATTGCACGTGGCCTCGCTGCTAATGGGGCCAAGGTGTATATCACCGGCCGAAGGAAAGAATGTTCTTGATGGAGTAGTTGCGGAGTGGAATGCAACTAAGAGTGACGACATGGGGCTTATGATCGCGTGAGATCTATCCCTTATTCTCGTTTCGTGCGGGCTGATCAAGCACAATGTAGACAAGAGATGGATGTCACGAATAAGGACAGCATTAAAGCTGGTGTGACGAGAATATCCCAAGCAGAGGGAAGGCTACACATTCTCGTGAACAAGTATGACATCTACTCTCCCTATTTTATCGTGACTTATGATCGAACGAAGTGCTGGCCAATGTGGTCCTGTCTCTGATGAACTAAATCAGCCATCGACTACTGCCCAAAAGGAGGCCGGACCACTTAGTGAATACCTCTTCAACAATGAATCGTTCGAGGAGTGGGGCTCCCTTTTCGCCATCAACACATCTTCGATCTACTTTGTGACTATTGCATTTTTGGATTTGCTCGACAAGGGCTCTAAGGATACCGGTAAAGAAGGGTTCTCTTCAAGCGTCATCAATATCACCAGTATCAGCGGGCTCATAAAGGTCGCACAAAGACATGTGAGTAAAGCCACGGTCGCGTTCGTTTATCAACACTGACTTTAACAAGTTCTGCTACAACAGCTCAAAAGCTGCTGCATCTCACCTGACCAGGATGCTTTCGACGGAATTTGCCCTGAAAGGAATCAATGTTCGAGTGAACGCCATCGCGCCAGGCGTGTATGAAAGCGAGATGACATATGACAATATTACAGGGCAAGCTGCAACTGATTCGGTTGGTATGCCGGTGGTGCCGGTACCAGCAAAAAGGCCGGGGACGTGAGTGAAGCTTGATCCGCGGACTAGCGCCTTTACTGACAGGAAAAATGAACAGCGGAGCTGAAATGGCAGGCACTGCCGTGTATCTTGCATCGCCTGCTGCGGCATATATGAATGGGCAGGAATTGATCATTGATGGTGGATACTTGGCTGTGAATCCTTCGAGGGTGTAGTATGCTGTTGGTCGGCGTTGCCTCATGAGTTGTTGTTTTTGGTTATCGTGTACAAGAAGTATAGTCTTGTAGCAGATGAACAGGAATAGATGTAGCATATTTAGCATTCTCCAAGGTTTTGGTCGTCTACATTTTGAAAATTTGTGCATGCGCACCAAAGTTGGGGTTTCCCCCTTGGCCAGACCATAAAGAGGAATACGGTCGTTCCTTCTTGATTTCGAATTGCAGTGATAAGTGATGCACTCAACAGCCAAATGCAGGCTTATCTGTGGAGTAAAGGGGTCGTGTGAACAAGTATTACACCGCTGTATCAATCCTGAACAAAGCCAATATGATCAAATGCAGTTGTCCGATCTTGAAATTGAAGGATCCCGGGCCCGTATTCGATGAAGTCCCATCATCACTGAAGCACGCGGGTCCCAGTCACCTGAATTGGTAGCACAAAGCAGTGTCAGATCTCGGCTCATCGTTGCGGTAGACTGAGTCTAACCGTCGATCGTGAACGTACTAGAAGCAGGAGCAGGTGATTGATTGACCACAGCCGGATTCCGGAAGGATGACTGATCCTGGCAACAAGCATTAAAAATACTTGCACCAGCATTGACTGATTGTGCATCACGGTAGTGCACTTGTCCCTGGCATTACCACCAGGACCTCTGCAGTGCACCGGCGTTGGAGGCAGTTGAATAAACGTCCGCGTCAATTTTGACCGTGAACTGAAGTGACGCTTAAGGTCGGTGACCGTCACGGGCGCCAAAAAAACGATTATGATTACGTCAACAATTACATATGAGCGTCTGTTGAATGTTCATGTCTTCCTTTTCAACACGGTTGACATTGACCTCGAATTGCTGAACACAGTGAGCGCTACGGTTGCAGCTGGTGATTATACCCAAGTTTTCAATACTAATTATCTCCGTATAGGCGTATCATTTCTTGAGCTATTCGCGTCAACTCCGCAATTGCCAATCACCGTGTCATACGTGATTGAGCAATCGGTGGAGTCGCTATTGCAGACTGTGTAAAAAGCCATTCATCGTGATCTGCATACAAGTTGCGACTTTGCAATGTCATCTTTAAACTCGGTCAACGCTAGAATCAGCACCAGCCATACACAAGACGCAAAAGAGAACTCTGCCAATTCGTCTGGACACGGAAAACATGATGATGAGACCGGGAACGTTGACTCGCAGTCTTCGATAGACCACTGGCATGAGCCGCGTTGAATCACCAGCCCCAATCTCACCTCCCGGATCTCCACTTAGGACACCGAGGGCTACCCTCCCTGACACACCATCAAGCCGTACAGGACCACCACGCTCCTTATCATTCACCTTCTCCCACCGCTCTTCATCTATCTCGCGTCAAATTCTTGGCAATAGCCAGCAGGAACACAGTGATATTATTGAAAATGATTTAGATCGTGGCAAAACCTCGTTTCAAATTAATTCAAGTTCGTCAAGCTTTCGCGGTGCGCTTGAGATTAGCCCTTCTCTGGGAAAAGCGACTACAGATAAGAAGGGAAAAGCAAGAGAAAGCAGAGTTTTGGACCAATCCCATGATTCACCATTAGAGGACAGGTCGAATTCGATGCTCCCAGAACATTCTAACACAATAATTGAAGAGGAAGAAGAGAAGACAGAGAGGAAACCCATGTCTCGCCATCAAACAATAGGACCTGTTCGCAAGCCCACAGATCCTCCCCCTTTGGATCTCCAGCGCTCTCAATCTCACCCTCCCCAAGTAGATTACAAGAAGCCAGGAACATCCGCAAAATGGAACAAATTACGTAGTCTCCTACCTTCTGTCATTCGTGCTGGGCAACCTGGCATTCCTGCACCACACTCCGTGGTCACCTCACACGAGGTGAATATCACGGATGAACTCATTACGGGCGGTTTGTCCACATTGATGCTGCGTTTGTGGTTTGAACACGACGAGAAGGGACATCGGCGCATCCCTATCCTCCTCCATCGTCTGCGCATACGGATTAGTGACAGTCTACATCCCATGCAAGCGCATAAAGCTGTGTTTCGTATCGAGTGTGAATATGCCAACGGCGCAGTGCGTTGGGTGGTCTACAGGCAGCTTCGTGATTTCCTTTCCCTGCATGCCCATTACGCTGTATCCAATGCATTCAAAAGTCGAAAAGATGTATTGCCAGAGTTTCCTCGAACTAGTAAGAGTTGTACATTTGTCGATGTTCGGAGATACTAAGCTGTTGTACAGGTCTTCCTTACTTTAAATTTTTGAAGAAGGAATCCAGCGAGCGTCACGTCAGACAAACTGATTTTGCTCGTTTGCAACGAGAAGCGCTAGAGGACTATTTGCTTAAGCTTATACGCGCTGTTGTTCGTCTGTTCTCCTATGCCGTAATTACCCTTCACAAACACCGTTCTAGATGTTTCACCCAACTGCAAACCGACTTGCATGCTTCCTTGAGATAAGCGCATCATTCATCACTCTTGCTCAGTTTGGTGGCGCACAACTTAAAGCCTGGATTCCTGCGCATTGACACAGAAGGTAACGGCCCCGGGTTTGGGCGAAAATCAGCACGGTGGCGAGAGCGGAAGGTGTCTCGGTGGTGTGCCGTTCGTGAGAGTTATATCGTGGCCGTGGAGGACCCAGGAGAGGCAAGCCGAGCGCCATTTCACTGACAATCCTGCTACTAATAAACATTATGGCTTAGATTGCAATTTGGGACGTCTTCCTCTTCGATTCGGAATTCAAGATCATTCGGCCCACGCGATACTATCGTAAGGGTCTGCACCTCTTGCACGCAGAACCGGAGGACCGTGAATTTCTTGTTGGCCTCAACAAGACACAGCAGCAGCCGCACCCACAGACTCAGACAGAGTACCCACAGGCCGAGGCCGAATGTCTCTCTGCGATAGATAGTATCAAAAGTCGCCTTTCGCGGGTCCTTCGAATTGCCAATAGGTCATCGCCAAATATTACAGCCACTACAGATGGTGAGGTGCCGATCAATCGGAATAATACCACGGGAACGGGGCGCACGAGGACAGAGACAGTCAGTTCTGGCAGCTCTGCAGTATCATCTCGTCCTGCGACACCGATGTTAGATCCGTCTACGCATGTGAATCCTCTGACGAGCAGTGGTCCCGCCGAGGGTAGGGAGACAGAAGGGGAGACAAATGAACAAGATAAGAGGAAGAAGAAGAAACGGTCGGATGATGTCTCAAAGCATACGTTTTATGTCCAGAATTCGCAAATGCGGTTGAAGTTATGGGCAAGAAATGAGGTTGGTTCCTCATGTCGAGTGACTATACACTACTGACGAAGGGTGCCCTGGACCTAGCGTCAAATGTTGCAATGGATTACTGCCCTAGAAAAAGCCGCTGCTGCCGACCCCATTCATCGCAAAAAATCGCTTTGACAGCTTTGCTCCAGTGCGATTGAACGTCGCTGCTCAGTGGCTTGTTGATGGGGTTCGTGTCTCCTTTTCTCCATATCATCTGACATTGATTACAAGGAGTAGCGCGACTATATGTGGAATTTGTCTCGGGCTATCCTCATGGCACAATCGACCATCTATATTCACGACTGGTGGCTATCCCCTGGTACGTCCATGGCTCATCATGGTAGTCACGTTATTTACGTAGTACAGAACTGCAACTGAGGCGTCCTAATAAACCCAAGTATCGCTTAGATCATCTGCTTGAAAGAAAGGCCAAAGAAGGTGTCAAGATTCACATAATTCTATAGTGAGAACTTTTCGAATGTCGGTATCTAGTGTTATTGATCTGGTTCTAGCCAGGAAGTTTCGAACCGAACTACCCCCACGGATAGCAAGTAAGAACTGACAAGCGCGTCGTAAATTTTGTGGACTCACCGTATCATAAAGTTATGCGAAGCAACGCCTTATGTCGCTACACCCAAACATTATGGTTCAACGTTCACCTTCACACTTCCAAACTGGTACATTCTACTGGGCACATGTAAGGGTCCTTACGCAAGAACGCGGTTACCAATGACATATCCATAATAGCACGAGAAGCTTTGCGTTATTGATGAGACTATAGCATTCATGGGAGGAATTGACCTATGTTTCGGAAGGTGTGTAGTTAATTCAGACGTCGACCAGTTTTGATCACTGAAGAACTTCAAAGATGGGATACGCCACAGCACGTCATCGTTGATGACCCGGAACTATCGGCAGACAAGACCGAAATCTGGCCAGGTACGTTTTAGCTATACGGTAAACTTAGGAATTGGCTGACCATACATCACAGGCAAAGACTACAGTAACCCGCGGGTTCTTGATTTTCACTGCGCTAAACAAACCTTTGAGGACATGTATGACAGGACGAGGGTAGCCCGGATGCCTTGGTACGATAGTTTGTGCTTCAGGAAATATTGACATTCACAACTCCTCCCCGAAGGCACGATGTAGGTTTGCAAGTCGTAGGCCAGCCTGCTCGCGATCTCGCTCGACACTTTGTTGAAAGGTTTGTCTTCAAATTCATTCGCGTGAAGCATATCATTTAACTACCGAGCTACAGATGGAATTATTTGCTTCGGCTTAAGGTGTGTTTGTTGCCTGATAGATCTTTTGGCTTCGGCTTGAATTTTATCAGAACCATTCCCGAACTATGCCTTTCCTACTACCTCCACCCGAGTTCAAACCTGAAGAGCTCGCTGCAATGGGTCTGACAGGCACATGCGAGATGCAAATATGCAGATCAGCTGGCCCTTGGTCGCTCGGCACTTCCAATCGAATTGAGCATTCAATTCAAAATGCATATCTGAAAGGTCGGGATCATGGGCTTACGCAGGAAATGTTACTGACATAGTCTCTTAGCCATCGAGATGTCGGAACACTTCGTGTACATCGAGAATCAGTTCTTCATAACCTCGTGAGTACTCGCTGCTCTGCTACCACTGCTTGCTGATTTGTCTCGCAGGACCGTCGTGAATGATGTCAAGGTTGAGAACCGGATTGGCGATGCGTTGGTCGATCGGATCATCCGCGCACATCGTGAGGGCACTCCGTGGAAATGTTGCATCGTCATTCCCCTCCTCCCTGGCTTCCCCTTTTCCATTGATCACAGTGACGCTAGCGCAGTTAGTTGGGAAGCACATTTTCCGAAATATCACTGAATAAACGTATCAGATTCGAATCATTGTCGAGTGTCAGAACCGCACTATCAGCCGTGGGCCCAATTCGATATTCGCTCGACTTCGCAAAGAGGGTATAGAGGTGCGTGGTTGATTTTACGATTGGAACCGCTGTGCTTATCCTTTATCATTAGCCTGAAGATTATATCTCTGTTTTTTCACTGAGAAACTGGGCTAAAATGCGGAACGGTGTATTGACTACTGAGATAGTAAGTGCCTGTGCCGCTGTGCTTTCGAACCCCCTGACCACGCTATAGTTATATATTCATGGCAAGGTATAAATACCGCTTCAATCCTTGAAACTGAATACTCAGACCCACCGATCTCATTAGGTTTGTATTGTGGATGATCGTCTGGCAATTATTGGCAGTGCAAACATCAATGAGCGTTCTCAACGTGGCGATCGAGATTCCGAAATTGCTGCAGTCATCCGAGACACTGACCTAATTGACGGGTACGGCTTTCTCGGTCTTGTCTGCTAATATTCTGATAGCTGTGGTGCATCAGCACGATGGCAGGAAAACCCTTCAAGGTCGGGCGATTTGCACACACCTTGCGAATGCGGTTGATGCGAGAGCATGTTGGTGTGGATGTTGACGCCATGATTGATTCTGAGCCTACGCCCCAAGAAGAAATCGAGCCTGATCATGAACAAGAATGGGACCTAGAATTGGAGCAAGAGCGTGGTGATCGCAATGTTACTCAAGCCAAGCACATGGCTCCATATCTAATATGCTCCACACTGCAGGCAAAGACTATCAAACAAAGTTCGTGTTCACCACAGTCTCGAAGACTTGAAAGACTAAATTTCGATTAAGCTGACGACGAAGCTACTTGGAATGCTTTCCGCCACCTCAAGAAACCTATTGGGAAGGTGGAACTTTACAAACCAAACAATCCGGAGCAAGATGCATCTCTGGAGGAGCGTATGTCGTACATTTGTGAAGGCAAGAAGGAACCAGGAATCCCTAGCATAATAGTTCCAACTGTAGAAGAGGCAGTTGTTCAAGACCGTCTGCCTCCAGGTTCACAGGCTGAGCATCCTCCTCTGAAAGACAAGCTCGAACATCGAACTGGGCGGAAACTCTGACCCCGTCGAGAAGCGCACAGCTAATGGGAAAGCGAACGGTGCTCCGGCGCTTGCGTTAAAGAATCCACAGACCGGTGACGAACCACTCCATCTGGAGTCGGGCGCCCATGACCCTGGACACGCTTGAGAAGACTTCTCTGGGAACCAAGACCCTGCCCAGGAAGCATCTCACTAGCAAAGTCGGCAATAAAGTGTGGACTGTATCGATCCCCGCTCCCCATGTAGATCCAGAGGGTTTTGAGGATCCGATATCTGATGCATTTTGGAAGAATGTCTGGATTGCTTGCGCTACGTATAACGTATGTTATCTTTGTCTAGGAGTGGTGGATAGACTGATTCTTTTTCGCAGACCGAGATTTATCGCAAAGTTTTCCATGCTATCCCCGACGACCACATTTCGACGTGGAAGCATTACAAAGAATTTGTTATTCACCACTGAACGCTTCTCTAAGCTGGTTTGTGGATCTTTTCTTCGCTATACCCCTCTTAAATACTTTTATCACATAGGCGACGAGTAGTCATTCGTCCTACCCAGCATCACGAGTACCCTCAGAGGCAACGCACGAAGACGGACCATATCAAAAGGAAGGTTTGGCGGATGCCGCTCAGGAGAGTCGCGAAACCTTTTGCACCAACGATGGAAGCGACGGCGCCCCCTCCAGAGGATCTCAGCTCCTTGACAAGGACACTCGTAGCCGAAAACCTGTGAATGGGATAGAGCCTTTTACCAAGCAGGAACGAGATGAAATGGAAGAGCTGTTGAAAAATGTCCGTGGACACCTTGGTGAGTGCCATCCATTACCTCCATCATCAACTTCTTCTCATATCCTCGAAGTTATGTATCCCAACCGATTCTTGGAAGGAGAGGACATGGCAGGGAACTTCATGTTCAATGCAGACAGGTGTGTTACATCACATACATATATTTCATGTTGTTCACAGTTTCCAGGATGCTACCTCTCCCGATCTATAACTGAACTTTCTCCGCACCATCAGTTTCACAGACCCATTTCGCATGAAGAATCGACAATGTATACGTATTACGCGCACTTCTACCATATGCTTTCGAGGTTTTGCCATTTATTTTTTTCTTTTAAGCTGTTTCCATATCGAAGACCATCTTGTCTGGGAGTTTTACCGCTATATGATCTAGTCTTTTGGCAGCATTAATATACGCACCTTCAAGGTACGGACTGGAGAGGGCCCGGTAATCAGTATGCGCCTGATGCGGGCGGAATTCATCCAGTTTCTCTTTGTTCTCGAACAAAAAAATGGCCCCTAGAGCATGTCGGACAGCAAGTCACAAGCTTTTGTGAGATAGCGCACCTATGTCATAGCCGTGGTCGAGGGGGTGGAGGACCTTCTCTCCGGTGATAACGCTCTGAAGCGCGGATATTCTTGATGGAAGCTCTTTGATAAGTTCCTTCACATACTCTCTTTGCTCGGGGGTTGCCTCCGACTTGAACTTGTACAGGACTTTGCTGCGTCAATTGCCAAGCAAGGCGAGGGGGTCTGACTGGAAAGTTACCTATATTGTATATGGTCATGATGGACTCAGATAGAACCGGGAGGTGAATGGTTCGTCAGAACCTCGGACGTGTGCTAGGATCACTTTGTAGTGTCAGCATTCTCTATTTAAGTGCAGACAGGTGTATGGTGTAATGACATGGACTGTGCATGTGACGAGATGGCTTGTCAGGGTGCTATGACAGAAATACCTGTCTACATAAAGATCATAGTCGGAAGCCGAAGTTGAGGATTATCAATTTCCGCATCACGGTAAGCGCAGTAATGATTTAGCCATCTACACGAGTACTTAGTACGGCACGATATCAAGCTAAGTAGTTGCCCCTCTAAGCGGCTGTCTCGATATCGAAGATGAGCTTGTCTGCACCCTGTTCAGATACAGCGGTCTTTGAACAACAAGAAAACACACCTTCGAGATAAGGTGCTGTGAACGCCTGGTAATCAATATGCGCCTTGTGCACGCGATATTCGTCCAATTTGACCGCGCTCTCGAATAGAAAAATAACCCCTAAAGCAGTCTTATCAACCATCCGGGTTGTAGATACGATGAGAGATGCTGTACCAATATCAAAGCCATGTCCCATGGGATTGTACACTGTTTCTCCAGCAACGATGCTCTGGATTGCAGGTATCTGGGATGCAAGGGAACGGGCAGAGTCTTCCACGCTCTGTCGTTGTTCTGGGGTTGCCTCAGGCTTGAACCTGTATAAGACTGTGCCATGTGTTAGATCGTTTGAAGATGGGCAGAGAGAACGAGAAAACCTACTTATATGGTGAATCGTCATGGTGAACTAGAAGGGAGGAAGAAAGTAGAGTCACATGGATGTTATATCCCATATATATGAGCATGGCGGCTCGGTGTTACATAATTTTGTCCACTTCGTCATCCTGTACTGTGTATTTGCAATGCGTTCCCCTCTAGACTGGTATAAGCAGCCCGCCTTTGAGGCAAGCTGACGATAGATGAGTCAGACTGGTGAAACTGGAAATTGGACATGGTGCCAGCACTGACAACTGGGCTCGGCGAAACTTTCCAAAGGGTCAACTTCCCAAAAAGAGGTGCTTTTCCGGGGTCAGCAAAGGTTCCCATTCGGGAGCAACGTCACATAAAATTGGACGTGCAAACATTACCAGTTCGTCTGTCGACGGCTTGCCTCATGGACCGTGGACGGGCCACTCGCAAGTTTACATCCGAGTATTCTGCTCTGCTGTGTCATGTTCTCAACTCTTGATTATCAAAGTTTGTTTCCGACTTCGTCTCCACATTCGCATGGCACCTTTCGTGGATCGAAAAACTATGGGAAATACGATGTCTGTGCCATTAATGGTGTACAAGTGCTTTTGTGATGAATGCTGCAAGTTTCATTCAAAGTCGCGCGTTGACGACTTGTTTAAACAAAGTACGGACCGATCAAGCCGGCGAGAGGCCGAGGGAGGCCGAAGGAACAATTCGGCTGCAGAGGGTGACGATCATCTGAAAGCAAAAGTCGACTCGATGATAAAAGAGCTTGTACTAGTCTGGGGCGACAACGGACTGCTAGCACTGCAGAACCGATACCATTGTGACTCTCGGCACTCACTCCGGGACATTATAAGCCCCTAAATATTGGCTTTCAGTCGTTTTTGCGACTCAGAGCCATCCGAAGGTGCATCGCATTCCGACTCACGGATGAGGTGAATGGATTGAAAGGTGATTCAGTTGATTCAGATACCTGCGAAGTAGCATCGTATTAAAAAAATTCACTTCAAGGGCCGCGATCCGAAGGTAATTCATACACAGCAGCACCTTTAGCCATCACCTGCACAACATCCTATCAAACTGGTTTCCTCTCTAGGCGGATGACTCGATATCAAAAATGAGTAGACCTGCACCCAACCATTCAATGACAGCGATCTTCAAACAAAAACAAGACCTGCCTTGGGTCAAAGGTTTCGCTACCTCCTGATAATCAATATGCGCCTTGTGTGAGCGATACTCGTTCAACTTGGCTTCATTCTCGAACAGGAAAATGACCCCTGAGGTACGATCTCAATGACCACTCTGAAACAAGACGAAAAATGGCATACCTTCGTCGAAGCCGTGTCCGAGATGGTTGTACACCGTTTCACCAGTGATAATGCTTTGGATGGCAGGTATCTGCGACAGAAGGGCGCTGACGCTGTCCCTCACGCCCTGCTTCTGTTCTGGGGTCACCTCGGGCTTAAACTTGTACAGGACTGTGCTGTGCATTAGCGTCTGATTTCAACGCTTCGAAGGAGGATTTACCTATGTGGTGAATGGTCATGATGGATTGAAAGGGTGAGGGGAAGTGATAGCTGAGTCCATTTGCTTGATGTCTATTTAAGCAAGGGTCGGACTAGAACTGAAACTAGAGAATCGTTTGTGAGGGCGATGCAAGAGGTTCGTAATGATTATCGATCAATCGAGGAACTACAACGGACTGCCACATCATGATATTGTGCACAGCAGCATCCTGATCCGAGCGGGGGCACTGCAACCATTACTAAGGTCGTAGTTGAGCGCTGAATTATTCATCATGCATCAAGGCTTTAGCTCCGGGTGCTTCCGCCCTCTTTACGGCGTCCGGTTTGCAGTTACTCAGTATTCAGCTTTTTTAGAATTAATTATTAATGTTCCATCATGTCAGTTTTATACGTCAAGTCTACAGCACGCCGTGATAGTCAGTAATCATATTGATCCATTCCGACAGACGTTAATCATAAACGTCAAGCGGACCAATAACTCTGCTGTGGACTACCGAGCAACACCTTGTGGTCCCAAACAAGAACAACATCTACGTGACGGCTTGTTTAGTCAAAGTACGTGGCGAATGCTATTTATGGTGAGCGGCGGACTGATCAATGCGAAGAAGCATCGTGACTCCCGGCGCTCACTCCAGCGTATGTTGGGCACCGACATAAGCCCCTGAATGATGGGCACTATCAGCTTTCGCAAAGAACTGCCGTTTTGACGTCGACTAGTAGAGCCGCCATCCATCATCCATCAATCAGTGTACGTATTCTGACTCACGAATGATGCGAATGCTCATAGTTACGACTCGAATGTGATTCAGTTGATTCAGCCACCTGCGTATCAAACATTACGTTTCATTTCAAGGGTCGCGAGCCGAAGGTGAATTATACGCAGCACCTTGAGCTATCACTTGCGTGAGCAGCACAACATCCTATCGAGCTAGTTTCCTCTCTAGGCGGATGACTCGATATCAAAAATAAGTCGATCTGCGCTCAACCATTCAATCAAAGCAATCTTCCAACAAAACCAAGACATACCTTCGAGCAAAGGATTCAATAACGCCTGATAATCAACAAGCGCCTTGTGTGGGCGATACTCGTTCAACTTTGCTTGACTCTCGAACACGCAAATGACCCCTGGGGTACGATCTTAATGACCACTCTGAAACAAGACGAAAAATGGCATACCTTCGTCGAAGCCGTGTCCGAGATGGTTGTACACCGTTTCACCAGTGATAAGGTGTTGGATTGCAGGTACCTGCGACGGAAGAGCGCTGACGCTGTCCCTCACGCCCTGCTTCTGTTCTGGGGTCACCTCGGGCTTAAACTTGTACAGGACTGCGCTGTGCATTAGCATCTGATTTCAATGCTTCGAAGGAGGGTTTACCTATGTGGTGAATGGCCATGATGGATTGAAGGGGTGAGGGGAAGTGATAGCTGACTCGTCCATTTGCTTGATGTCTATTTAAGCAATAGTCGGACTAAAAACTGAAACTGGAGAATCGTTTGCGAGGTCGATGCAAGAGGTTCGTAGTGATTATTGATCAATTGAGAGCTGCCACATCATGATACTGCGCACCCGCAGCATCCTGATCTGAGCGGGGGCATTACTAATAGTAAGGTCATAGTTGAACGTTGAACGTTGAGCGCTGAATCATGCATCATGATGCATCAATACTTTAGCTCAATATGACAACATTTGAATCACAACTTTAGTCATACCAGTGGTAACGTACTAGCATGGAAAAAATATCGTGATGGCATCACCACCGCCCTGCTCTTTGCCTGGCGTCCAGTTTGTGCAGTATTCAACTTTTTTTTAGAATTAGTAGTAATTCAAGTTGTTATGATGTATCTGTGTGACCAACGCCGTGACGCCATGAGTCCCGTGACCAACCCGTGACGATCAGTAATCGACCAGTCCCGAGCAAGAGCACTGTGCGACCTAGAAGTACCAATCACCCGTAGACCATCGAGTGATATCTCATGGTCCCAAGCAAGAGCACGTTATGCGACCTAGAAGGAACAATAGCTCTGCCGTGGACTACCGAGTGACACTTTTTGGTCCACTGCACACAATGCGCTTCTACTTCTGTGGATGACGCTGTGGCGGTCATTGTTTATGAGGTGAGTATTTAAGGACTCCTACACAGTCCAAATCAATTTGACATTGGCTACTTCATCATGCAACTTTTTACCCAACTTTCATTTCCATTTGGCGACCTTCCAGTTGAGCTGGTCCTCCTTATCCTTAAATATGCGGCACAACCCAGTTTTTCTCAGATTGCACCATACAAGTCTAAAAACCCATACTCATTCGCCCTCGCTCTCTGTCTTGTCTCTAAAGAGGTCAGGAAAACGGTGTTGCCCGAAATTCTTCACACTGTGCTGCTCCCGCAATTGCGCAACGTGACAGCGTTCGTGGACACCTTACGTATGCAGCAGGCATACGCTCAGCAAGACTATCAATTCAAATTTGACTACGCGAAGCATGTACGCAGGATGTGGATGGGACAGTTTCGTGGCTCCCTCTCAGGACTTTCGCTCAACGAATTCGGACAAATGCAATCTAGGGCTAGACCTCAGTCCCCTGGCCCCTGTCCTGCTCGCTGCACCGTCCATCGCAGTCGACTTTGAGAATCTGGGCCTTCTGTCAGGTTGCCTTTTCCATGCCTGGAAATCTCCGGTTCCGTACAGCCCAAAAACCTTGATGGTGACGGGTACTGAATCCATGACTCGCCAATGGTCGTCCTACATCAAGACCGACCATGGAGCGGCTTTCCTTGCTTCTATATCTAATGTCATCTCCATTACACACACGACAACCGACAGTACTCGGCACCAGTGTGGCATCTGCCACCGCGATAGTGCATCGAAAATCTACAAGCTGCCTGAGTGGATGGCGCGGGCTCCACTCAGCAATCTCCAGACTTTTTCGTTGCCCATTCCGCATAGCGCGCACACGCTTGCTGAATGTGAGCCTACCGGAACGGACATGAAAGTAGAGCTTTTGACGTTCTCTGTTTCCAAGCTGTCGCCGCGCCGACGCACGCTCAAGGAACTAAGGATGATTCAGCAAATGGGGAGTTCTCCGTCCGATCATGGTCTTTTGGCGGCGTCCCGTCTTCGATCATCCTTTTGTATCCTTTGTCAAGATTGGCTGAAAGCTTGGGCCTGTGGATTAGGAAGCTGACTGGTTATTGTATATGTATTGCTACCAGTTTCCTATTAGCGTCGGATCATGACACATTGCATTGGAATGATACGTGCAGGTACTCATTGCATGTATGCGCAGCATTAGGACCCTCCATAATAAAATTCTCTTACAGATAAAATATGTACTGCTGAATACACAAGAACAAGACACTCACATCGATAGGTATATTGACAGTGAATGCACCAGCAACAATACGAAGTACCCACACAAATTTCAAATTTGACGTCGAACGGTCTCCACTTCAAGCAGCAGTGATTAGCACACTAACTCAACACTAGCTATCAATTGTCTATGTTTATCATTCAATCTTCTACCCTATCGGGTTGATTTCTCGTTTCCGTAGCGACTGGAAGGATCGACTCGCGAAATCCTGTTTAACTAATGCATAGTGATTAGATGATGTACAATGCGGCAATTATGATCAGGAATAACGTAGGACTACAAATGCACACCGCTTTCTTCTTCATCCTCCCCAGTCGAATTCGATGACCCAAGACCCGAGTTGCCTCCCAGGAGAGGTGCGTCCAACTGGCTCGAGTCCAATATCACCAGTCCCAAATCCACCACTGGCATGCCTACCAGTTCTACTTTCAGGTGCCGGTTCAGGAGGAAGGTCATAATGAGCGCCAGTAGCATTCGACGCTCCACGCTGGGTGAGCGCCAATTTGAGCATGAATATTCGCTCATCTTGCGATGCTCTGTGTGAACGCGTGCGTCGATCTTAATAAGTGCAGTAAAGTCCATGTACTGGCTTGTACTGACAACGTCTGGTTGTTTTCTTTGATTGCTTGTGCGATGTCTGGGTCGTCTGCATATTCCTGGAGTTCTTCTTGCGTGCGTTTAGATGGGAAATCGAGTTTTGAAGACGACCGATCTCTGATATTTAATGTTCAAATTCGGTCCTTGGATATGCGTCTCTAAATCGTGATTACATACCATCGGCAGAAACTTCGGGATCAAAGGAGATAGCTTGCTGAAACGTGAATGGTTGAGGGTGACATGGAGTAAATTCCATCGTGCTCCTTCAAGTGGGTGTGGTAGTCATGAACGAACCACTGATCAGGCCCCGCTGACTGCCGATTCCCGCCAGGTGATAGTTGAAGTCGCGGCGAATTATTGAATAATGAGTATTCGGGGTCCGCTCTATACCGTGGTCTGCAACAAGTCGATCGAATTCAACACAACTAGATCATTCAATACTTGGCACAGTCGTAATTGGCCATCAAAACCAATAAGCGGCTCTCAGTTGCTCGCTTTCTCGCGTCATGGACGAGTCTATCGCTCTCGATGCTCTTGCTGACACACTCACAAGACTATCCACGAATTCGTACAGCGTTGACCTCCATGTGCAGCACATTCGCCTGGCAAAGTCTATGGAAGACAAGGATCAAATATTAGTTGCTCTCGAAATGGCAACAAACTATATAGCAACACCAGACGACGTTTGGCTACCTCTCATTGACGCGAAGACTGCTGCGAATGATATAAATACGCCAGAGGGTGCACTGGAGGTGTTGGGCATATATTCGAAGGCAGAGCAGGACTACATGTGTATGTGAGCTGCAATATACGTTCTGGGAGATATTGACAGGCTACATCTAGCCTTCTCCATCTTGCAAAAGCATCTGGAATTCCTAGTCGACCGTCACGAACACTTCTCTGGGTTGGAGGTTGAACCAGATAGCCTAGGAGAGCTGTTTTCTGATGACTGGACTCGGGAACTCATGTCGATTGTTGTTTCCAAAGGCGCTGGTGACATAGCACAAGTAAGTTCTTCAATGCAACACATTACTAAACGCCAACGACACGCAGAGTCATATACTTTGGGATCAGTATTACAACTGGGAGCTCGAGATACTGGAGAAGGCCTCGATGGATAAGAAGTGCGTTGCAAAGTTTCGACGCTTCGACGACTCGTAGCAGCTCGCTTATGATATGTCAGGCCCCTATTGGTCAACGTGATTGAAAACATCCTGCTCGCTCGTCTCCAGCAACCGCATGCCAGTAAGATATCATCATTCATATACTTTTTCGATACTAAGGTCGCAACCATAGAGCACCAGGACACCTATCAATCATACTCCTCGTTTACAACTGCGCACAAGCCTCCTAGTGAATACGAATCGCTTCTCATATCTGCGTCAAAATTGCGCTCACGGGCCGTCAAAGAATATGAGAAACGAGAGGCGTCGGAGATGGTATTGGTAAGCAAACTAGTTTTTCTTCGTAAATTTCTGACTGTTCCTCTGTTTAGGCAGCTGCTGGATACTCACTCGATGCATACGCAACCTACATCGCTGCAGAGCGACGTCGAAGAGATCCGGATTATCTCATTCTTTGTGGATTGTACGAACGCGGCCTTGCAGAGGCATCAAGACGCCAATTTGCTGGCGAGCATGGTGCAGAACGAGCAACACAAATGTTCTGGGTTGGATACATTGATTTTGTGAATTCACAAGGTCAAGGTGCGGAGTTTTGGCAACGTGCGACACGTAGCGCACCAGGCTCGGGCGAAGTTTGGGCACGATACATTCGTTTCCTGGTAAGCTCAACAAACCTTGACCCGCTTCCTCACCGTGCCTATTCTCACGCCAGGAACGGGAACAAGAGTCCGAGGCCAGTACGGATGAGATGGATGCCGGTCAGAATGAAGATATTGAAGGTAAATAATGGCGTTGGACTCCACTCCTCGTTTTCTTGTTCATTTTTTTTTCAGCTGCCTACGCTCGTGCACTCTCAACAACCCTGTTTAGTAGGGGCAGGAAGAGTGATCCTGAAGTTGACGCTGATCAAATTGTACCTTTGGTTCTCGCTCGTGCAGGCGCGGCAAAGCGCGCAGTTGAAGCCGGTCATGATGACGGGGATGGTCTGGCCACCCTCATCAAGGTTGTGGAGGATGGGATCGCGATGGTTCGCCAAGGTAAGAATGTATGCTGTTTGACCCAATTATTGATAGCAACGATAAGTACCCTTCCTTCAGCATCGAGCAGTGGAGATCCCCGCTTCAGGCTAGAGAAGTTCTTGTCTGAATTCGTATGTCAATTCATGAGCGCCCGCAAATAAACTTAGCGAACCTTCTATGTAGTATCTCAGTCTTGCGGACGTTCCGGATGCTGCCGTGCAATTATGGGCTTCCACAGCGGCTCACTATAAATCGAGCTGGGCGGCTTGGGTGGCTTACACTGATGTTCTCATGTGCGCTCCATTCATTTTCATCTACATGGATGTTCAGTTAACTGTTTCCAGCCGCACATATCATCATGATCTTGCTCGCAAAACCTTCCAAGATATGAGCACGAAGAACCTGGATTATCCAGAGGCCCTCTGGGATGCATGGCACAACTTTGAACATGCGCACGGGTCCCTTTCTTCTCTCGAGGAAGCCATATATAAAATCACTCAAGCAAGAGCCCAACTTGAAACGCGGAGAGCGCGGGTAAGTGCGCTCTCATAATAATTTGGTAACAACTCAACTGCATTTTAGGAGGCCGAGAAAGCATATGCAGCAGCGGCAGCACAGTATGCAGAGCAGCAAGCTGCATCATTACCAACTGTATCTGTTCCCGCGACAGGTGCGACACAAGATTCAATACCGATTACCAGTGAAACTATGGATGTCGACTTCCCAGCTCGAGCCGACACGAAAGGGAAGCGGAAAGCTGAGGAAGAACCCCTTGTTACTGAAACCAGTGGGGGTAAGAAGCCTCGCCTCGGTAAATCATTCATCGCCGTTATTGCATTGAGGTTTTAATGAGACTGTGCTTCCAGAAACTCCACCTGTTTCCCTGAAACGGTATGGATGCCTTTATACTCGAAAGGATGTTCACTTCACACAAATTCATGATCAGTGATCGAGAGAACTGCACCGTTTTCGTTGCCGACCTACCATCTGAGGCGACTGAAGCCGATCTAAAGGCATTATTCAAAGACGCGAGTGTTCTATCCTCCTAATTCTGTTCCTCCTATATTTCTTTCTCACTTCCGTGCACTCAGTGTGGCGATATCCGAGACATCAAATTCACCCGTATGCCGGAAACACTAGTCGCAACGGTGGAATTTCATGATAGGGTAGGTCACATCATTTTACGGACCATATCGTGTGTACTGACACGTGTATTACTTTCTAAGGACAGTGTGCCAGCTGCTCTTACCAAGGACAAGAAGAGGATACATGAGACCGAGATCGGCGTGCACCTAGCCTGGCGCTCCACGTTGTATGTCACGAACTTCCCAGAAAAGTTCGATGACGCATCTATTCGTGATTTGTTCGGCCAAGTGAGTCCACTTTCTGCGCATTATATCCCAACCTGATTCAGTCCCAAAAGTATGGCCTTATCTTTGATGTACGATGGCCAAGCAAGAAATTCAAAGCTACACGACGTTTTTGCTACTTGCAGTACACATCTCCAGTTTGTGATACTCTTTTTGTGTGAACTGTTGACATCTGACTTTTGCACGGCAGTCGTCAGCTGAACGAGCACTCGAGCTCCATGGTCGCGAGCTGGAGCCCGATCGCGCTATCAGCGTGCTCATCTCAAATCCCGAGCGTAAGAAAGAGAGATCAGATGCAGATGCTAATGAGCGAGAACTCTATGTTGCTGGCCTAAGCAAATTTGCGACGAAAGAAGACCTAAGAAAGTCTTTGAGACTGTGAGCCCGTTCTCTGTGCAGTGGTTGGTTGCTAATGGTTGTTTCTGTCAGTATGGACCCATCAAAGAAATCCGCCTTGCGGAGGATAAGAGCGGACAGTCCAAAGGTTTTGCTTTCGTCGATTTTGAATCAGAGGTATGGTTTCTGCGAACATGCAACTAATTTGTTGTTCATCGTGTCGCCTTGTAGACGGATGCTCGTGCTGCGCTTGCTGCTAATAACTATGAACTGAAGAATCGACGTATCGCGGTCACTTTCACAGATTCTCGTGTGCGTGCGAAGAACAAGTTCAGTCATTCTCTCGCATTACTGTACAACAAATTTACTTTATCCGCTTTTTAGAGAGCGCACAACCGAAACAGGTCTGGGCCGCCACGCTGACGCTCGAAATCGTTCTGTTCGGATCCGAAACATTCCCCCGGGAACACAAGAAGGACTACTTCATCAGCTCCTGGAGAAACATTTTCTCGTTAAACGAACTGAGATCTTCGCTGCTTTGAACGAGGCAGTGGTCGAACTTGAAAATCCTGCTGTTAGTATTGAGTTCACACGATCCGCAGAATCCTAGTGACACGTTTATAGGAGGCTGGGAAGCTACTGCTTAGGACTGAACCTCTCATCTTGGGCGGGAATGTATTACAGTTTTCTGAAGAGCAGGCAGGGCCTTCCCACGGCCAGCCCGCGGCACCGCCGCCAGCAACTGGGGGCATGTTTGTACCTCGGGCAACTGGGTCTCGGCCGAGAGCGGGCCTTGGTCGCGCCCGCAAACCTGGTCTTGGTGCCATGCAGGCGCCATCGAGTTCAAGTGTCCAGCCACCAGAGCAGAAGGGAAAGAAGGGGCAAGATGACTTCAGAAAGATGTTGGGTTAGATTATTGCACACAGCATACGTCCCTGGTTCTAATATGTGGGACTCACTCATCAGTGAGTTCGGTATACTGATAGTCCATCTAACTCACGTGCTGTGGTCTCGGATCCTATTTACGATAGGTAACGACTATGAAGGAATGTCTGTACCACGAAATAATAAGGACCTAGTAAAGTTCCATATATGTCGACGCGAAGTCAGTACGTGACCAGTCGCGGGCAGGACATCCTTTTATGGGAGGGAGCGTAATAAGTGTTTAAGGAGGGGGATGAAGTGTCCAGCGCGCAATAGCTATGGTCGTATAATAATGCAAGCATGGCGTATGGTTATAAAAGATCACGACTAACTACACAACAGCACAGCACGAACCAGGGGATGGCCACAGCTTAACACCCGGTGAGAGTATTTGTGGGAAATTGATATCCACCTTGTGCCCATGTTGTGATGTTGGGGTCGGTGTATGCGTTTAGGTGACTGCGCAATGTGAGATATTGACTGATAGCAAGAGGATATGATGGATACGCACTTATTGATATAATCCGCGGTGGGGTGGTTTGGTGGATCGCAGGTCAGGCCATTTTGGACGCCTTCCCGCTGGTAGACGCGAACGTAGTCGATATACATTTCACTTGGAAATTGCATGTGCATAAAGTCTTGCTCCTGGAACGAAGCTACAGTGAAACACGTTCAGTGATCAACAAAAATATATCTCTGCTGGTTCCACTCACGAGCGAGACCCAGGTTCAGGATAATATACTGCAAATGGCGTCAAACGTTGATACAAGTCACATAACAAATAATTTACCATGGGTTCCTCGGGAATTAAACGTGCCGAAATCTCAGCCGTGGTGTCCGCCCCAATAGATGCAGATGTAATTTTCCATGTTTCTTGGCCTTCACTGTACCACTGAATGTATCCCTGTGGCCGATTGCTAGGGTTTGACCACCATTCATAGCCATACGTCGCGAAGCCCTGTCCGTTGTAGTTCGAACTACTGATGTAGGAGACCGCGGACAAAGCCTGTTGGTAAACACCACCCTTGTAGGAGTTCAATTGAGTTTGGGAATTCTGGATAGTCGTAGCAGGTGTAGTCGAAGTGAACTCATACTGATAGTTGTACGGGGCGGTCTGGAAGGATTGCGAAACTTGGCCTTCGAAGACGCTAACGTCGACTTGGGTCTCGAAAATGTCGATCTCTGGAACTCCACGTCCCGTATTTACATCAGGCCCAGGATGATCTTGACCAGTGCAAGTGCAACTCGGGAGTCGTTGACCTGGTTGATAGCTCAGAGGCCCGCCGCCAGCTCCACCTGTGGCCGCTGCAGCAGGAACTCCATTCTGGGTCTGATTAGCCAATATTCCTCGGTCACACGTGTCGTAGCTGTATGGCCAAGTGCCTGCAACAATATAAGACACAAGTGAGAGAACATACACATTCACACTCTAACCTTGGGTGGTGCCTCCATAACCAGCGCGTCCCTATCAATATTAGTCATTACCGCTGAAAGTCTCGCAGATTATAATGGCTCACCAAGTTGCCCATGGTCCATGCACCTAAATAACGGTGTCAGTAAAAATAGATAGCGCCCGATAGCTAACTTTGCCCACCAGGCCAGAAACCAGGAGCTAGAGGCGTGCCTGGCATGCTCACGTTGACCTCTATGTATCCCGTTGTAAAGCAGATCTTGTTCCATGTTGTGACCATGCCTATAAATGATGAGTTGACAGGGATCATCACATTGGCGGATTCCACACACCACTCATGAAGTTGAGGTTGTTTATGGGCTGTTCCGAAATAGTGATTACCATGTTACCGCCCTGAGTCGTTATAGACTACGATGGATGTCAGATCATGATGGACTCAAATTCTGGGTGCTGCCATACCTGCGGATCATACCACTCGAGGTCACCAGTAGCCCTGTATCAGGAAGTATTATATCGGCTGACAATCTCACGCGGTTCACGCTCACCAATAATGAAGGTTCTCTGCCTCCCAGAATGGGTCATCTCCAGGCCAGAATGTTCGACCGTCTGTATTAAATTCATCGCTGAATACTAACTGGTATGTATCTCCATCACTGCCCGTTCGGTAGTGATATTGTGATGGGGTAGCGGCATCTATGAGGCTCGGCATGCCTGGGAGTAGCGGTATCTGACCCGAAGCGTTTATCCCACCCAAGTTGTATCCTGTTGTCGTGTCGGCTGGTAAGGTAAAATAATGTATAATTGGGTATCCAGCGAACAGCGTGATGAGTCCAACGACGAGGATGAAGAGTGCGGATGCGTTTGCCCATCCTCGAGCTGAAAAAATTGTAAAAGAACTATCGAGCGCAGCATCATTGACTGGATCCGGATTGTGTAGAGCGTCATCAAGATCTGGATCCTTGATGTCCCACAGATATGGTGGAACAGTAGACGAGGCTCCTAGCGGACCGCCGGGCTTTTCGCCGGTCACAGAGGAGACCTCAGAGGCGGGAGCACTGAATCGTGAAGGGTTGTGAACGCCGTTGTTCTGGGATGTAGATGGGTTGTACTTGAAGCGCCAACAAGTTCACAGCAAGATCAACAGAGTGAAAAGTAGAGTGCTCACAGAATAAGGACCATACCCCCCGCCAATTTGACCACTAGCTACTCCCTGTGCGATAGCACCCCTACCTGATTGCATCTGGCTGCCTGCAGAACCAGACCTTGCTGGGGGTCGCGACTGATTATACGGGGCCTGCATAGATGAACCTTGCGGACTTTGTGGTACGGCGTAATATTCCTGGGCGCTTGGAGGAGGCCGGCGTTGTTGCTGGGGAACCATGGAGTTAAGAGGAAGAGCGACGACTCGGGAACAGGAAGAGGAAGATATTCGCAGGGTGACCTTGACCCACGGTGGCTTTGAATCAACGCTGTAGTCTAAACCTGGACGAATTGACTTTCTCACGCTACACGCATGCCCAGCCTGCTTTGAAATTGTAACGCCACGCTTCGACAATATTGCCGTGGTGATGATAGATCACAAATAATAAACAAACATCACGTATATGGCCCAACAGTATCAACTACATGCTCATCCTACACACCGATCCACCACCTGTGTTTCCATCGAACGTGAAAAAGTTTGCTATCGGAGCTTCCCGAGCGGCGAGAGCTTTCAAGATATCCTGCGCCAAGATCCCTCCAACGACTGCGCATGTCGGCGAAAACTCGTGCACAGCTGATGTGCTCATTGCACTGGAGTACATACGTCATTTTTTTTATCCCCAAACAGGTAACTTTAATAATGCGTACTCAATCAAATCCGGAGGAACTGAAGTCAGAACTTGTCGGTTAACGTCTGACGAAGCGAGGATAGAATTGGCTATCTGCCCTAGCTCAGAGGTTGCGTCAATATCATCTGGAAGTTTGCCTTCATGGATATGTTGATACTCCCAAAGGGCTAGCAGGTGCACATCAGGTCGTGCGTTTGGAACCAGAGCGTGAGATTGATTCATACCTAGAATGATATGCACCACAGCGGGGTTGAGTTCCTTTGTCTGGCGTTTTGTCAGACCTGTCCACCGATGCTGCAGAGCCGTCGACAGCCGTGAGTAGGATGCAGTCGCTTTCACATTCTTTGGTGCTTCTTTGGGTGCCGATCGGTCACTTTCCTCAATAATGTTAGACGACAAATGGAGTAAGATTGACAGCCAATAGAGACGAGCTGTCATCCAGAACAATGGATAGAGGCCACTCACGGAGAAATGTAATCATGCTTGAGCAGATCGCAGAAGACGTAACCGAGCAAGCCAAATGTACCACCAGCATAGAACGGCTTCCCAAACTGCCGGCAGATGTCGTTGATCTTAATCTAAAAAGAGCAATTAAACTGACGAGTACACTGAGAATAGTTGAACTTACCAAGGCTTCGCGGTCCCAATCCGTCACGCAAACCAAATCAACGCTCATAATGAGGGCTTCTAAAGACCCCTGCTCTAGAAGCGTTGGATGTCTCAGGGCTTGCACTGTAACAAGTGGATTCAGTGCCTCTATTCGAGCCTTTGCGGCATCTACTCTCTATCAGAAAAAACCCGATAAATAGCCACAAAAAGTCTGCGAGGGTTGAAACTTGTAGTACCTTTTTCCCCACATCCTCATCTCTGAAAAAGAAGCCAGCTCCCAAGTCCTCCTCCTTAACTTCATCTGAGTCGTAAATGACAAGTTTCCCTATCCCTGCCAAAACGATGTTTTTGATTGCTTCTGTCGCGGTACCCCGCAGTCGGATAACCAAGATGGTGGCATTTCGCATTCTATCAATGGCCAGTTCAGTACTCGTCATGTCTACTCATTGTGTAGCAGACGATCGTGTACTCACCGTTGCTGAGCTTCAAGGCCCCATAATCGTATCTGACGGTCATAAACAGCTGCTTCATCTGCGTAACCACCAAGGTTCATTCAACAATGCACCAAAAGAAGACGCGTCTCCTGTCAGCGTATGGAGCCAGTCTGCAGGGATTGTCCAACCTTCCGTAATCTGCACCGGGTCGCCTTTGCTCCCTCCTTCGTAATGTGTGTCCATGACGAATTGGCACGACAACGTATAAGTAGGTCGATATGAATCACGTCCAAATGACTGGCATAGGGATTGAACGCGGGTCAATGATTTGGCCAAAACCACTTTGCGAGTCACAGGGTGGTCACGCCAGGCCAAATATGGAACTCCCCTGTTCTCAAGCAATCCGACAAAAATACAGTCAGGATTCAGTCAAATCAAAATAATACCTTGATATTCGAGGTCGGGTGTCAATATTATTCTGAAGATAGACCATTGACATCCGCGGTATGCCAATCACGAATGTGGTGGAATTGTTCTGAACTCTAATTACTAAAGATATCAAGCTTGGGAGAGCTGACACGGTCTGACTGAACGAATATCGAATATCGATAAGAATAGAAAGGACATCGGTATGTATGAATAGACGAGTCCAGCAATACGATACACAAACCACAGATACAGGGACGACAAAAAGAAGCACATAGATCATGTACTATTTTGCTAGATCATGGACATGCCACCGTCGCCACTCGATGTGCCGTCACGATCATCGTCGAGACTGGGATACATAGCAATGAGCTCCACAGACTTCACACGTATGAAATCTGATGACCGCAACTCACAGATAATTTCTCTCGATTTCGGACAGAATAGATAGGAAGTCCCCTAAGAAGCGTGTCAGAGAGATAGTGGCACGGCGATAAGCGCGCGAAACGCACACAGGAAAGCATGAGCACGGGCAGCGGATACCGGAGCGGTCTCCGCCTTCCGAACAGCATCTAACAAGGTGGATGCGACGAATCGCACTTTGTGCACCTAGGTGGCACAGCGGTGTTACTTGATAAGTGCAAAATCAATACAGATGATTCTCACCAGCGAAGGACCATTAGTAGCGATTGACTGGATAGGAATACTGTGGGAAAAAAAAATTAACAGCACCGTGGCAAATGAGAAAGTTCTTGCCTGCGAAGAATATTGAGCAGGTCACTTGCGACAGCTTCCCTATCCTCGGCGACCTGGTGTTCATCAATACTACCTTGCAAAGCCGTAATGAGTTCATCGCGGTATTGCTCCACCACAAATCGCACGAGTTGCTTGATCAACAGAGTCAACGGGATTTTGAGCGGCGCTGCTTTACAGTGACAACTCACTTGAGTCACATAAAGATTTGCCTGCATGACAAGGAACGGGTTCAGGGCGTTCGCACGTGAAGCTTTGGGGTTTTCGAAGAAGTCCTTGACCTCCGCGAACGTAGCTTGTCTGAACCCAGCGCCATCGCACTCCGCTGGAAGGCGGCTGTGCCGACGCGTTTGTTTCAGCCTCAGGGGCTCTGGTGTGTGGATGAGGGCCCCCATAATGCGCGAGTGCAAAGATTGGACCTCCTCCA
This sequence comes from Suillus variegatus, assembly GCA_016647645.1. Taxonomy (NCBI): domain Eukaryota; kingdom Fungi; phylum Basidiomycota; class Agaricomycetes; order Boletales; family Suillaceae; genus Suillus; species Suillus variegatus. Next base: position 30,694 of record JABBWF010000021.1, on the reverse strand, counting down.
GTCTCGCCGTTGCAAATTGACCCTGTGGAGGCGACCGCTTATCCACTCTGATACGAACTAAAATTTCACCGAGAAGTGCAAAAATCCTGGAGATGTAGTTTAATCCTGAGACCAGAGCTGTCTTGCCACGCGGCTGAGGCAGGTATGCACTGCGAATGATGCTCAAAAGAGAAGTCACAAAATGATAAGCTTGGTTGATTCTCGGGCGAAAAGAAAAGTGACCTACTACTCGTCATCGAGTTCCTTCGGAAAGTGGACAGTGCAATCTTCATCGCGAAGACATATAGGGCGCCCCAAGAGAATCGACATCGACTTGTCAGCTGCAGATCCCAAGGTTAAAATTTATTTTGTGCGTATTCAAACATGATGTTTTTGCATCGATGAATGAAACAGAATGCGATAATCCAAAACGTACCACCAAAAAGTAACCAGAATGTTCGCCGTCTGACCTCGCATTCAATGGGGTCAAGCCCCTCGTAGGATGACTCCTCGTGCATGCGCAGAGTAACAGCAATATGAGCCGCTTCGCCGAAGGCCGCGTGCTGCGCGGCATCATTACCTTCGCAAAAATGGTAGATACAGTCGCTGGCAATAATGAATTGAGGTAGTCATGAAAAATAACCGAACCACGCACAAGTATCGGATAATAACGTGCATAGACATGGGAGGGTCGTAGGCTGCAGTAGTGATATGTCGGCTGGCTTCATAACATCTCTGCGCAAGCTTTCGCACAACAGAGCGCTCCATGGGTACATAAGATCGTGGCACTTGCACCAAAGTTGATGCTACTGTGGACATGACCAGAGCAAAAAATAGCGGGTCGCGTTCCTCTCTCTTGGTGTGCAGGTCCGCCATGAACGATGGCTTGTGGATACATGGGGTTAGCGGATACACGAAATCGAAGAAAAGAGCGATAATGAGTGAAATGCTGTCCCGGGGAGCGATATCTTCCAAGCGGTGAGGTCGGTAATAATATGAAAGTGGGGGTATGACATTCGGATGTAGAACCGGAAGGGACTGAGGTTGTTTATAAGACCAACTGTATGCGGGAAATCCGCCATATGTCTCGGAAAAGGGGTATGATTGATTATCGTCTGTCTTCTGAGTGAGTAGGGCGCTACTAGTTGATGTCGGGAGAATCGTATTAACAGGAGAGTAATGATTGTGATATGAGTCGGCCGCGATAGGGTATCGAGATGGGGAGATAATGGGAGCAGAGGTCTGTATTGGGGCCATGATGGGTTCCAGGGAAGGGGGCTGTATGTGCTGCTGCAATGGGGATAGACTTGAATGTATTGGGCTGGAAAGGGATTGGTGAGCAGAGATAGGCGATATTGATGCAACATCGTTTGTTTGATTATTCTGCTCAGATTGAGCTGCAACAGCAGCAGCGGCAGCTTCTTGTAAACGACGGAGATATCTAAGGATCTGGCATTGGTATCGAGGGAAGGGTGTGGCCCTGGGGAGGACTTACAAGTTGGGAGGTCCTCTCTTTTTTGGTCTGTAATCGTAAGTGCAGGGTATTCCAAGCGCTATGCAGTGTTTGCATAACTGCTTTGAATCTTCTAGATTCTCTCGGACGCATCGAACCTTTCTGGCTCTACAAGCATCACAGCCTGTTCGAAAGAAGCGAAGGATAACTCAATCTCGATCATCTTTGGAGAAATGAGCGCTAAAACGTACTCTGAGATTGCCGCCTGTTGAAAGCAGAAGGGGATTTGAAGTCAGAACATTGAATCTTTACCAAAGCAGAGAAAAAATGACATGACAAGCTTGCTATTTGGACCGATAGTGTTGGATCAGGCTGGACTCGGCTACGAAGTTGATATGAATCGGGTTAGACGCAAAGGAGGTAGGAATGAATGGGATGGGGAACAGTTTCAAGCTCAACGGAGAAACATCGGTCTTTATGAGGACTCGGACGCACTTTCTCTGGCCTCTGCTGTTTTCGGCGGTTGTAGATTCGTTTGGACTTGCGTCGCACGATGTAGGCGAGACAGATTTAGCGTCTTTTTTTGCTCGCACAGCAGGCATGCGTGACAATGAAACTCTGAGAGGTGCTGATGGAGACGGAACCGGAAACGAGTGAGTTCTCGTAGTTACGGTGATTAATGAGAGTACTTGGTTAGAATTCTCGTGTGCTTTTCTTGGCAGTAGGGTAAGATATTATAGGCCCAGGTACGCCGGCTCCCAGCTAGACAAAATTAAGACAAGAGCAGCGAATGCACACCCAAAGATACACGGCCCGTTTACCCCGCACCCAATTTAGGAAGTATCAAAATACACACAAATAACCGCCCATTCGCGCCTCCTATGTGGCAGCCAACGATATGTAGTTACTCAGGTAATTCGCGATTTCAGATACTCGTTGTCATTATGTAGGGTGAATAGTTTATGTCTACAATTTGCAATCCGCATAACGATCTACAACAGCACCCTCCTCTCTCTCAACTGAGCTAGCATCTGTCGACCACGACTCCGGCTCAGCGCACCTTCTTGGCAATGTCGTTGGATCATATCGGCAATAAGCCGTCGTTGAAACACCTGTTTCCTGTCCCCCCATTCAGTCTTCTCCTTCACAAGCGTCTCCCAGAACTTGAACGCCATCACCGGGTCATCAAGGCGGAGTGATGCAAAAATGCAGTATTTCCCGGTGTTGGGCGTGTGCACAACGCTTGAGACGTCCCCCGATTGAATGATCTCCCAGGCGCGCTGTAGATTCTCCTTCAAAATCGACTTGGGAGCCCCGTCCGCATTGACACTCGCCCTTATAAGCGAAGCAGTGGTTTTGGCTGACAGCTCCTCGCAACCAAGCTCCTTGGCACGACCAATTAAGTAGCCTGCAAGCCTCATCTCGCCATGAAGGATGGCATGATGAATAATGGTTCCAAACGTCACTGCATCAGGGCGTATGCCTCGTTCAACCATCTTTTTCAGGATGCCCACTGCCTTCTTCGGATGAAGCTCAGCCATGGCGGATAGTGCGATGTTAATATCGTAGATATCTGGAATTTCGTAGCGCTGAAGTAGAGCTTTGAGCATATCCAGACCTTCGGAAATACGCCCAAGTGTAATGTAGGCACGAGCCAATGAGCTCAAATCATAATGAGACGTTTCCTCTGGAGAGCCTTTCGACATGCGAAAAGCGCCAACGACCAGTTCGGCGAACTGGACCAAGTGTTCCAATAGCTTCTGCCGCTCGTCGAGCGTCGAAGCTGTGCTTGGGCTACCCTCGTCTTGACTTGATGTTGGCTCCTCTATCTCGGCTTTGGTGTGATATATGAGCTTGGAAAAGACGCTGACCATGCGAAGCATCAAGGAAGCATTGCCAAGGACCGCTTCGCGATCCCTTCCGACGGAATAACGCTCCCACAGTGTGCGTGCGGAGGAGGAGAAACCATGGGATGCAGTAAGGGCAATGAAATGAGCCCGGTCTCGCACTGGTATTGGCTCCATCTCGTCGATGACTTGCTTGGCTAATGTCCGAGCCAGGTGCATGTTGTGGCTGGTGATCGTAAGATGATTCATGAGCCACGTCAATGAATATCCTCGTGGAAGAGGGTACTTCATCCTCCGAATAACTCTTGGGGATTGTGTATTTTTGTAGAGAATCTCCGCGGATGGACCATCTTGCAAGTGCATGGCTTTGTCATAGAATAGGCGAACCATGCTATCTGGGACGATAACGCTGTCGGCGGAATTAATGAGATGACATATAAGCCATGTACATTGCTTGAAATAATTGGTAGATGAGTTATGCAGAGCAAGGTGTAGCGTGCTAAGCGCCAGTTCGGTGAGTGCGATATCAGTAGGAACCCGAGTCCGGATTGCAGTGACCACGATGTCGAGTGCACGATGATACCAGCCCCAGTGGAGACAGGCTCTGACCAATGTCGACCTGACCACAAAGGCGAAATTGTTGTCCTTTGCAGACGTATGATACACTTCTGTGAAGGCTTCTGCTGGGATATGGCAAGTCTCGGTGAGAGTCTGAAAGAGGCGGAGCGCATGCCTGTCTCGGTCGAATATGATCAACTTATGAACCAGGCCGAAAGCTATGAAAACATCACCCGGAGGGCGATAGGACATAGACTTCGCACCTTTGGGCGCAGATTGGTTTGTAAGAGATTGATGGAAGATAGGGAGGAGGATATCCACGGCCTTTACATCGTACGGATCTATGCCGGGGTTGTCGACAACATACTTGACTAATGCGGAGATAGTCACGGAACTTAATTCAGAAAGCGCGTGGAATTGATAAAGGAGATTGAGGAGGGAGTAAATTTTCTGCTTGTCAAGAATGGGCGGATTGTGGTATGTCGCTGACAGCAACGCCGTAGCGACTCGGAGCTGGCGGTTTGAGGTGGTGATAATCCCGTCCAGTAAGTCTGTAGCAATACCATCCACGATAGTCGATAGTCCATGCTTTGTGGCCTTCTCAGAGAGAGCGACAAGAATGGGGAGCGGTAAAGACGCGGCCAGCGTTTTATCTTGTGCTCGCAGTTCCGCGTAGGCCGCAAAAGGGTCAGGTAGAGCTTCCACCATTTTCTCCACTTTTGCAGACCTCTTCTGCACCTGTGGAGGTAACCATGTTGAAATGCACGCAACTCTTTCCAACAGCTCTTTCTCAACACGGGAAGTACGGTGAAGCATAGGCGCCAAGTCCACAGCCTCCGGCAAGGCATTATGCACAGTGTCATTGGCAAGTCTCGAGTGAGATACAGCTTTGCCACGGATCTGGCTGCCAATTAATTGTTGCGCGTAAACACGGATTGGGGTGTGTACTCGAGGAAGTAAACGGCGACAAAGTAACATAAGTTAGCTGTCTCAGATGAATATCAGCTCAGACCACAATAAATTACAAAACAAGCGGACTGGCTCACCGCATGCCGCATGGAGTCAGTCGACGAAATAGTATCGACACCCCGAATGAACGCGACTCGCGCTTTGGAGAAGAAAATTTGGTGTAGGGTTCAAGGAGGGTTAAAAGCAAATAATGACAAACAATGTGTTTAGTACTACTGTCTCGAACACCGTTGCAATTGATGTAGTAAGACTTGAAGTTTCTCTGTGGACTCTATGGGAGCAGGACAATCATCGACATCTGCAGCACAGGCACAAAAATCTCATGCCTTGCATGTCTTACGAGTCACTGCTTCATCACCAGCCTCGCAGACGTCTATAGAGCCATTCTTCGACTTCATCGTTGGCTTCGATGGCAGTGACGCTTTCTACGCTGAGAGCGACATAGATGCTACAGAGCTCGAAAGAATAGTAGAAGAACACGAGGAGAAGACGCTTAATCTTTTAGTCTGGAATAGTAAAACGCGCACAACTCGAGGTGTGTCTAGTCTCAAACGATATGCTTATGGCGTTAGTAATGTGATTAAACTTAGTTGTACCAATCGTTCCCTCGCGGGCTTGGGCTTTGGCACAACAAGCATCGATCCCACAAGATGACGTTGAGAACTCTCCCCAGCCTTCCTTGTTGGGTTTGAGCATGCGGATGTGCGAATTCGAGAATGCGACGAACAATGTTTGGCACGTTCTTGAAGTCCTAGAAGGAAGTCCAGCAGAAAGTGCCGGTCTTGTCCCATACGGTGACTGGATAATAGGATGGTCCGGCGGCATATTGACCGCGGAGAACGATTTTTACGATGTCGTGGAAGCTGTATGACATTCTCTGGGTTTTGTACTATTTTGGGCCGCTAAACATTTTGTATTCACAGCATGTTGACAAGCCGTTGCGAGTTTATGTTTATTCATATGACTTCGAGTACGTTCTGGTGCTGTAGATTATGTCTTGCATTTCTCTGACCTGCCACTTCTCAGTAATCTCAGAGAGGTTGTACTAGTGCCCAATCGCCATTGGGGTGGCGAAGGACTGTTGGGATGTGTTTTTGGGTTTGTTATATATATATAATTCAAAGAGATCACTAGACTGACTATTTTTGATAGTTTTGGACTTCTCCACCGCATTCCGTCGCAGACGGCGGACGGCCTATTAAGCGCTGGCGCCCAGAATTCTCATAGCGACCTTGAGGATCAGCAGGTCTTTGTTCCTGCCGATGTTTCACAAGGTTCACGATCTTTCGAGTTAGGGGATCGGAGACATGCTTCTTTTGGAGTTCACCAGCGCCCAAGTGACATTGCACATCCTCGTCCCACCCGCTACAACGAAACTACGCAAGGGCGACGATCCGCTGGCGACGTGCTCCGGCGTGACTCAGCATCAACTGCTTCACGTCCTGGGACACCGAGACGGTCCACAAACACGCCGAATCCCGTATCACAGACACCGAGCTCCAGCCGTTCATTTGGCTCCCTCCTCAATGGTGATTCGTCACCCCGCTCATAGTTTCGTTTTCACTCAAGGATCCACACACATCAAGGTACTGGAGTAACAGCAATGTTTTCTGGCCCGAACCCAAGAGCCCTCCAGTTCAGTACTAGCATGTCTACGGTAACCGGAAAGTCACAAGATGATGATGAAGATGAGGGAGACAGTGATCACGATGAAACGGTCAGCGTATCTGGAACGGAAGCCACGGATTATGGTAGTCTGACCTCTGTTGAATGATGACCGAATGGCACATAATCGAATACATCTGACTATTTAGAGCCACGTTACTATAACCAGGTGTACTACACTAGTACACCGAGCTCTAGGATTTCGTTCACATCTATCACTCATCGAACGTTGTACGAGCCTCTTCCGCAAACACACAACGTTTGCTGGATCTGGACAGGGTCATGGACTCTTTCGCATGTAATCATCATTTATCTCGGGCCACCTCTTCATCGTAATGCTCCCTCTATCCTTCGCAGCTACTCTACGGCAATGTCCAGCTTTTATGTGTGTGGGGTTTGGGGTCCAAAGGAACCCTTCCCTGGTTGTGAGCTTCACTCTGAGGTGGTCTGGGTTCATGTCTTCTTCGGACCCCTCGGTCTGCGCACGTTCTCAGACAGATCACGCTCCGAAGGTCTGTGTTTTTTCTCGATCCTCAAAACTCTTCGATTCGAATCTCTCTGCGTCAGCTTTTCTTGGATCACGTGATCAGCCCCCTCTTGTGCTGGTCAGGTAAAATCAGACCTTCCCACACAAAAAATGAATCAACAACTATCCTTGATTCGTTCATAAGCTTCTCCTCTCTCGCATAGTCCTTTGTTCCCCTCTCTCATAGTCATCTCACACAGACTACCTAACATCAGCATCAATATTAGTTCCTCTGACAAAACACTAATATTATCTCTCTCTCATTTTCACCTTAATCACACGATCATACAAAGGCTAAGTTAAGCTTAGGGTCTTTGTAGCCAGCAGTCTTCTTTGGTGGTCTAAGAATCCTCTCGAAGTTGTCAAAGGCTAGGTATACCTTCTCAGTAGTGGGTGAGGGCTTGTAAAGCCCTGTTACAATATTTATTCTACTTGGATGCTTAGGCTCAGACTTGAAAGGATTTTCTCTGAGTCTTAGTGAATTTGTCATAGATGCAAAGGAATTATTCTCACAAAGTGGAGAGCACCCTGGCATTAGTAGCACAAAAAGAGAAGGATCCAGTAGTACTGTGATAATTTTTGCTCTCTTTTGCTTTTTCTTCTTTGGACTGGATGGAGTAGACTTATTAATTTTTGGTAGACTCTGTGCCTATTGTGTTAGTGTTCCTATAGGCTGCTTTAAATAACATTTTTTATATTCTCTTTGTCCTCTGAGTAACCAATGAACTTTGCCTAACTTATAAGGTTTGCAACATTGCACAGTTTCTATTTTAGCATAGCACAGGCTGCACAGAGGTGTACTTTGTCAGAAATTTCTGAGTCTTATTTTAATGCATTGTAATGCCACAATGACAACACAGCCATGGCAATGGGAATGCAATGTAAGCCCTGTTTTGAAATGCTGACAGGTGCTGATGGTAATGCTGGTGCCAATGTGGTGCCAATTGCTGCCAATGCCAATGCCTATTGCAATTTCCATTGTAATATTAAATTTCAAGCCATTGAAATTGCATTAAAATGAGGCTACAGTCTGTGGGAATGATATCATGACTATGAGAATCTATCATTATCTGCTGTTTATTATTATCTAGTGTTTTTTCGTATTTTGAAAAACATAGTATATTTGAAGAACACAGAGAAGAAAATTAACATTATTTTAAGCTGTTATTTCAATGACAATAGATGGAAAATACAGCATTATCCTTGAAGGAACATGACCAATTTTTGCATCATGTTCCACACACAGAACATCATTAAAACATGAATTACTTTTTTCAATGTTCTGAGAGGAAAAAATGAGGGGAAATTTATATCTTTTTAATCAATATTTTTGGGATGTTTGGTGGAGGAAAATAGGAAAATGCCTGCAGTGATTGGTCCTTGCTGCGATCATGACACCTTTCAAGAAATTAGTACAAATGGTTGGATAAAGATGAGAAAATGCACCTTCAGCAGAAAATGCTATGACCAAACCAACAAAGTGTTTGGAAAGCCACTTTTGTAGATGGCATTCTCAATGTCAACATCTTCAGAAGTCTGGATGGGGAGTTTGAGCCTATTGACACTTCTAAAAGCACCTTGCAGTTGCAGGTGATGTGTGACCACAAGAGCACTACCATGCTTGAATTCAGCCATCAAATGGTAGCATCAGCCATAGCATGGAGAGTCTGTAGCAGCATGGGCAGTCCAGAAGTGAGGTAGCAAGAAACAGTGGCTGGAATCAGCACAAAATATGTTGCAGGCTGGTCTTATGCATAGTAGAGTTGAGATAATGGAGTATGAGCCCAAGGACTCCAGTGGCATTGAGTGAACACTGATTCAGGCTGTTAAGACTGTGCACAAAGGGTAGGACTGATTCAAAGGAGCTTGGCTTCAGCTCATGCGCTGCACCCCTTACCTGAGTATGTGTTCTTAATTTGAGATGATGTCTGGAGAAAGTCCAAGGAAGTCCGAAGGACTTCTGGAGGAGTGCGGGCAAAGTTCAGAAGGACTTTCCAGATGAGTGCGAGTAACTTCTGGAGGAGTGCAGGAAAGTTCTGGAGGAACTTCCAGAAATTACCATGGGGTTTCATCCTGATATGGAGATGTGTAATGGCTACTCAGGACTTGTCCTGAGTAGAAGCAAGCAGAGGAAAGGCTGCAAGGACAAAGTCCAAAGCAGAACAGGTCTGGAGGACCACAGGAAAGTTCCAGAGGAACTTCCGGAAACTCAGAGGAATGGAGGATCGGAGGAGCAGAGAAGTGGAGCTCCGACCTAGGGAATTCCTCCCGAGGCCTGAGATAGATATTGACTAAGTTGGAGGACTAGAACTTGATATGAGGACTTAGTGCAAAGACTAGTGTGAGGACTAATATGTGTAATATTCAGACCAAGGAAATACAGGAGTATCTACTGGGGTTTATATACTACTGAGGACTTAATGGAGAATCAGTCAGCGCAGTCTGACACTATGTGAGGCTGTGGTCAAACACTAGTCTATTGGAAAATGAAGATGGAAATGAGAACATAGTAAAATAAAGCCGGAAATGAAATGAGGTATGGAAAATGAGTATAGTCTAACTTGAGAAGGAATATACAAAGGGAAAAGGCACAGAAGATAGACACAGGTCAGATCTGGATGTTCGGAAGTCCGGAGACAGGTGATTACCATAAGGGGATGAGTGCTGATTTAAGGTTTGGGTTCAGATATGAAGCATAGGTTGGATCTGGAGATCCAGAGATGTGGATATCAGATCTGGCATCCAGATATCAGATGCAGGAGTATAGGGATCCAGACAAATAGAGGATTGGGTCTGAAGGTCCAGATGAGGCATGAGAACATCGTCAGATGTAGGTCTGGAATGCAGGATATGACACAGGCGCAGAATACTATGTGAATTGACATCAGTACATGCAATAGGCTTCTTGTACCATTGACTGGCAAAACCAGATGTAAGGATTAGTCCAAATGTTTGAACATCGATGCCCATGGTCATAATGAAAGCACAATTTTTTTGACTCTGGTACAACACTTGCCATGGTGGATTGTGATGTGGATCTGGGAGGAGTTGGGCATGACAAAGGTAAAGTTGTCCATGGTTCTGATGACCTGCACCAAACTGGTTTGGTGCATGGATGACTAATGCCCTCTCATGAGCCTAATACCCTATAAATCACTATGAAACCATTTCCCTCTACTCTGAAGCCAGAATGCAGTTTAGACAATATTCCATTTCATCTTTTCAACTGAACTTAGATAGGCTGAATATTTTTGTACATTTAATTCTGCAATGAATTTTGCTTAGTCATCCTCAACAATGACTCAGGCTGAATCCCATATATGTCAGGTGACCATGAAAAATAGTTCTCACATGGGTTGCCCTGGGAAAACTTCCTCAAAGCCCTAAATACTTGTCTCACATCATTTTTACATTCAACAAAGTAACATCAGAACGGAACACCAACAATCATGAATATTTCTCTTGCAGTGCACAATCAGCTTGTCACATGACCCTTCAGTCACATGATGCTAAATCAAATGATCTTAAGTTAGGTGACTTTTGATCCAAATCAAATGATGACAGAACACTCAGCCCAAGCATGCTGACTAATGCTGACTAATCATGGTCTCATTTGTTGCAACATAAGCAACCCCTGCAAAATGATTTTTGGTACTGCTTTTGTTTCTTTTGTTCTTTCTTTTCCTCTCACTCACTCACTCACTGACTCTCTCTCTCTCTCACACACACACACACACACACACATTCTCTCTGTGATTTCTCTCTCTTTCATCTCTTTCAAGTTTCAGTGCTAGGCTTTTATTCATATTTCAGAAATTTTTGTGTTGTCTCTTTCGTCCATCTAGACTCAGAGTAGTTTAGTGGGGAGACTTTAGGGATTGACAGTAACACTTGACCTCACTCATCTGAGTAGTAATACTGAGCCAGGGTCCTCCTTGCCTGCTAGACTTTAGTTGTTGAATAGGGGACTTGGTGAAACTAAGGACATCCATTCCTGATTCTGTTCAATACTCATCGTGAGTTCCTTGGCAGCAGGTTCAACAGTGAGCTAAGAGTTCTACTGTCATATCCCGTATTCCGGACCTACATCCGACAATATTCCCATGCCTCATCCAGGACCTTCAGATGCCCTATCCATGTCTCCAGTACCCATCCGGATCCCTGCACCTCTGCACATCCACATCTGCACATCCACATCCAGATCCCTTTACCTCCGTACATCAGACCTCCATACCTCTGCAGCTAGCCTGCATCATTCATCCTTTGTCCTATCGCCCTGATGTCATATCCTGTATATCCACACTTCTCGTCCGGACATCCAATCCGGTCCGGTCTGATCCGATCTGATATACGATAAGCTTCTTAGTTCATTTCCTGTGCATATAACGTTGACACAGCCTATTCCTCTATTCAGGTATTCCTTGTCCTCGGTATCTCGATTATACTTACTACCGGTACACTTACTGATCCATTAACCTATGCTTCATTTCCAACTCGCGCTTGATAACTTTGCTTATGCTTCATACATAGCCTCGGACTCTTGCTTGCTGATCTTTCCATTATTTCCTTAGTATATAAACTCTTGTATATGTCCTGTAGTTCCTCAGTCTGAATATCATATTAGTCCTCACACTAGTCTTCACACTAAGTCCTCATACTAGTTACTTCCTTGTGAATATCCACTTAGGCCTAGGGAGGAATTCCCTAGGCCGGAGCTCTGCTCCTCCGATCCTCTATTCATCCAATCCAAAACTCATCTGATCATCTGATCCTATGATCCTACCTTCCTCCAAGTTTCCGGAAGTTCATCCGGATCTTTCCCACGGTCCTTGGGACCTATTCTGCTTCCGACATTGTCCTCGCAGCCTTTTCTCTGTTTGCTTCTACTCAGGACTTGTCCTGAGTAGCCATTACACATATCCGTATCAGGATGAAACCTCATTGTAATTTCCGGAAGTTCCTCCAGAACTTTCCCGCACTCATCCAGAAGTTACTTGCACTTGTCCGGAAAGTCCTTCCGAAGTTTCCTGTGCCTTCGGATGTCCTTCGGACTGTCTTCGGATCTTCTCCGGACATCAATCTGAAATTAAGGGCACATACTCAGGTAAGGGGCGCAGTGCACGAGCTGAAGCCAAGCCCCTCAGAATCAGTCCTACCCTTTGTGCATGGTCTTAACATCTACTGAGCATTGATTAGTCCTGACCTTTGATTCTACCTGTTTGTGCTGAGGGGTTTGATTGCTGTAATTCCACACAACTCTTTTCAAAGTACAATTGTTACAAGGTATTGTTATTGAAGGAAGGTTTGAGGAGGTGTCTTTTTCTTTGTTTCTTTTTGTCATTGCCATACTGTTGGGTTGACTAGTCTTTTTTCGTCTTTCATCACTGCCATACCATTGGAGTGATTCCTTTCAGTTTCATTTTGTTGGATTGACTGCATTGTTGCTGACCTTACAGAACTACTGTTGTCTGAACATAGCTTGGGAAGTGTAAACAGCCACCCATGAACGACCACTGGTATCAGTCATTGGTATTTGTCTGAATTGCTGACCGTGGAGATATTTGTTTTTATAGGTGTTTGTCTATAGATCATCTATCTAAGAAGACACTGAGTCTTGATACAATGGAGTCAAGCAAACTCAACTCCAGCAATCATGGTGGCTACTAACATTATCATGTCTTCTTTGTCATCAAGAAAGGCCATCTCCTCCATGTCATTTGTCAGAGCATAGTGTAGTAGGAGATCCTCTATTGGGAGTGCTGACAAAATCCTGATTATTCCTGCTACCATGAGGGAGTAGGTCTTGTTGACTTTGATTTTCACATTTTTGCAGTAGATCTGTCCAATTCTGAGCACCCTTTCTTTTTGCCCTTAAATTGTAGTCATTTTCACCTTGTGTAGTACTCTCATCTCCAGATAGTAACTGGCTGTGCTCATAGATTAGTTCAGCCCTTTCTCTGACAAGTACTTCACTGGTGCTCAGCCTGAGTGAGATAGTTCAAATTTTTTTGCTCACTGACCCAATGGTTGTTGTCCAGACAGATGTGGGTGTTGCCACTTTAGCTGACCTTATAACATGTCTTGTATTTTTATGTATACATGCTATATCCATTGATGTAGGGTGCTTTAGAAGTTAAAATAAAGATAGAAATCTCTCCATATATACTCCTGAACATATTCTAAATGCTCTATATCCTACTTTATTTTGATTAATTCCTGAGGAAGGAGTAGGCATACAAATAAGAGTCTATTATATACATATATACCAGACTATTACTTATATATGAAGGGAAACATATTGTGGTATAGTAATGAAACTATCTGTCAAATTAGAATGTAATGATGAGTCATATAGAGTAACCTTCTAAGTTAGCTATCAAATAACTTAAAGATTATGATATTACTATTCTATCATGTCTAGCACAGATCCAAGACATCAACTCTATTGAATATTCTTGGAAATCACTTAAGAAATTGCTTGTAGCATATTAAGATCCACCATAGGGTCTATTTTAGCTATAAGACAGTGTTATAGTAGAGTGTGATAAGATTCCTAAGAAGGAATACCCAAAATTGATAGATAATATGTCTAGAGAGTGGCAGAGATGATTAGGGCAAAAGAAGGTCACACAAAGTAGTAGAATTGCAGAGATTGCATTAGTCAAACTCAAAGTCAAAAATTGTCCAAATAAGTCATCATTTTAAAATAGTCATATCTTCACACAGTGTCATTATTCTCCCACACTACAGGAAGCAAAAGTAAAGCTGAAATGCAGACCTTTCTGACACCTCCCTATAGCTTAGTTATATTCCCTCAATTATATCATTCAACAGTTCTTTAAGCTGTAAAGATATAAGGTCAAGCTCTGCTATTTCATAAGAACCATACCTTTGTTTTATTCAAGATCAATAGTTTTTGTAGGTCTCTTTTAAATGCTATGAGGATTTGTAGGGCCATTCTGACGATTGTACTGAGAGATGAGAGTACAAGCTTTGTAGGTTGTGCTTTGCAATATAAATCAATGATATTAACACCATGATATGCAAGACCTTGTTCTTATAACTAGTAGTAGGGCAATACAATACATACCCATGCTACTACTGGTCCTGCAGGATTCACCTCAGGGGCTTCTTTCTTTTTTTGGGCACATCACATTATTGCATGTACTCATACACCAATAGAAAACATAGGAACAAGTCTAACACATTAGCACAAAAAAATCAGAATGACTATAAACTTAGATAAGAGAAATTAAATTATCTTTAACTTTTGATGATAGTGGACAATCCCTGATGTATTGCTTATAACATGTATCTTGTCTTTCTTTTGGTACAAGAACTTTGCATCAAATTCTTTTTCATACTTCTCATGAGCAATTATGACAATATCTTGCTTGTTGACTTGATGCTGTTTTTGTAATATAGTAACAATGACAGTGAAGCTCATGTTATGGCCATCCATAGAAAATTCCAACCAGAAGGCTTTTGGGGTGCCCTGGCAGTATCTATGAATAATGTTCTAAATGATAAGTATCAGCTACTCCTTACATTTGTCACAGTGGCCATATTAACTTACCCTCTAGTTAATTCAGTGGCTTTTGGTGCCTTCCTATTGGCAAGTTTTACCATAACAGTAAACTTAAAGCCAATACTTAATTAAGATAGGGCATCCTCTGATGGTCAGTACTGACTCCCTACCTAGTGAGAACTAGTATCATCCCATATGGCAGAATTTCAGATGCAGAATATCCTAAACAAACATCACAGTGATAGGGTCAGGTATCTTACTGATCATGAAACTAATTGTACTTCTGTCTCCAAGTTTAATATGATGTGATTCTTTGATATCAACTTGAGCTATGATGTTACTATGTGAATATGCAGTTGTTGAACTTTTAATGTATAAATCATGCAATGAATGAGATAGAACATGTTGGAATTAGACAAGTGTGCACTGTGTCCAGTGATGACAGAACAAAGTGTGCTCTATGTCTTGTTATTGACTCATTTCTCTTTTATCTGCTTTTATGATGTTTCTCTCATTGTACTTACTGAATCTCTTGTGTGCTTTGACCCAGAGCCATATTCTGAACTTTTCCCATGAAACTTTGGAAGAGTATCCTATAAGGTCAAAGATATATATCACTATATGAACAAGTTCATGAATAATAGTAATCATTAAGAATAGGAAAATAAGACTATTCAGACAATTTAAGTAGACTAGATGTTTTACTATATGTTGCAGAAGAATGAGCTTACCTCTAACTTTTATTGGTAGTGGACTTTTGAACCAGTTTATAGATGCTGGCCTTTAATGAAAATTCCAGGAGTAAGATTTATCTCATCTTAATAGACAATGCTTACCAAGAAGATGTAGAAAGGTAGTTATGATAGTAAAGAATGATGATGTAGTTTAGAGTTTCTGCATAGGAGTGCATAGCATACACCCTAACATCAGAAGAATAAGATTGCAAATATAGTAGCTCAAAAAGTGTCTTAATATCTGTAACTTTTCATGTACTTAATTCTTGATTATGAGTTAGAGTATAGGAATATAATGACATTATATGAAGATATGATTATTTTAATTTGATAACTTATTAGGACACTTTTTGACTTAGAGTTTAACTAATGCAATCTCTATATTCTAATTGGACAGGCTGCTAATGCTACCAAGGCCATCAAATTAATTATTTCTATCATCTTTATAACTATCTACACTTAAATAGTCAGTAAGGCTCTTAAGATAGCTAATCTTAAAGCTATAACTAAGAAAGAAAAAATCCTTCTATCTCCAACCTACAGAAAAAGAAAAGAAAAAGCATAAATACTGGACTGCTGATAGCCAAAGAGAATTGGCTGGTTAGATGAAGCTAAAATCGATAGGATAAGATCAGATGGTTAGGAATTTGTATTAAAAAAGGTAGAAGAACCATTAGAATAAAAAGAAGTCAAACAAACACTTAAGTTTGAAGGTGAAAACTTGATGATATAGGATTGTGTGAGATGAAATATGGTCCCTCCAAGATGATATTACTGGACTATGCAGACTCTATAATTACCCTTGCTAGTTACCATCTTGCTTTATAAAATATATTGAGATCTTTAAAACATAACTAATGATATCACTCTTTGTACTGGTATATTATTAAAAAATCTGAGGAATTGTATACTTAATGTATTAGAAATAGCCTCTAAGTTCCAAGTTCCAGTTTCTTTAAAATAGCCATATCTGCTACTATTATATGTTAGTATATTATATATTAGAATAAGCCTATACCAAAAAATAAACACACTATTGAATGTAATAAAATACTAATCATTTCTAATAAAATGTAGAGAACATAATTGAAAAAACACCATTAGCTATCCTTCATCATATATACAAGATCTATAATCATATTATGATAACTACCTCTTACTCCAGTACCCTATCTCTGGAGACTGAGAGGGTAAGAAGTGGCTTCCAATCCAGTTGGTGAGAACTAAAGCACAATAAATATGCATATACATATTTGTGAATGATGATTAATTAAAGGTCAAATGCTAGAAGACTACAAAACTTGATAAATAAGATAATTTTAAACCAATATCATTGGTTTTCCACTGGATCATCAGCATTAATCTTTGTTTGGTCAATCATAATTAAGTATTTCCTTGATATCTGCTACTACTAATGAACTAGTTCATCATTTAAGCTCATAATGACAGTGTTCTAACTAGGTGAGGTAGGTATTATTTTTCCATATAGTGTTTGAGTGTATTCTGACTTTTTGCACTGAATGATGAATGACACAGTCCAGAGATACTGAGCTATATCATGCATCTACTACTGCACCTTCAAAAGATCATTGTTTAGTATAGAAAACATAATGTTAATAATGGCCTTTATAAATTCTTTACATTTTAAAATACCTCAATGAGTGCACTCTACAAGATCATAAAAGTGATTGCTGTGAAAAACACAGACCTTCTTGTCATCATAGACAGTAAGTGAAACATCAAGGCTAGCAGGAGGGGTGAGAGTAGTCATGAGCATAAAGGTAAGCTACCAATGAACATTTGAACATGTACATACTATCATCACTAATGAGCAGTCATGAGGGAAAATTAATGTAGGAATTACTACATTTTTTTAAGCAAGAACTCACAAGAAGTATACACATATACTCTACTATAAACATATCAGTAAACTATCAATTTTGTGATAGATGTCATAAGATACCATAAGATACCATAGGTCTTACAAATTTCACACCATTGATGCTACTAATATCTACATATAATACAAACCAATATAAATATCTGAATTTTAACAAGTATTCCTATTACTAGTGAGTAAGATGTGATTGGTATCAGCATCAGTGTCAAGAACTATTCAAGATTAAGAGGCATCTTCTCAAAAAATAGTAAATACTGTAGCTCATCATACTAAATAGCCAACTGTGAGTTCACTGTATCTAACAACCAGTAAGCAAGATATAGTCTTAGTTATTTAAAAGAAATTTACTTTCACCAAATCTTAGTGTTTTTTTTTTCATAATATATTTCAGAAATCTTTGTGTTATCTTTATATCCATCTAAGACTTAGAGTAGCCTAGTGGAGAGACTTTAGGGATTGATAGTGACACTTGATCTTATTCATCTAAGCCAGTATAGCTACTTACTGTGTGTTATATGAACAGGGAAAGCAATTGTTAGAAGCTGACCTATTTGGTGAACAAATCTATCAAAACAAATTCAATAAAACTATCATTATAATCAATAATCTTACTCCTGCAAAGAAGGCTGAGTTTGAGGAGTATTTTCAGTATGTGTTAGTAATTGAACAGTTGCAGATACAGGATAATGGAAGCTCATCAATATCTGACTTGGACTCAATGTAGTATAGATAGTAGTACAGATAATCTAGTAGTAGTAGATCACAATGTAATACTTGGGCTTACCTTGGGCTTATATCAGGCTATTTTATGATATATTTCAATGTCATTCTGTCCAACCATATTTCTAGCCATCTAATCAGACATTTATTAGACCCAACAATTAGGTTCATTGGCCTTTGCATTGCTCTATTGGAAATTGTTCTTCCTATGTCCTTTTCTGTTGTATCTATTCCCACTAGGTGCATAGTTATTTTTCTCACATTACTAACATTGTAGACCACATTATTACATGTCTGCAGTACCTCATGTCTTATTACATAGGACATCAGACCTGAAAATTATCACTACTACTTTTACCTATAGCACTCCAAAATTCTACATAAACACTATATATTTTGCATACCTCCCATCTATTACATTACATTACCTTTCTATCTCTGAGTAGGAGGAGGTTATTTGAGTAAGTACCAACAAAGGCTAACCTGGATATATTACAGTCCTATGTCCAATACTGTGATTCTGCTAGTATGGGAACCAGCCAGTGCTGGATCTGTTTTAATAGCTGTAACTAATGATAGGAATCTGTAGGACTGAAATTAGATGGTAATGGAAGGAATAGGATGTGTATGTTGATATTATGATAAGATATCTTGTGTCTCCTTTTACTAAAATCAGAAGCCAAAATAATTGAATTTCTGTAAGATCAGTAAATGTTATAGTTAATTCAATATATGAAATTTGACAGAAAAACAAAGTCTAGTTACTCTAACAGTATGGTGATGACAAAAAAAAAATTCTTCCTCCAGCTTTCCTGTCTTGGGACACGGGGGTATGGCGGGGAGGATTTGTCAGCGCGTGTCCCGGGACACGACGGTAGGGCACGTGACGCGAAGACCCCGCGCTTGTGTAGGAGAGTAGATACAACGAACGTGGACATTCGGAGGGGTCGTTCTCGGCGCGTCCGTCGTAGTTCGTCGTCCTTCGTCGTCGTTGTGTCATTGCCGTCGTCGTCGTTTCGTCGTCTTCACCATCTTGCAATACACTTGTTTGTTTGTTTGTTTGTTTGTTTGTTTGTTTCCGAAGTTTGAGTCAGTCTGAGCCCTCTTTTCCGAGTTTGAGTCAGTCCTTCCTGAGTTCTCTTTCTGAAATGCTCGCACCCACAGCACCAACACGAACATCAACGGACACGTCTGACGGATCCGTTTTCGACACATTGGACCATTTCACACATTGGACCGTTTTTCAGGTGCGTCCATCACTACCTTTTTTGAGCCGTTTTCGATTCTACTGATGCCATTCGTGCACCAGCCATCTTCACGCTCGCATACTGATGCCGAGCGCTGCAGTCCCACCATCTGACATCACTGTACAAGCGCTGAATGCTGCCAAGGGTGTTCAGCTGAAGTTCTGGATCGAGGAGGCCAATCAAGCTGTGGGGAAGAAGGCCTTGACGAAGACCGGCACTGTGAACACCCTCAGGACGAAGCTCGCTGAGTTCTATGGCCTCGACCTTGCAGCTACCTTCGAAAAACCTGCAGGACCCATCACCTGTGGACACGACGTCCAGAAGCGGCAGTTTGCCTATCTGCATGAGCTCTGGAACGAGTGGATGGGGTGTGTGGCCTCGGGCTGACCATTTCTGCTCTGCTCGACATCTGCTGGTGAGTTTTTCGTGTTCCTCGCTCTGACAACTGACATAGCTACCTATCTAAATACACCAGAGTCACTCGATGTGCGGCTCCTCGAACTTGCAATCACCTCCATCCCCACCCAGCTCAGCTTCGCACTGCCAGATCCCCTTCCTGAATCTCCTCCGCTGCCTGCTGTCACGAATGACAGTGTGTATGCACTGTCGCACCTTGCGCGATCGGGGGACCGGGATGCCTTCATCATGCTGCTTCGATTTCGTGCTGTTGTGCAAGCACATGCAAGTTCCATCATCCACCTTGTAAGTTGATCGTCTAATTTTGTGTTTCATTCATTGTCTCTGACTTTTGATGGTTTGGTGTTTGGTGTTGCAGGGAATCTCTTGCAGCTCCGATACACCACCACAGCTGCTGCTTCCTGCACTCAACCCGTCACCGTCTCTCTCGAGCCTGCCACCTCATCAAGCAGCCTCATGCATGTCGACAGAGGCTTCTCCTGCTGCATTGCCCATGTCACCTGTCACCACCAGCACTCCGCCAATTGTAGCTGCACCTGCTCAGTCCGACGAAGCAGTGCTGTTGGCAGCCTGCAAAGCTGACATTGCAGTGCTCAATCGTGCAACTTCACTGCGTGATGTCATTGCACAGGTTGAAGCTGGAGATGTTGCTCGCATTCGGCAGCTCTATGGACCATGCACAGGACGTGCAGCCATCTCACTCTGGCAGTCTATCAAGTGTACTGTCTGTCGTCGAGAGCGGCTGTACTTGCAGCTTCAGGATGAGTTCTGTGGTGACAAGGACCACTTTTTTGAGTTTTTTAGAATCCAAACAACACCAGAGGTAAATGACAAGTCCCTGAAGCGGAAGGCTAAGCGCAATGCGCCTGTCGAGCACCTGCAGCCCTTGCGGAAAGTTGATGAAGCTATCAGTCGGAGGGATAAGAACCTTGCTGAGCTCATGGTGAGTGATGAGTACAGTGATGAGGGTAGGTTCTGTAGTGAAAAGTGGGAAGCAAAGTGGTTGGGCATGAATCGGTGGGAGATATGG
This sequence comes from Suillus variegatus, assembly GCA_016647645.1. NCBI lineage: Eukaryota > Fungi > Basidiomycota > Agaricomycetes > Boletales > Suillaceae > Suillus > Suillus variegatus. The sequence goes on along the minus strand of JABBWF010000021.1, from coordinate 10,121 downwards.
AGGGCAATTGGAAAGGAGAGATACTGAGGACATTATTTACACATAGTACACTACAATTGCATTTATTGCCTACCCCACTAATAGACCCATTGATCCTTGGTGTACCCGCTTTCCATCATTGCGGTCAAAATCAATCATGTGTTCATGATTGTCATTGGGGGAGTAGAAATATCTGAACATGGTGACTGCTTCAACCTGTGACCAGCCACCCCATGCAGCAACCATACCAGGGGACCAGCCTTGATCTCGAAGGCGGTGTTGACATCCCCCTCGGCGGAATGAGTGTGTCCCATACCCTGATGTTTTGGCTACATTGGCCAATGTTTTTCCTGCACACTTGTCCTATCTGTGTCCTGTCTTGTCTGCTAGCCCCACTAGGTGCGTAGTTGATTATTTCTCACATTACTCATGTCGTAGCCAGCACTATTACATGTTTTCCCATTGTCTGCAGTGCCTCATGTTTATTTACATGTACTTCGGATTTGAAATTGTTGGCCGCTACTTTCACCTATAGGGTTCTGAATTTCTACATACTTATATATATATCGGTTTCCACTTAGCATATTCATCATCCAAGTAGTAGGGAGCCGTTTTCCCAATGCTTTGTGGTCAAACCCGATATTCCGTTGTTCTTAGTTAATATTGTGAAATATTACTGCTCTTTCTATCAGAAACACCCGCAGTCTCGATAATCTGCATACCGCTTGATATACCCGATGTTCCTTTCATAAACCAACATTAACCTACCAAACCTGAACCCAAACCCAAAGCCCGCTAACCCACTAAACCTGAAAACATTGGCCGACACTTTGGCATTGGACTCATAATTATACCTTCGGATTCTGTTTCTCGCACTTGGACTTTTGACAGTTTATCAATTGACTATCTACAGGCTTATTCCAATAGCTAACCCCTCAGGTTGAACGCACTTGTCTTGCAAGTATAACAGACTAGGCTGTGCTAGACCACACAACATTTTTATACTGCTGGTTACTTACTTTGTATAGTATCCAACTATTATTGTATCTTTACAGCACACATCACATCCACTCAGTGCATGCCATTGTACTTTGTCGCTCATCAGTGCTCTCGCTCTTTCGCACTTCACTCATTGTCACACACCTTACCAGGCTTGACTAAGCACCTGGTTCAGTGTTTTCCCTCCTTTATATACTTAGAGGAACCTTCTCAGTAGCAATCCCCTTGGGCCAACATTAGTTCGCGCACAGAGGACCATCTGAGTTTATCTCATACCACCCTTTTACCTACCCTTTACATTCCTCATCTACACCAGCATACTTCTGCTGCTCAAATCTTTAGTGTCTAATAGTGATCCACTGTGTCAGTAAGCCGGGATGGAGGGAGCAATGAGCAAGGGCTGGATGTTACTGTAACAGACATAGCAACTAGGTATAGCTTAACCTGACATTTTCTTGCCACCTAGTAAGATTGTTGTTTTCATACTGATGTAAAGGAAAAATATAGGCTAGGCATATATAGAGGAGTAGTATGTTCAGCCTAAGAGGGCTTCTGATGAGGCCAGAGCTCCAGAGGAGGTGAAAATGATGCAGAAAACAGTAAATAGTAATTCCTAAACAGTACAGTAATTGTAATGCTTGTCAAAAGCCAACATCTACTCATTGATGTTGGCAACCTATATTCATCCCCATCACCCTCTTTAGATACTCATTTACATTTGTTCTACCGTATTCCATAGCATTCTTACCCTACAGTATTTAAACCAATGTATATCTACTGATAGGGTAGTTGATCTTTCACCCCTGAATATATCTTAGTTCGGACAGTTATCTCGTTCGAGTCTCTAAGTCTATTCAACCCTATCAACTCTACTGTGTGAATGTTCTACGAACACCACATATTTTTAACCGCCAATAAATTTAAATCTTTATTCAAACCTTTTCCACTATAGTCATCATCTAGGAGGCTTGATCACCCTCTGAAGCTTTGACTCTTGTTAAACACGCAAAACCAATATATTCAATTCAATATCGTAAAACATGCCTACTGCTACTAGTGCAATAGATGAAGCCTCTCCTCTTCCCCCGACTAGGTCGCTGAGTATGAGTGATGATGCATGCACAGCTGGACTCAAGTCTGAGCACGCAGAACCTCAGGACAGTATGGCTGTCCCTTGAGAAGAAGGGACAGGCATGGAGCCTCCCTTTGTAGCTGGTCCTCATGACCTGGAAAGGGTGGAAAATGAATCCACTCAGGTGATGAGTGCTGTCTCCAGCCCTGCCCAAACCAGATCCCTGCCATTTGACAATGTGGGAGCTGGTATAGCCTACTCTACTAGGAGTGATAAGAGAATAGGTTCTCTAGTAAATAAAATACATACCAGTGCCCCCATAATCGGTAGATTACAAACATTCATGTCGCCTGACAGTAATAATATTCCTCGCCTGCAAGCAGTTTTTGACTGGTCAGAGGTGACTGTTACGGACTCAAATAGATCTGCTATGCAGAGTCCTAAGAGGGACGTCGTCTGCTAGCGTTCGTGACATAACCGGAAGGGTCCGGTCTGCGACTGAGTCCGGCGACGACGAGTCGGTGGGTATCAGAGACGCGCTGTCACGTGACTTCTAAGACGAGTGTCTTTGAAGTCGTCTCAAAGTCAGGACACTGGTGTCCAGACGAAGAGAGTCGATCGAGGTAGACTTAGGCGCAACGAGCACCTAAGAACAAGATACTAGAGACTGAAGCTTGAGGGGCTTCAGAGAGAAGTATGTTCAAGGGAAGATTGAGTAGATTCAAGTTAGGGAATCTAGTACAGAGTGACCGACTACTTATACTAAGTGGAAGGGGTTAAGGGCAAGCATACCGTACAGCAGGTAAGGGTCAAGGGGAAACAGATATGGTATAGGTACGTTGGTAGCAATGCCAGATTAGTGGTGGATGGTTGAATGAGGAATGAGACCGAGAAACATTGGAACGAACCAACGGTAAAGGTTACAATGCGCAGCACGCATGAGTCAGAGGAAAGATAAGACCAAGATAGGGACAGCCACGTTGGTGGCACGAGTCAGAGACGAGTCATAGCCCAAAGGCACGTGCGCACGTTGGTGCGAGAGGGGGAAGGTGGGGGACGGGAACGGTCCTGAGGATCCAGTCAACGGATAAGCGGTAGAGGAGGACAAGCCGGAGACAGGTGCAGGCGAGGATGAAGGGAAAATGATAGGGGGGCCATGTGACCGATGTTACTTGTAACAGTGACTGATGACGAAGGACTAGGAGACGTACCTGAATTCCCAATGATTAATCCTCCTAGCACTAAGCAAAGTGAGGCCAAACAGGAACCTGACAACAAAAACAACCACCTGAAACTCAGCAAATTCATGAGCCACTTAAGAAATTGGACAGACTTTGATGAGGAGATGGCCGAACTCAATAGGCCAGGACCCGACGAATCCAATGATCCCTCCACAAGCTGTGGGATAATGAGAATCAGGGTGTGTTTATCAGATTCCAGAACTTTGCCCTTAAAGGCTTCTGGAAGGCGGCCAGGGTGCAATTCACCAAAAAGTGTGAGGAAATTGAGAACCTGCAAGAACGAGTCAGAGAACTCGAATTAATGATCATTGAGGCCCAAACAAGAGAGAACATGGCCCAACAGCTGGTAAAAGAAGCTTACTGTGCTCCTAGCCCCAACAAGCCACCTGCTGCTGTCGAGGATGAGACGCACATTGAGAAACCTGAAGTCGTGACCCAAAACGTCAGTGAACAGAAGGTTACCATTGAGGCAAACAATGACCCGCCAAGCATAGCCGTGAACTCCTCTTCAGGTGCCTCCCCAGCAGAAATTGCTGACCCACCAAATGTTCCAAAAAGTCAGACAACTAGGATGACAAAGGATGATACCAGATACTGGCGAGCATTGTCATTACTCCCAGACAAAAGCTCTGTTAAAAGAGTGATGGCTGGTAGTGACCTGAGTGAGTCAGACCCATCTGACTCATCATCCGAGTCAGAAAGTGAGGAGCTGTCCACTGAGTCATCAGAAGATAAATGGTACCTAAGAAAAGAGAAGTCCCGTAAGTCATCCAAGCAGACATCCCAGGTAGCAGACAAGAAGAGATTGAGGACATCACAGATGCACCTTGACGAAAGTGAGCCTAGTGAAGACTCTTCTGACGATCCCAATGCAAGAATCCTTGCTATGGAACCCGAGTCAGACCACTCGAGTGACTCGGAAACCACAAAATGTGGCAAGCACGCTGCAAGGATGAAACACAGGGCCCAATTGAACCTGTTAAAGCATCAGCAGGGGTCTCTCAAACATGAGCCTCCCTTCACTTACAATGGTGAAGTTAACTCGTCAACATTTAAGAAATGGGTGCGCGAGGTATGCGACTGGAGGGACCATGCAAAGCTGTCCACCAAACAGAGCCTTAAGATGCTTGGCAAATACCTTGGTGGAAACACCTATAGATTCTATGAGTGTGATGTATTAGATCTAAAGAAACGATACTCACTCATGGAGTTCTTTGAACACCTATTTGACTACATCTTCCCCACTGACTTCTGGATGATGCAGAGGCAGAAGTTTCGTGATTGCAAGCAAGAAGGTCACCACTCCATACACGACTATATACGATGACTCTGAGAGCTCGTGGATACTGCTGGGGACATGGGAGAATGTGAACTGGTCAGACAGTTCTGGATGAACTGTAAGCCTTTCATTAAGGTGTCACTGGTAGACAAAGGATACAATCCTAACACTGTCAGCATGGACACAATTGAACGAAAAGTGCTACATACCAAGACACGAATGTCTTAATCGCCTTGAACCCCACACTGGCTGCTGGTGCTGCAGACCAGGAGTCCCGATCTAATCGACATGATCGCTGTGGCAGCAGAAGGGACAATTGGACCCAGACTCACACCCTGGCTGCTAATGCTATCAACCACAATGGTCCATCAGCTAAGACCCATCATGATAATAAGAACTCCAGACATTCAGGGAACAAGCCAAACGGCCAAGAACATCTCCCCATAACACTAAGAGTACCAAGACCATACGTGAGCTAAAAGAACTTAATCAGTGTTTCGAATGTGAGCAAACCAGTGTAACACTCGGGTTGGCATTGGGCATGTATCTGGTGAAAATCATGTCTTACATCCCTCAACACACTTCCAATCTTCCGAAAGTTCCGCTGTCTTCTTAGATAGATGATCTATAGATAAATACCTATAAAACCAAATATCTCCACAGTCAGTGATTCAGACAAATACCAATGACTGATAACGTGGTCGTTCGTGGGTGGCTTGTCTTTGCTGCTAAGATACAGTCTGCAATATATGGCTTTGCACAAAAGTCAGCAGTCAACAGTCAAACAGTCAACAGTCAATCCAACAGTATGGATATGAAACACAGCGATAACAGAAATAGAACCCGATTGGTTAGTGATCGACAACAACAACAAAAATATCAAGAGACACAGTCACCCTAACAGTATAGAGATGACACAACACGAATGGACACTCCTCCTAACACTTCACACAGCAGCAATGATTCGTACACAAACTTAGCACAGCAAGTTGTGTGGAGTTACAATGGTAATGCCCCTCAAGAACAAAACAGGTGAGACTACTGTCAGACCTAGTCAAAGCTACCGTAGCACTCTTAGCCTAATATTGAACCTGCTGTCAAGGAACTCACAATGAGTATTAAACAGACTCAGGAATGGATGTCCTTGGCTTTCAGTACCAAGTCCCTTTTTCAATAGCTAAAGCCTAGCTCGCAAATGACCACTCTGGCCCAGTATAACACGCAGATGTCTGAGGTCAGTGATTCACTGTCAACACCTAAAGTCTCCCCACAAGACTATCCTAAGTCTTTGGTGGACAAAAGAGACAACACCAGACTGCTGGGTAAGAATGAGACTGAAACTTTGATACTTGAGAGAAAGTTGATAGGAAGAAACAACAACACAATCGGACCGCTACAACAGAAATGCTAACTCAGTCATGATCACGGAGACTGTTAGCAACAACAATCACAAAGATGGTCAGTACACATAGTCACCAACACACCACAGATACTTTGAGAGACAGAGAGAAAGTGAAATAGAGAAACAGAGATGTTAGTTTCGCAGTCATGAATCTCAGACACGTTCTCAAAGAGACAGAGACAGAAAAGAAAACAATCTCAGAGACAATCTCAGAGAGACACAGACACAGACCAAGACACAAAAAGAAATAGAGAAAATCAGACAGACAATCAGGAGGAAACAGAAAAAGAAAAACTAGTCTTGCTAGTCGTCAGACACAGTGAGCTCAAGGTATGTGCTAGATGTTCAGCACAATGAGCTTGGAAGTACTGTGCTGGTTGTTGAGCACAGTGAGCTCCAACCTTGAACTGCACTTGCTGGTTGCTGAATCACACTTCACTCACAATTTTATTCTGAGAGGGTAAAAGTGGCACTTGTCCCCTTTTTATTGGGCAAGAAACAGCTCCTTATATAGACAAATTTGGTGGCTATACTACTAGTTTCTCGTACTTAAAGTTGTAACTTTAGTTCGATAGTACCAAGTTACACAGTCAAAAGTAAATATTCATAACTCTGGTTGGTATAATGATGAGTCAGCAAGAGCTGTGTATGGCCCATGGGTCAGGTGACCCTTGATGACTCAGCTAGACAAGAGTGAGAAAATGATTACATATGTTTGTGAAATCTGTAGCTGATGAATTGATTGGTAGCATAATGACATGGGATGCGTGTTTGGCGATTTGTAAGCTTTCCCACAGGGTAACCTTATGCAAACATATTTTTCACAGCCACCTGATATGTGTGAGAATCCTTCTGAGTCATCCTTATGGCTGACTAAACACAACTCATCGCAGAATTAAATGTACAAAATATTCAGTCCGCTTGCATATAATCTTGTAAAATGAAAAAGCGAAAAATATTCCCCTAGCCTCAGTTTCAGATCACAAGAAAAATGATTTCATAGGGTATAGGGCTCATAGGAGAGTATTAGTCGTCCATGCACCGAACCAGTTTGGTGCAGGTCACCGTGCACTTGTCCGAGTTGTCCAAAGGTCGTCCACCCATTTCTGAGGCCTTTCTAGCGTTTCCGATCCTCCATACCATGTCCTGTCCTCGTCTGTTTGACTTCGCTGGTGCTTTTATCACTTGGTTATCTGTTATTAATTATGTCTAGGACTTCATACGTTGAAAACCCTTGCTAATACATATAAATATGCACCTCGTGCATTATTACATGTGTATCTTCATAGCAGCTCACCTTGAGTCTTATTACATTTCGGATGTCTTATCTCGCTACAGTTTTCGCCTACGCAGATTCCGGGCTTTCACGTCGTAGGATATATTCTGGCTTGCTAGATACTCGGACGGTACTTCACTTCCCTTGCTTCAAGTCATAGTTAGTAGTAGTCACTTTCAGATTTTTGATACTTCCTGCAATCGATTTTTGTTCATTCGGAACGATTGTTTGGCCCGACCACTGCCATTTTGCTATTGATTCCCTTAAGTCTTTTGACAGACTTTACTGGTTATCCTACACAAGTCCTATTCTTTCACTGGAAACCTTGTTGTTTCACCGGAAACTCACCAGAAGCCTCACACAACTTTGGACTTTCGTTTCTCAGCGTCGGACATCAGTCGGACACTCTGGATGACTTGTCAGACACTTCAGACAATTCTTCAGAACTTCAGACATACTAGAGGTATCTTTCTGTTCTCTCTCCTTTGATCTTAACTAGATATCCCTTGCATTTTATATCAAGAGATAATCCTATAGGCAGTCTCTTAGGGATGAACATCCCACTTGCACTCAGAGTCTTAAGGTAACACCTTTTGTATAGCCCACCAGGAATCAACTCTTTACACCAGTCACCTTGCCAAAGACTGCCCTAAGTGTCATCAACTGCCTCCTTACCTGCAATTGAAGACCACCTATAGCTGAAGGGACTGCCCAGGGACTCTATGACTTTGCCGTTGATATGGTCAATGACCTAAACCAACTTGAAAGGTTAGAACATGCTAAACACTTAGTAGTGACTCACCACGTGTTAGCCAAGCTCAGACTGGCCATCCCTCTCCTCTCGAAAGAATTCACTGATCCAATCTATAGTCCCTTCAGGAAAGACCACTTCAGCCTAATGACTTTGGGGGACAAAGACACCTACCTTTTGAGTAATAAGCACAATTGCGATGAGTATATAGTCTATTATTCACAGTTGAGCGACCCATCTTTCGATATTGTGGAATGGCTCACCATATTGAAACTCTTCAATCAAGAGAACCTTGTGAAGACTAAGTCTTCTCTTGCAAAATCTGACATGAATGGCACCTACGTTACACCTGAGCACGAATCCTCTGATCAGGATGACTCTGACAGTTCTGCATGGGAGACGTTGGAGTTGGGGAGCAGTGACTTCAGAGAGACTAACTATGACAATTCTGAAGATGACTTACCTGGATTAGAGAGCTGCGAGTCCAGTGAGGACAAAGACACTGAAGAAACAGGTGAGTTATTCTGTGGGATGTCCTCTCGAACGAAAGACGACTTACCTGAACTTCATTCTTTGCAATGCCAGGCCACTAGACCAAAGTCTACCACGCATATACTACCCAAGTCAATAGTGGTAGTAGTCCTATTAAATGATAAGCTGTGTCGAGCCTTACTTGATTCAGGATCACTCACTGATTTCATGTCAAGCACGATAGTCAACCAACTCAAGCTGCTGTATGAACTGTTAGAAAAGCCAATACCACTGCAGTTGGCAGTGTCCGGATTGAGAAGCACAGTCAAAGCTACTACGTGTGCTGAGCTAACATTTCAAGATATTAAATGCCCATGCACCTTTGATATAGCTAACCTTGAATCCTATGATGTCATCCTGGGGATGCCCTTTCTCTTCCAGCACAAAGTCCTTCTAGGGTTCAACCCGCCTGAGATAAAGATATGAAGCCTCAAACCCTTACCTGTTCATGGGTCCCAAACTCAAGTCTTGGAACTGCATGAGTCCAGCTTCCAGGCCCATGACATCAAGAGATACTCTGCGCAGCTTTGTAAGTATGCAATAGACATTTGTAAAGAGGCAGTAGACACCCCTTTACCGCCCCTCAGGGCCATCAACCATGTGATCCCTCTTATAAACGATAACCATACATACTCATGGAGACAATCCAAGTACCCAGAGGCTCTACGACTGTTGTGGCGCAGCAAACACAATGACTATATTAAGTTGGGCCATTGGGAGTTTTTCAGCGGTACCAATGCTGTACCCATGATCATGATGAGGAAGGCTACAAATACAGCAAATTGAGACTACGTACCATTCTGGATACCAGGCAGTGAAACACAGATATTTGAAAACTTGCATCTCCTCTCCTGGATATTGAGACCATCCTACGTAATGTATCGTTGCACCCGTTCCATTCACTACTCGACGGGAAAGATGCATACAAGCAGATACAAATCATACCTGAAGACATGCCTAAGTCACTGTTCACAATGCCCAATGGCATGATGATTAGCCATGTCATGCAAATAGGTGATTGTAATGCTGGGGCCACTCACCAGTCATTGATGAACCATATTTTTGGTCCCTACATTGACGTCTTCATGGACGTCTACCTAGACAATATTGTTATATACTCAGATACAGCTGAAGACCACATACAACATGTGAAGACCGTCATAGACACCCCTGAGAGATAATCACTTTTATTTAAGTGAACATAAACTACAGTTTTTTAAAAATGAACTCACTATCCTGGGACACGTCATAGACGACCAAGATATTCGACTAGACCCACATAAGGTTGATAAATAATGAACTGGAAGACTCCTACCTCGAAGGAACTGCTGATGCAGTTCATTGGCTCAGTCAGGTACCTCGCCGCCAGCTGTGAGGGAATTTGGGTGCACATGCAGCATCTCTCAAAGATTGCTGCACAAACCATCTGCTGGGACTGGACCCCAACAGACCAGTGAGCATTTGACCTAGTGAGAGCGGTGCGTTAACGCTCACAGGGACACGAGACAAAAAGCACTGACTTACCAAGAGCTATCAATGGATCCTCCCAATCAATCTCGTAACTGACGCGTCCTTCACAGGAGCAAGTGGG